>JANVCC010000035.1:41787438-41881383 GCA_025345505.1 Todiramphus chloris collaris
AGAAGAGGGGAGAAGAGGGGAGAAGAGGGGAGAAGAGGGGAGAAGAGAGGAGAAGAGGGGAGAAGAGGGGAGAAGTTTCCAAATCTGCCCTTTCCAATTTTTCCACACATATATGATACCTACCTTACCTCACCCTGCAGTCCCACTGGCTGGTACATCTTCCCAGCCATTTCATGCCTTGAGGAGCATCCTTCCACCCTGCAGCTCTGTCCACATCTGCCTGTTTGTCCCCAAAGCCAAACCTCCATCTTCCCATATCCAGTGAATTCAGTGTAATTGCCATAACCTGCTGCCTATTAAAACTGATAGCTCTGTTATCACTGTTAATAACAACTAATTAGTGAGGCTGTCACAGGGAGTGGTTCTGTAAGAGAAGGTAGTTGTCCTTAACTTCCCATAAAGGCTATACATTAAATCAGAGGAAGGTGCACAGCTTCAAGGGCATTGGCACTTGGTAACTTTTAGTCCCTAGCACTGAAATGGAAATGCTCCCCTGGCTTCTCCCAAAGGAGCTGGTTTCACACTTTTGCCAAAATAAAAAATTAAGTGGAAAGGAGTTACCAAAACTCCTGAGAGGCAGCAAAAAACAAACAAACAAAAAAAAACAAGCAAAAAAAAAGCAAACAGGAAAAATGCCATCAGGGCATGAAAACTGGGAGTTGTGATGGAGAAAGCAGCAGGGTGCAGGCAGCTCTGGGGGGATGTGAGGCAGGATGTGATTAGAAGGTGGAATAATAGGGGAAAAGAATATTTTTTCTAGACATTGTTAGAACTACCAAAGCCCCCGTGCACCTTAAAACATTTGTTGAAAGCTGACAAAGGTTGCCACTGATGACTGAAGGATGATTTCAGTTTTGATGATGAAATGTGAACGTTTTTCTCACAGTCATTTTTTCCTGGTGAAAACCTGCTTGGTAAAAAGAAAGAAATAACCCACATTTCTCACTCTTAATTCTGTGATTTCCTTCATCACCCAAAACCTCCATAAGACAGAACCTAAACAGCTGCTTTGTCAGGAAAGGGGAGGAATGGAAAGGAGGTGATTGCTCACCCCAAACCCTGACACGTGTGACTTTGCAATGGGATTACCTGAGACCTCGCCCAGGTTCCTGGTTTGGAGAAACACACTCCCAGAGCATCTGCAGCAGGAACAGGGACTGAGAAACGGAGATGTTCAGAGGAAACAAATATATCCCAAAAGCTTCTTTTTTATATATACTTTTTTTTCATGTGAAAGGACTTATTTAGGGTCTGCTTCACATCACAGCTACATGAGAAGCGAGCATCCCCTCCCACAAGACATTGTTGAACTAAAAGAAAAGCTACCGACATAACACCCCTTCCATGCTCTGGTCCATGCAGAATCAAACCCCTTTGCTCCTGAGCAGAAACAACCCTCTCCATCATCCATCACGGATGCTTATTGAGTGAAACTCCTGCTTGTGAACATCAACGAAGACTTTAATCACTTTGGCAATGAGCTCCTTCACTTTCCAATATTTGATAAAAAAACCAACCAAATCTTTACAGTTTCTCTTTAATTAGAGCAGCAGCAATTTTCTGAGGTGATGGATGGTCCTGTGATGACTTTGTTAATGTGACCACACACTGCTGCCATGTTCTGGATGTGAATCTGCCGGTTTGGTTTGTTTTATTGCTGCTGCCACTTCTGGGGTTTGGGCACCTGGTTTCATTTTGTGAGACAAAAAAAAAGGTCTGGTCCTAAAAGCTTCCTTAATGGATGTTTGGGACCTTGTAAAGGGAAATGGTTGTGTAAAAGATGCCACAAGGGATGAGCTTTTGGCTCTGTCCTTTAATCTTCCCTTTTCCCTTAAAACTGCTGTGGGCAGGTCACCTGCAGCCCACATTCTCCCTGCCAGGTTGGAGGGAGAGCACTGTCACATTCAGGAAGGTACATTTCTGATGCCCAAAGCAGTGGCCCAAGCAGTCAGAAATATGGGTTCATCCTTTTTTTTTGGCATGCAGTGATTAAACATCCTTGGAACGGTCATTTCTGCTACCTCAGTTTCCCCAATTCTAAAAATTCATTAGTGTTTGGGAGAGGTGCCAGGGACTTAAGAATTATTTGAGGGTAAGAAACCATGACGAGAAACATGTTTTTGCTGAAAGACAAGCATATACCAAGAACAACTGTCCTGTTGTTTTGAAACCTTTCCCTTCCCAAGGTTCATTGGAGATCTTCCTTTCACCCGTCATTGCTGTCAGCACATACAGATGTTTGCCAAAGAGGCAGATGTTTGCAGTCCCTGCTGACGGTGAGCCAACTGGCAGCAAAGGGTCTCAGTGCCATGACTCTTCCTTCCTGACATGCCTTGGTCTTGCCCTGACTCATCTCAGGGACATGCCTGGTGGTGTTAAACACGGAAGACAAGGCTTGGAGTTCAAAATATGTGTCAGGCTGATTGCAGGAGGTGGTCACTGAGATTTTATTTAGAGTCAGAGGGGAGAAACAGGTGGGTTTAGAATCATGTTATCAGAGAATGGTTTGGGTTGGAAGGGACCTTAAAGATCATCTCGTTCCAAGCCCTCTGCCACAGGCAGGGACACCTCCCACTAGACCGGGTTGCTCAAAGCCCCAGCCAGCCTGGTCTTGAACACTTCCAGGGATGGATAATCCACAATGTCCCTGGGCAAACTGTTACAGTGTCTCATCACCCTCACAGTGAAGAATTTCTTCCCTATTTCTAATCTAAACCTACCGTCTTCCAGTTTGAAGCCATCACCCCTTGTCCTATCACTACAAGTCCTTGTAAGAAGTCACTCTGCAGCTTTCCTGCAGGCCCCCTTTAAGTACTGAAAGGCCACAAGAAGTTCTCCTCAGAGCTTTCTCTTCTCCAAGCTGAACAACCCCAAATCTCTCACCCTGTCCTCACAGCAGAGGGGTCCCAGCACTCAGAACATCTTTGTGGCCTCCTCTGGCCCTGCTCCAACAGGTCCATGTCTTCCTTGTGCTGAGGACTCCAGAGCTGGACACAGTACTTCAGGTGGGGTCTCACCAGAGCAGAGCAGGGTTCAGTTCTCCTTGTCCCAAGGTATATGTCTATATTTTCTCACATGAACCGTGTCTTCTTAGTTCCACTGATCCTGGAGAGCAATGGCCGTGAATAGGTACCCGAGTTGAAGCTCATCCTCTGGGCTTGTTACAGCAGCTAATCTCTATAACAAATCAACACCACTTCTAGAAGACTGTGAGTCCACACAAAAAGACAACAGCAGCAGCATCAGCAGCAGCTATGTTTGATGCTAAGGGCTGTTTGTCCCTGTCCTGCCAGGCTAGTCCTATGGCAGCAGCCATTCCCAAGATTTGACCCTCGTTCTGGTGCCAGCCTCAAAACACCAGGTCACGGCAAAAATGAACAAGCCTGTTGCATGACCAGCCCACACAGAACTAGTTAAAAAGCAGTGGATTCAACAGGAAAGGGCATTTGCAGAGCCACAGCTCCATGGGCGCTGATTTCCAGCACACATTTCCAGATACACAGACACCCCTCCTTCCAAAAATCCAGCATATCAGAGGTTCTGTCTCACTTATCAGAATGCAAATCAAGATGGGCTTGGGTTGTGATGAAGTTTGCTGCCCCGAGCGCATGGGCAGATGTTATGCAGCTTGCAGCCAGAAAGCTGTGCCCCACGTGGCAGCAGGGAAAGAGAGATTTCTCTGGGAAAAGAAACTTCTCCATCTTAATGCAGCCAGATATATGCTTTCAATTGCAGCCTACAACGTGAGTGATGTTAGGCGCTGGGTTTTGATATCATAATGTGCCCTATTTTCCATCTTTCAGGCATGAATAATGGAGTGTTGTGTCTGCGAATGCACCAGTCTTTCAGGATGCTGGAGGAAGTGCAAATCTCCGGAGCTCTTCCATGACCGTCCTCCTTTCATCTAATTCTGGGGCCAGGCAATTGCTAGAAATGCACTCAGTGGCCAGCAAATTGCTGACAGAGGAGCTCGGCAGGGATCAGTGTGCAAGTGTGGGGAAGGAGCCAGCCAGCCAGCTTCACTCTGCAGCCAGCAACCTGCCTGTGGGACTGTAGCTGGGTATACATCGTGCAGAAACACTGTGTATAAGTCCACGAATGGGTGACAGTGCTGGAAAGCATAGAACCAAAGAATCATAGACTGGTTTGTGTGGGAAGAGACTTTTCAAGGTCTTCTAGTCCAACCCCTGTGCTAAGCAGGGCCATCTGCAAATAGAGCAGGTTGCTCAGAACCTCTGTCCAACCTCACCTGGAATGTTTCCAGGGATGGGGCAGCAACCATCTCTCTGGGCAACCTGGGCCATGCTCTCACCACCCTCAGTGTCTAAAATGTCTTCCTTCTCTCAGGTCTAAATCTCCCTCTTTTAGTTTCAAACCATCACTCCTTTTCCTGTCCCAACAGGCCCTGCTCAAAAGTCTGTCCCCATCTTTCTGACAGGCCCCTTGAAGGACTGAAAGGCCACATCAGGTGGGTTGCATAGGAAGGAGGCCAAGGTGCTGCATTTGGATGTGTCTTGGGCTGTTCTGGAGCCTGCTTTAAGTTTGACCTAGTTATGATCCCATCCCTTCCATGTGTTCAGGAGCATCCTCACTGGGCAAGCAAATCACCAGGCAAGCAGTATTTTTGTGCAAGGGGACAATTCATGGGACTCATCTGCTTCAGGTACCCAGGCACTGGCCATTGTTTGGTAACACCTTTCATTTCTTGTGTCTGACCACTGAGAAACTTGTTAGAGGATCTAAGCTGACCATTATCCCTGGGTTAGGGAAGAATTGGGATACATGAGCTGGAATGACAATTTCCTTGAGTGTTCTTATTCAAGCTGAAAAAGTGATTTTATGCTTATCAGGAGGGTCACCAGTCTGCCACAAAAGTCCCGACTCCAAGAATCATAGAGTCACAGAATCATAGAATCATAGAATCATTTTGGTTGTAAAAGACCCCTAAGACCATTGAATCCAACCATAAATCTAACAATAGCAAGTTTACCACTAAACCATGTCCCTAAGTGCCGTGTCTACACATCTTTCAAGTATCTCCAGGGACTCCAAGAAAGCAATATCTCTCCTGTGTTTCTTCACCAATGCCCCTGCCCAAGGAACTTTTGTTATTTTTTCCCTGGTGATAACCTCTGACATGTATCGTGCAAGAATAAATTCACCCTTCCATCTCCAGTCTATTCTTGTCACGTATCTTGTCCTCCCTTTTGCTAACCAACAATGAATAATAATAATAATAATAATAAAATAAATAATAATTAAAAAAAAAAAGATCCTGATGCACAAGTTGGATTTGTCCTGATTGGATGTTCTTGTGCCTCTGATGCTTTTTGAAGGCATCGCTGGATAGGAAGGAGGCATTTCCAGTAGAATTCAGATCCAGGCTTTGAAACAGGTTACATTTCAAAGTGCTTAGATCTGGACTTGGATTAGAACGAATTTGGATCTGCCCTTGGCAGCTGTCTCCACGATTTGGAGAATCCAGAGCTAGAAATTGGCACTGATTTCAAAGCTTTTTTTTCATGACTCTTCTAGGCCTTGATGTGAGTATCATCCATTGATTCGTTGTCTCAAATAATACAAGTTCAGCCCCGACGCAGGTTTGAAGTGAAACTTTTGAGAACCTTTCCAAGTTCCCTAAGATATGCCAAGATTTTGACCTCACCAGCCTTTAAGTTGAAGTGTGACTGGCAAATGTTTTGTTCTTTCCTGAAAATAGAGGTAAAATCAAGCCAGAAAATCTTCTGCTCTTTCAAGGATAAAAAAATAAACCTTTCACCGAACCCGGTGTTTGCTGAGGTTTTGGTAAAAAGCTTCCCTGAGTTCAGTCTTCAACGAGAAATGTGAGCACTTTCAAAGGCAGCAGACACTTTCTACACACAATAAATAGGTAAAATAAAATCGGTTCACTCCCCTCAAATCACTCCTAAAAATGGTGTAATTGCAAATGTTTTAACAGTTCCTCCCTGGATGCAATGCCACTTTTTAACATACTAAATCATCTTCTAGGAGAAATCCCACCAAGCCCAGCTTTTTCTGAAATCCTTGCTGTCCAGACTTCTCCATCTGAATCAAGTGATTGATGGATGTCACAGCTACTGCCATTCACACTTAGGTAGCTCACAGCATCACGCACCGTGATCGCTCCCTTCGGCACTTCACACTTTCCACAAAAACCAATGCCCAGATAATTGTACCTTCGTTGGCTTCCCATCTGGCCAAATTCCCAAATATGTCTGCATTACTTCAGAGACCCCCTCCTGGAAGATGACTCATTGTATTAGTACTTCAGAAAGTGCTTTCCAGTTTATTAGAAGGGAATCTTCCATTTCATTAACCAGGAATTCTTTCTGTATTGGGTTTTTTTTTAAGCATCGTAGCATCCTAGAACTTACCCTTCACTCTCCAATTAGTGTTGCCAAAAAACACTCCAACAGTGAAGGAAAACATTATTTTCCAGGCCTGTATTCTCCCACACCTTCTAAAATTACGTGCTATTATGACTTTCCTCCAGTGAAGCATCTGAGAATATTCTTTGCTTCCAATCCCAATTATAACATATCCCCTTGTAGTTCATTTTCCCCCTGGGCTGGAGGATAGGAGCGCAGAAACAGAGCTTCCTACCCCAGAATTTCATCAGCCATGGTTATTTTCTACCTACTTCAGGAAGCCAAACATGAACAGAGAAGGATGTCAGCAGGAGATCTGTGGAGTTATTATTCCTCCTTTGTACTCCTAAAGATCTTTCTGCTGTTCAAAGGGAAAGGAGCTTGGTTCTCCCCCTGGTCCTCACAGGACATCATTTATCAGAGGGTCTGCTTCTCTGGCACCATACTCTGGATTAATTGCGAGTTTCTTCAAAATGTCTGGTTCCCATGAGAAGGGTCTTCCTTTTACTTAATTCTGTTGCTGGTTTTCCAGCCGTGTCAAGATGCATGCTGATAGGGAAAAGCCAGGAGAAACCCCTATGTTCACTTAGCTCAGTGTCCTATATAACCCAGCTGTTCAGTCCATCATTTCCCAGACAGAAGCAATAGTGCCTGGCCAGATTAAACCATGTGGTCCAGAGGCTTTGGTTTTCTTTCTGCAATGGGAAATCCTTGGGTGAGTGGAGAAGATGACTCCCTTCTTTGAGATGGTTTATGATTCCCACAAGTTCCAGAGCAGCATTTCCTAAGGTCCTGCCTGGAGCTGTGAGTTCAGCTCCCCATGGGGTTATATCTCATGGTCAATAGACACAGTTGTCTGAGAAGATAGTTACACTAATATTTTTGGTTTATTAATGCTTTTATTTCACCCATACTGGAGAATACAGGATTATCTGCTTGTCTTATACTCACTTTTATCTAGAAAACGGGAGACCCACCTAAATCTTCTTAGGAAGCCAAAGCTTGCAACTTTCAGACTACTCTTGCTGCACACAGTTTTCCCAGTTCTTTTCCACCCCAGAAGCCACTGTTGAGCTAAGGGCTATTGTATTTGCAGGGTCAGTCCACAGCTGTGACAACGGACAACTACGTCATGTTCAAGAGTTCCTGTAGTTCAAGAGGAAAGTCCAGAGAAGCTCTGGGTGTATCTCCTCTCAAAGTTACCCTCTCTGTTTCTTCTAAGAGGTGCAGACATAAGAACTGGGGCCTCGTGAATCTCCAAGCCAAATCCTCTTGCAAATGCTGAAGTCTGTGTGGGTCTTCATGTGACCTTCTCCTACCATCACCCTCATCCACTTTCTAGAGCTTGGAGGATCTTCTCATCCATAGTGAGTCCCAGCAGCTGTATTGATCTTCTTGTCTTGCTTCATGGTGTATGGAGTGGAGGCAGCCTCCATCACCTGTGCAAACCCAGCTTTAGCCCATTACATGAACCTGAAAAAGGAGGACTCCTGTGTTTCATGGTGGTGTTGAAGAAAGTTCTGCTGCAGTAAACGAGTTGCTTGCCCTGAAACTTCAGCAGCACCAGTTGACCCCAGTTGACTCCATCCTCCTCTTTATCTGGATTTTATTCTGCCTGACCCTCCATCTCCCTCCCTCCATTCCTGGGGAGCAATAAATCAGGATTCAGTGTTGTCTGTATAATGAGAACCCCAGGCCTTGTTTCTCATCTGGCACGAATGAATGTATATCCACCAGCTCCACTGGAGTCAATATGCACTCGGGGTGAGCACCAACCCCCCTTCCCCCTGGACCATTTCAGTCCTCTCTGTAATGCTGTAAAATAAAATGCACATGTAAAAAGATGTCTTTCTTTCTCCCTTTTTCCCCGACAGACATTACAGAAGAGCAATTTCCCCAAAGTGCTGTCTGGAAGGAGTATAAAGTATGGCTTGATTAGTTTGCAAGCTCTTTTTTTTTTTTTTTTTTTTACTTTTAGGTTGTTTTTTTGGTGTTTTTTTATTTTTATTTTTTTTGTCGAGCAGCTGCCCAGAAATCAGGTTGAGAGCAAGGGTGGGAAATTTTGCAGCTCACAGCCTCTGTGCAGAGAATTTCTGCCTGCTTAGCTGGGCTCTTGCCTCCAAAGATCCTTTTTTTTTGCTGTGCTTTCCCCCTGGGACTGCAGAAGCAACTGTTTTCTTAATAGTATTTCTTACGTTGTTGCTTTTGGGTTTCTTTAATTGTTTGCTTGCTTGGTTTTGTTGTTTGTATGTTTTTTGTTTTGGTTTGTTTTGTTTTCCTTTTCTATCTTTTTTTTTTTTATATATAAAAATCGTGTCTGTAGAGGGGGAGCGGTGTTGAGCATAGATTCAATGTTGAGTTGACAGGACACAGAGCAGAGTCCTCTCTCAGGAGAATACGGATGTGTCCAGAAAGGAAATCCCAGCTTGTTTGAATTTCAGTGCTAAGAGCCCCAACATATGTCTGAGTCTTCAAGGGAGATTTACAGTGGAGATTTGCGTTGGGGTGGCTGGAAATCTTCTCTTTCTACCTTCTACCACTGCTGAGAGGCACCAGCTCCCCATTCGTGTGATGAAGAAAGCATTTACACCATGGTCTCTCACTGGCAACATGCCAGATTCTGCTTTGGACCTGGTCCACCTCTAGAAAACTATAAAAAAAAAACCTGTGTCTGGTGTCATCAGGACATCTCGAGCTCCTTGAGTCCTGACAGTAGACTAAGTCTTGTGGAGCTCAGCACTGAAGTCTGTCCTGTTGGTGAAATATACTGAGCAAGACTGAGGCAAAGTCCAGGGCCAGAAAAGCCAATACAGTAAATAAAACATGTCCTGGGTGTCTGAAAACCAGTCTGGGTTCTGTTGTTGAATGTATCACTTTCAACGTGTTGTTGACCTCATCACTCTCTACAACTACCTGAAAGGAAATTGTAGAGACATTGGTGCTGGTCTCTTCTCTCAGGTAATTAGGGATAGAACCAGAGGGAATGGACTCAAGCTGAAACAAGGTAGGTTTAAACTAGACACTAGGAAAAAAATCTTCACAGAAAGAGTGGTGAGATATTGGAATGGGCTACCCAGGGAAGTGGTTGAGTGACCATCGCTGGATATGTTTAAGCATCACTTAGATGTGGTGTTTGGGGATATAGTCTAGGGGTGAACTTGTAGAGTAGGGCTAATGGTTGGACATGATGATCCCAAGGGTCTTTTCCAACCTAAATGATTCTGTGATTCTGTATGAGCAGGAGAGTACAAAGGTTCAAGGTCACAAGATGTGACCATCTCTCCCCAGGCAACCACATCCTTCTGCAAAGAAACCCCTGTGTTTGAGAACAAAACCCACTTTCTCTCTTTGTTTACAACCATGGAGACCAGGACCTTCATCCATGGGGGCCATTGCCCCGTCTCTTTCTCCTGGTTGACTGGGGTTTTTTTCCTATCTTTAGAGTAGACCTAAAGTCTGTTGCCTGATGTGGATTCTCTGGTGTCTAACACAGCAGCCTCTGTTTCACTCGTCCCATCTGAGGTTACGGGTGTCTCTCCCCAACCTTGATGCTGCTTTTATCCAACTTAATTACTCTCTCTGAGAACTCTTCCACTGCTTTGAAACTGGTTGAAACTGATAGATTCAGGAGTTGTTGGGAGGAGGAGGAAGGGAAGATTTAGACAGATATAACCCCACTTCTTTAAGGAAAAGGGTGTGGGTGTATCTGGCTGTGGCAGTTCAGAGTGGACAACACGGAGGCACTGGAAATCTGCAAGGAAGATGACCCACATTCATAAATGACATCAGACCAGAACTCAAATATTTTGACTTCTTTTCTGGTAGGAATTTTTGGATGTCATCTGCCCATCAGGTTCTGGGCCAGACTCTGCAGGTCAGTCTGCAGGTCTCAGGAGGAAGTGTAGACAAATCACCATGCACTTGTGAGCCAATTTAACTAGAGGATACACCTCCTGACAGGCACTGGTCACTGTGTTAGCATAAGACACTCCAAGGGAGCAAATTCTGTTCCTTTTCTGTGCTCACTGCCTAATTCCCAGGAGAGAAAACCCAGGAGAATGGGATCAGATGAAGTGTTATGGGCAGAGATGCTGTCCTCAGGGAGCTAATGAGAACTGAGCTCTTTCCTCCCCTGATGCTTTTGCTGCTGTGGGAAGAGAACAAGCTGTCAGTGGCACAGTGTCACTCTCATTACAGTGACCTCAAGGCTCCTTGCTCATTGCCTTACCCTTTCCGTATCCAGCATCTTGACCCAGCGCTGTCTCCAGTCCTGCCCATCTTCCAAAGACTGACGTGCTTCCAACTAAAACCACAGCAGGGTCAAGGACTGCCAGCATGCTGGAAGCTGGTGAGAAATTCAGAAAGCTTTTCTTCAGTGGTTTGTTTTTTTTTTTTTTTTGTGTTGTTTTTGGGTTTTTTTTTTCTCAAATCTTGATATTTTCAATTACTGTCTATAAGCACAGACTATTTATAATCAGGAGAAGGTACTCCACCCACGCTACCAAGAGATACAGCACAGTTCAGAGGAAGGTTCAGAGCCTGGGAATCGTTCTTTTTCAGGTCCCTGGTTTTACTGGAAAATCAATAAAAAACATCTGATGTAAGTCAAGCCCAACTATTTTCACCTTGTTTTTAGAGAAATGGAAAAAAAAAACCCCAAACCTGAAAAAAATGATCATTTAGGGTCAACCCAAAATATTTCCCTTGACCCCCTAATTAAATTTTTTTTCTTCATTTCTATGTTGTTAAAAACAAATAGGTCCACTCTGAGATAAATTCCACTTTGAAATGACAAATAGAAGCTGAAAGGTTTTGCTTTGAAATTGCTCTGGTGTTTCTGATGTGAAACATAAGACAGGTTGAAAAGAAACATTTTGACATTTCCTTTCCATCATCCCCATACTTTTATTTTCAGCTGAAGCCATCAGCTACACTCAACCCATATTCACAAATAACACAATGCCCCCAACCCTTCATTTTTAATTGAATGAATTCTTTGTGAAAAATGACTCACTGGATTTTACACAATATTTGGTCCCAGACAGTCAACGACTATTAATTTCTGCTTTCTTCCTTTGGAGTTTGCTGATCATCCAGCAATGCTGAGGGCAGCCATGATTTGGGGATTACAGCCCAAAACGAGAGGGAGAAGGGATCACTCCTGTTCTGTGTGGGGAAGTGGAGAAAAGAGAGGAGAAATGATGTATAAATGTTTCCTGAGCAAAAGCCCAAAGCAGTGACCCCAGAAGGACTGCAGAACTCAATCCATCCTCAGAGGTTTTTTGACCCATCACGACCAGTCAAACCACACCCGGTGGTGTGGCAGCAGACCGGTAGCCAGATGCAGGTGGAGAACCATCTCTGGTCACCCCAGCTCTTAAACCAACTGTGAGGAAGAAGAGGACAGTGAATTTTCCCACGGGCTGTCTCAGGGGTGAGTTGTAAAGGAGATCCTCTGTTTCTTTGTGAAAGCCCTCTTTTGAGCATCCCTGCTCAGCCAGCACTTTCACAAACCTCAATGTAAATGGGATAATCACCTGGGTTAAAGTAAATCTTCCTCCCATTGTGAACCAGACATTATTCTGATGGTTTCCCTGCTTCTTCCACATGTCTCTATAATTGCATTGAAGGGAGAGGGCAGCGCATTCATTAGGTGCAGTCACGAGGGGTTGAAGAAGACATTGTTTTGTGACAGATGGCATCCACCCTGCAAGCACGCACATGTGTGCCATGCCCAGCACAGTCCTCTCTAAGGGATCTGAGGTCGAGCTATATTGCTAGGAGAAAGAATTTTCCAGGAGCAGAGGACTTTGCCAATAGCACCGATAATTCCAAGGGCGTGGGGAAGCATTTCTTTGCTAGTCCTGACCCTGCAAGAGCCCCAGCTTTACTCAGCTCTCACTTTAAATGAACTGTGATCAATTAAAAGCTCTCCTCTCTGCCTTATTCAAGGAGCATATAAATCTTCAGAGTCTGGTTTTGCCTGTTGGACTGAAAATAAAGCTAGTGCCAGTTCTAAATATTTCACGTCTCCGTGGTCCCAAGCTCAAACAAGTCTGACAGGCTCTGGTAAGCTGTAAGAAAACAACCAGAACAGACCAGAAATCCTGGGGGAAAAAAAAATTCACCTCTTATCACCTCTGAAGGGAAAACGCTCCTTTTGGGTTTCTTCCTTTTTTAGACAAATGTGGTCTTTCAGAGGGGCAAACTGGAGGTCTCCAGCATTGTTTGTTGTTAGGTTGCTGTTGAAATCCAGCTGTAAAGACCCGAAGGATCTTCTCACTCATCTGAAATGTTTTCAGGCCTGGAGAGGAGGTATCTCAGCAAGCTGCTGTGAAGCAATTGCAAATTGACTTTAAGAGGTTGGAGATAATAGTCTTCTAACTGGAGATGCATCTTCCTAACTGTTAGCTCCTCATTAAAGACAGTGGGTAGAGAAGACTGAGACTGTAGGGCTGTTTTCTCTCCTGTCCCTGTTTGCAGGGTAAATGCAGGACCATGCTTTCCCAGGCTGTTAATGTGGCACTTTGGAACATGTCCCACATTCACTTAAAATAAATAACTCTGTGTTGGACTGACTTTCTCATGCTAATCAAGTCACTGGAGACAGGGAAGACAAATAACGTAGGACACTGCCAGTGCTTACCAGGGAGGGAATGACACCTCTGGCCCTTGCTGAGGCCAGATCCATAGCAGAGTGCCTGCACCTTTCTCTGAATTAGCACTGTCAGGTTCTCCAGGACTGTGTTTAAAACAACCACAGGGTGCTGTGCCCAGCTCTGGAGTCCCCAGAAGTACATGGATCTGTTGGAGGGGGGCCAGAGGAGCCCCAGCAATGCTGGGAGGACTGGAACCCCTCTACTGGGAGCCAGGCTGGGAGAGTTTTAAACTAGAAGATTGAGATTTAGACTGGAGAGAAGGAAGAATTGTTTTTATGCTGAGGGTGGTGAGAGCCTGTCCCAGGTTTCCCAGAGAGGTGGTTGCTGCCCTATCCCTGGAACCATTCCAGGTGAGGTTGTATAGTACTTTGAGCAACCTGCTCAGTGCAGGTGAGTGCTACTAGGTGAGCTGTAAAGGTCCCTTCCAGCCCAAACCATCCTATAATTCTATGATTCACTAACCAGGCAATCCTATCCTCAAACAAGAACTGGTGCCACTTAGGGACTGAAACTTGGTCTCAGCATTGGGTGTTGAAAGTGCATCCACAAATTTCTGCCGTCTGCCATCCTCAGATCCATAGTTTCAGGAATACTGATGGCCACATGGGCCATTAGATCAGGTAGAGGGTGACTCTTGTCTCTTTGTAGATATGGTCTATCTTCCTTAGCTGAGAATGAAAGGCTGCTTCTCTTCCTAGGCCCTTATCTTGTTGACACCCCTATCTATGAAAGCTGCTGGACTCAGGCTGTAATAAGAACAGCAGCTCTAATGTCCTGTCTTCAGTGTGACTGCTGTTCAGCATCCTACCTGACAGCTCACCTAAGCCAATCAAGGAAAGTGGCTTGATTTACATCAGATGATAATCCAGTCTGGTGTCTAAAAGCAGAGGGAAGAGGCAAAGTTCCATGAAACCAGAGGTGGATGCCTGGAAAACTCATTAAAAACCCTCAAAATACAATAGATAATGAATCCTCAGTGGGCCTTAATGTCTGTGTAACCCAGTGGGCAGCTGACAACACATTTGTCTTCCAAATGTTACCTCTGGTCACTTAAAAAGCATTATCAGAGCAGATCTGTGTTGCTGGAGGACTGGAAATATAAACACTCCAATTAAAATCTTTATCAGCCAGACAGAGCCTGAGAATTAAAGTCCTGTGCTGAGCCTGTCCATCTCCCACCGATGCCCCCTAAGATACACTGCTGAAAAAGCTTTGCGAGGTAGACTGGGGAAAACACCGTCCTTTTGCTGCTTGCCAGCTAATTGTGGGTAAATGCAGCTTTCTTCTTGTTGTTGTGGTGTTTTCTCTATCCCCCAGCTTTGAAAATTCATTAGTCACGGGGCCATGAGGTTAAACGGCACTGCGTGCAAATCACATTTTATTTTAGGTTGCATAAGCTTCACAGAATTTCTGCCTAATGCTTTTGCATACTCTCGTGCCCTCTCCTCCTCCTTCCCATTATTCTTGTCAGTCTAACAACTAACAAGACTGATCTTGCTCACTGCTTTCTGATCCCTGCTCCCCCTCCCAGCTCTCCGTCTACAGGAGGTTTTATTGTAATGCAGCTGAATAGAAAAGATTCAAAGGCACAAAAGACCATGAGGGATTTGCTTCCCGTCAGCCTCCGTTGAAGCACAGGTGTCTTTGTGCCCTTGAAATCACACCAACACTAGGAAACTGTGGGATCTTACGCTGATCTTCAAACTAATCCTCACACTGCTCTTGTTCTACCTCCTCCCAACTTCTTTTTGGTACTTGGGTTCGTTGGTCAAGGAGTACGGAAGTGAAAAGAAGGAGCAGGGTCCCACCAGCTGGGAAGCTGACCTATGGTTCCTGTTTCATAGCAGAAAATGTGGTCTTGGCCCCGCATTTTTATTCTTGTTCCTTATTCCATGAGCATCATAATGATGCTGGAATGTCTTTCCTTCCTATTTACACTGTAATTATGGTCGTTTGGATTCACATCATTTGAAGTCTTTAAACTTTAACTCTGGAAGACGCTAAATCAGTGTACACATCTCCATCTGAATTACCTGCCCACGCTCCATTTCTAATCAAGGGAGAGAAATGGGTACTTCTAGGAATGACTCACCACCTCCAAACTAAATTTCTATAGTAGACCAGATGGCTTGTGCCCTGTTTCACCCCATTGCCTACAAAGGGAGCCCAGACTGCTATCTCCAGTGGAGACTTCTACACTGCAGACCTGTCTACTTGACCAGTGGAACCCCACTGTAGACACCTGGTTTAAAAGTGGGCATGTAGACTGAAGGTGTTTAATACCAGGTGAAATTTGAGCAGAACAAGAGTTTCTGGGTGGGATGATAAGTCAGATGATGCTTGAATGACTCCAGATGCTAGTCTGCATCCATGTGCTCTAAGAACAAACAGGTCCTTTCTGGATACAAGACCCTGTCGGATATATTCTTGCACAATGTCACTGGGAATGTTGCTGCACTCTAAAGAGGAAGGCATAGTGACAGCTCTGGGTAAGGAAACCATGATGTTTAATGAGGATGTAGGATGGCTTGTACATGGAAGGAAATGTCAGGGCAAAAAGAAGAGTTTCTATAGCATATCTGCTAATGGTTCTCTGCTTTTGGTTCACCTCCAGATGCTAAAGGATCTCAGGAAGTTACTGGGGGGAACTCATGCTTGGGTGTATTCTTGAACCTTGGGCTGTATTTACTGCTCCTGCCAGGCTCGGGAAGTGGTGACATTTAATACATGCAAAAACAAATAAATAAGGAAGGGTGTCCATGTTTATCCCAACAATAATGCAATGCTGGTGTTGTTGGGAGATGCTGGCTAATAGGAGGCAGATAAGAAGCCTATCCCAAACAAAGCACGTGGATGGTGGACATGAAATACACTTGTCTTCCAAGGAAGTCTATCCTCCAGGCCAAAGTGTCAGGTCCTCTCAGGGAACACTTTGACAAGGATGCAATTTTGTTAACCTTTGTTTTAACCTTGAACAAAAAAGATCAACATAGCTCCTACATTCTGCCGGTGTCCAACAAACTCAATAAAAACTTGCTCAAGACACAGTTCAGCAAAATATTAACTCCTCTCTGCAGTGATAGGCACGAACCGACATCCCCATCTCATCATGTAAAAAAGGACTTGGAGAGACTTGAGCTTTTGTTTTTTGTCAGGAATAACTATTTGGCATAAATTGACCCGACCGTCCACAAGCCATGGAAATTCCTCTTTGGAAAATGTTCTTGAGGAAGCAATCTGGGGAGGGAGATGGATGGGAGAACAGTTAGAGGCCAACCACACACTCTATCAAGCCTAAACGAATGAGCTGTCACATGGATATATAGGGAGAGGGACACAGGTTAGTAAATTAAAGCCCTGACAGCTCTTGACTCCAATCCAAAGTGCTAATTGGAAAGACTTCAACTGTTGCCATCCCCAGAGACCTATATCTCAATCACAGGTCTGCCTTCCTCAGGTCAGCCCAAGGAGCTGTTATCGTCTGCTGCTTGGTCTTTTACTGGAAGAGGCTCAGGGGTATGAGAACAGGAGAAAAGATGTTTTCTTTGCTCGACATGTCTTTTCTGAGCTCTGCTGTGCCTGAGTAGGAGCACACAGAGAAAAGCCTGATACTCAGCTGGTGCCAAGTCAGTGTTGCTACCACCATCCACGAAGCTATGCCACTCTGTGCAGATTGGACACCTGGTGGTGGCTGATGTCAGAGTTGCTCCACTTTAATCCGAGAGAGGATCAGTCCTCATTACACCGGTGTAATAAACACTGAAATTTCACACTCTTAATTACGGCTGTAACTGATTCCACTATTACTGTTTAAGTACCAATTATGCAGATTTATGATGCCTATGGCATTGTCTATATCCAGCATTTGATGACCCAAAATGACTCGGATAATGTTGTATTAACCATTAAGGCGATACTGGAGATACTGTTCTTTCTCTTTTGACTGACAGAATTAACTTGGTTACAAGCAAGGAAAACCTGACTTTTGAATGGTTGCTACTTTGACTTTGCTCATTGGATCCATCTCGTGTTGTTTCATAAAATTATCTTGATTCCCTCACCGGATACTGAAAACTTTGACAGCTGTTGGGTGCATTTCTGGGCAGGCACTTTCCCAACTGGTTTTTGTGTAGTTATCCACCAGAGCTGGACCCAAAAGACTTTATTAGTAAACCACATACTCTTTGCACACTCTTTCACGGAGAGAAACTGCATCTTGCTCTTTCCTGTGGAAGCTATAAGACAACTTGGCAATGTGTGTTTTTTATATTGGATAATAATGTAAATGAACAGATGTTGACCTGGGGACAGGTGCTCTGAAGTTATTGGGGAAGGTTGTCCTTCCCGGGAGGCAAAATGTGATCACCTAATTCAAAACTGGCCAAGAAATGCAGACAAATCCTCTGCCTTTTCCAGGAGAGCCCCAAGAGATACAATTACCTCAAGAACTTAGGACTACAACTCCTTCCCATGACCCAGTAGTAGCAATTGAAGAAAATATTTCTCTGAATGTCTGCTTCAGTTGAGACTCATCTTGTCCATAGCCTCAAGCAATATGAAGTTTTCTTACCAAGTTAATGTAATTCCATCTGATTGAAATACTTTTTGTGTAGCCTTCTACAAACTGAGCATTTTTGGTAAATCCTTGTGCCTCTAACTAGGAGAGACAAGAGCCATTTTTTTTGCCATACAATGGGCTACAGAGTCACATGGACAATGCTGCCACAGTGGGATGGAAGAACAAAGGTTTCCTGCTGAAGTATTTTCCAAAACAACTGTTCAAATGTATTGTTGCCAAATAGTCAAGCTACCCAAAAGGTCATTTGATTAAGTGGTGACCAGACAGATTGGATCTTTATTTTATTTAGGGAGAGTGGAGTAAACACTGCTCCAGAGGAAGTCAGTGGAAAAGTGTCTTTGGGCGGGTTCAAAGAGAAGATGCTTCTGGTGTAGAACATCAGGATGGAGAGAAGCTAAAAAGGCAGTTAAATGGCACCGCACTGTGTTCTGATCTCACACCAGTTTCACACAGATAGATTCAGACATTTTGGAGAGGTCTGGTAGTAAAGTGAAGAGGGAAGAAGGAAAGGAAGGAGGAGCCGAGACCAATAGGTGTCTCTAACACCAAACTCTGAAAGAGGTGGACCATGGAAATGACCTCCAGGTGACAACCCTGATAAAATATATCCTATAAAATATATACTAATCAGGCTAATAGAAATAATCAAGGAACCCTCGCCCCTTGGGAGCTTCCAAAAAATCTATGTGATACCTCCATGACATCTGAGAAGATACTCCTGATTTGCACCCTAGAGTAGGAGGCTCAGATTCTACACAGCTGTGCTGTGTAGCTGTGCCCGTCACACACGTCCCCACAGAAAGAAGGTGCATCCTCTGTGGACTGACCTCATCCTAGGTCATCCACCTGTCTCGTTACAGTTCCCAAGACAGCTTCCCAAGGACAGAAACATCTCAGGAAGGAAGCTTTGTCTGCCTTTTGGTCCGTGAGCTCCTACCATGGTGCCATGCAGCCTGTGGGTTCAAGATGTGGACAAGCTCTTGCTGCCACATGGCTCCAGGTAGAGCCTGGCTCAGGTCTTGAAAGCTGGGCAGCCCTCCCAGCTCAACACTGCTCCAGAGGCAATTAGCTCTGCAATGTTCAGAGCTCAGGCATGAGGCACGTTTCCACTCCTGAAACAGCCAGTCTGCTACTGTGCCTGGGACTTCACCCAAGCTGACCCTTGACTGAGTAGTTGCACTTGGCTTTTAATTACTATTGCAGTTAACATTGGTTTCTTGGCTTTCTTTTCATGCAGCTTTGCAGGGAACAGAAACACTGAAGCCACCACTTTAAACTTACTGTCGAGGAAGGGATGTGCCCTGAGATGATGGAAAGGCAAAGGGAAAAAAACGAGCTGAGATGAAAACCAAAGAAAGGGAACCTCTTAGAAACACTGAGAGTCTGACCAAAAGTGATGTGAAAGAGACGTATGGTCTTGTGAATGTAGATGCTCACACTCCATTTGGAAACAGGGATCTGAATAAAATGCACGGGACCCATGGTGGAAAGCACTGTCCATTGCTTTCACACACCTATTCTGTTCTGTGACGAGACACCCTCAGGATTTCTTGCGGCCCCTGGGAAAAACACCTCATATCTTGTTATTTGTCAAGGTCTGACATCCATGAAGGACTCAGGTCTCAGATGCTGCTGCCACCACACTGAACATAAACAAGTCATGTAAGGAAAACTAGCAACCATACCAACTCTCTACTTTGCTAACGTCTCTGATCCAGTGATACCAGCTCCAGTTGTTCTACTGATCAGCAAATAAAACATAGTATCATCAGATTGTTCTGGTTGGCAGACACCTTCAAGATCAAGTCCATGGAATAATAATCTTCTCCATCCCCATCTCGATTTGAAGTTTACTGCTTTTGTTTCAGACCTACAAAGGGCCTTGGAAACCCGAGAGCTCCCCTGTTCCTCCCACACATTTATATCTCATGCATGAGTAAGGGATGCTGCCCTTTTTGTGCCATCCTACTTCATGACTCAGCTTTGGAAGTCAACCCGGGTTTGCACTGGGCAGTCAAGCAGTGATAATGCAGTTGTGTGCTCTTCTCAAGGCCTCTATGGGGGTATGAACTCTGCAGCACGACCTCAAACAACAGCAGACTGCAAAGGAGCATGGTCCTTGGCTATTTTTCTCTGTTTCCATACCGAATGTCTTCTCAGGCTCTCTGGACTCTGTCCAGATCTTCTCTGCCACTGACTTGGGGGCTACTCTTAGGTGGCCCTTGCCCAGGTACATTCCCACAACTGGGACAACAGGGACATCTGCATCAAAACAGTGCCTTCTGCAAGGCCTGTCTCCCAAACACAGACCTGCAGAAGCTGTGTCCACAGCCTTTAGAAGGTCCAAAGCTCTGGCATGCATCTTTGTTGCAGCTCAGCCGTTTCAAAACTATGATTTACACCACAACTCTCACAGGAAGAGCCTCAAGGTGACCAGGACTGTAGGGATGCATCTTTCAACTATCAGACTTATTTTATCAGATACCACCAGCACTTAGGTTTCTAGGGTTTAAGGACTGTCCCCCAGCTCTTCACCATGATAGGTCTAGCTTTGAGACCTTATCGTTGCTTGCTGGATGTGTCCTGCAGCACACGAAGGGTTACTGCGCAACCAAGGAGTTTGTAGTGTGGCAAGGACATACAAGGAAAGCATTAATCACAAGGAAAAATGCGAGGAATGTCACCCTCCATAAAATCAAGCCCTTGTTATCAGTTTGAAAGACTACCATTCTGGTGCAGGCTGGGGTTTGTTTCCCTCCCGGACCTCCAGCAACTCAACGCCAGTGACAAGGGGAATGATTTACCTTTCACTCTGCAGACTTGGGACTCAGACGGTCACTAGAACCCTCTAACTACAGTGACAGAGAGCTCACTGCCTTGTCAAACCCCCTGGGACCTTCCAAGGCTGCAGGAATTTGGACTCTCAAAAAAAGCAGGGTCACAGCACTCCACAGGAAGCACCAGCATGCTAGGGTGGACTGGCTTTTGCAGGGACTGGAGAGACTGGGAGTCGGAAGAACAGAGGAAAGAGACCATTATCTCCATGCTTGGGACTGGTGGAAGATCAGGGGTGACACAGCCATGACAACAAGCTTGGACAGGTTGTGGGGCAGTTGTTGAGGGAAGCAACAAAGTCTCCGAGGGCTAGAAGGTGGGTTGCAACAGTAATGCTGTTCCCCAGGCAATTCTAAAACCTTCCTTTCCCTGAAACAGTTTCCTCTTGCTATAGGTCACTAGTTTATGGGCTGGTTAGATGAGAACATCCCTACAATACACATAGCTCCTCATAGTCTTCTCAGTGAAAGAAGAATATCCCTGAGAAACTTGCAGGCATGTAAAGGACCTTCAAAGAGTCCCTCCCACACCTACAAACACAGCCTCCCATCTTCTCCTTTGCAGTGTTTCAGCTTGCACCCCAGGAAGTACTCTCAGTTTGTCTTCTGTTATGGTAACGACTGCAAGTATCACTGGAAGAGATTGAGGATGGACATCTGAAACTGAAGCTCACCCTATGACCATGTTTCTTAGTCCATGCCAATTGTTGAAGGGTAAAAGCAAACCCTCGTTTTGAAGGTCTGGTCCTCGGTAATTCCAGGGAAGCCCTGAGCAGATGTAGTGCTGTGACTCCTTCCCTCCATTCACCATCAGATGGCAGAAGGAGCTTCTTCCTCTCTGAGCTTTAAACCACAGCTCTGATGTCCCTTTACACTGAAAGAGGACTTGGGGAGATGTTTCATTTGCCAGCAGAAATGTTTTTCCCTAGTGGCGATTTTCACCCAGTTCCATAATTTCTATAAACCATGGGGTACACACCTGGGGATAAAGGTGTTACAGAAGCCAAATTGTGTCCTCTGGCTTCTTCAAAGCAAAGACAGGCCCAGCTTGTAAACAAAGAAGCTGGAACACAGATGGGTGAATGGTTTTCATGCAGTCTAAGCCCTCACTCTCATCCCTGGGTAATCTTCTACATCGTAAGAGTGGAGGGACTCACAAGCACCTAAATATATTTCCCCTGCCTCTGTAGTGCAAATGCAGTTGGTAGCTGGCCAATAATACAGGTCATTAGGAATACATCCTCCACACGGTTGGACTTGGTGATCTTAAAGGTGTTTTTCTGCAACCTAAACGATTCTACGGTTCTGTGATGTCCACACTTGCTTTGGAGCAGGGAATAGCAACACCACTCTGCCTCCAGGCACTATTCACAGCATGAGCCAGGATGCAGCCCTGGGTGTTGGACTGCTTCTCCCAGCTAGGAGGTACCAGGGCATCAAAAGAAAGCAGCAGGAGGCAGGATCAAAAGCAACAAAAGAAGATGCTTCTTTACCCATTAGGGGAAGTGGTCCTTGCTGCACTATGCGGTGTGCACTGGAAACTTACAGCAGTTGGAAAGTCAGTTGGATGAATTATAGAATCTCAGCATGGTAGGGGTTGGGAAGGACCCAGCAGGGTCACCCAGAGCAGGGGGCGCAGCATCACGATGTCCAGAAGGGTTTGGAATCTCTCCAGAGAAAGAGACTCCACAATCTCGCTAGACAGCCTGGCACAGGCTCTGCCATCCTCACAACAAAGAACTTTCTCCCCCTGCTCAGAGGGAACCTCCTGGCTTCCAGTTTGCGCCCCTTGTTGCCCCTTGTCCTGTCACTGGGCACCACTGAGCAGAGTCTGTCCCCATCCTCTTGCCCCCCGGGGCCCTTTAGCTCTTGCTCAGCATTGCTCAGCTCCCCTCTCAGGCTGCTCTTCTCCAGCTGCACAGCCCCAGGGCTCTCAGCCTGTCCCCAGCACAGAGATGCTCCAGCCCCTCAGCACCTTCCCAGCCTCTGCTGGACTCTCTCTCTAGTAGCTCCTTATCTCTCTTGAACTGGGGAGCCCAGCACTGGACACACTCTCCAGAAGTGGCTCCCTAGGGCAGAGTAGAGGGGCAGGAGAACCTCCCTTGACCTGCTGCCCACACTCTTCTTCATGCAGCCCATGGTGTATTTGGTGGGAATCCGGAATTCAGTGTGTGCGTTCAGAATTCACAGTGGGAAATCCAGTGAGGTCTATTAATGACACAGAGCCATGTGGTGTTGTCATGTTTGTGCTCCTGTTCATATCCTTCTCACAGCTTCTGCTGTGGCTGCTCTTAGAAGCAGGATAAGGGGCTAAGCTGTAGGACAGTTCTTCCATGCCTGTCATCCAAGATTTTGGGGTCTTTTTTGTCTCTGTGGACTTAGGTGAAGTCAACATTTTTTTTTTTTTGGTAACAGTAGAGACTTTTTGAGCCAGACACATGAGGGCAGAAATGCAGCATCATGTTTTTCTAGGGACCTGTAATCGTAGCCCCAGATGGACCATTTGAGGATTTCTGCATTTTTTTTCACAGGTGGCAGGTAACAGCCAACTATTCCCTAGGACTGATTCCTTAAGAGAAGACCTTCACACTCAAAATACATGCAAAGCTAGCAACAGGGAAATCATCTTCCAGGACTGGAAAGGGGTGAGACACCAACACAGTCTCCATCCTTGGAAGTTTTCAAGACCAGACTGGACAAATCCCTCACTAACCTGGTCCAATCCCTACCAGATCAGGTAGATGACCCTTTTTTGGGCAGGAGGTTGGAATAGAAAAGTCCTGAGGTCCTTTCCAGTCCAAACAAACCTGTTAACCCTTTAGGCTATGAATACAACAACATAGTGTGAACAAAAACCTCTCTGTTACATCTTGCAGCCTCATGGACATGTCTGATCCAGCAGCCCAACCTTCTCAGGGGTGTGAATCTCTGAAAGACAGACTGATGGTCTACAGCAGCAATACCAAGGCCAAAGGGAAGACAAAATGATCTGCAGGGCCTTGGTTCTTTCCCATGTGGCTCCTTTTGTTCCTCTGACCCAAGCCACAACGATAACCAGAAGCTGGAGGAGCCTTTGGTTAGAGATGTGTTGTTTTTGTTAGGGATGTGCTGTGTGGAAACTTGAAGCCTTTGCAGGTCTATTGACTTCTGAGCTGAGGGAACTGGAGATTAATTTTGCTGAACAGTAGTTTAGTGGTACAAGGTGAGTGAGATTGCTTTCCTTTTTCACTCACAAAGTCAGTATAGCTGGAAGAATGCAGAAGAGTGGGGATGAAGACCCCAAAGCTGTAGATATACTTTGTGGATGAATGTAATTGAAGATTTTTTTATTATTATTTATTTTTTGAGAGAGAATTTTGCAACTTTACTCCTTTGTGAGGGATATTTTTACAACAAACAAGTGTCAAGTCAAAAGAGCAAAAGGTTTTTCTGTTTTATCCAAGTGGAAATGGGTTTAGAGCACTGCAAACTGTGTCAGTTTTTCTGAGTTTCTTGTGTGGCACTGCAAACATTTTTATATTTATTCTGTGTGGGTTGTTCATAATATTGGACCACTTTAGTGAAATTACAATGTGGAAAATAAAAAAAATAAAGAATTGTCTGTGTGCATTTTCAAATTGTAATGCTTTAAAAACTGCACAGTTCTTATATGTTCAGTGACCCCAAATGGCCAAAAGCAGCTTTTACATCTCACTGGGAATGACAATGATTCAGAACTAAGAAAAATTGATGAGGAAATTGATTTTAACAGAATTTCAATGGAGAATAATCCAAACAAAGCTTCTCATTTTGCACTGGCACTCATCTCTGGCTCTGCCAATTCCTCATGGAACTATTAGTTCTCAGTGCTGTTAGCCCCAGGTTTGCTTC
The DNA here is from genome assembly GCA_025345505.1 of Todiramphus chloris collaris. Taxonomy (NCBI): domain Eukaryota; kingdom Metazoa; phylum Chordata; class Aves; order Coraciiformes; family Alcedinidae; genus Todiramphus; species Todiramphus chloris. Next base: position 41,811,770 of record JANVCC010000035.1, read on the forward strand.
ATGGGCTTCACATTTTGCCTGGACAGTAGCTCACAGGGTATCTGACATTCCCTGTAGCCTGAGCTACATCTTACCACCTTGGAGATGATTTTTTCTCTTGTTTAACCCAATTTTATCTTTTATTTTTTTTTCAATGTACTGCTTGCAGTGGCTCAGCTCAAGAGATGAACAAATGTCAGAAACAAGGACATTTTTCAGAAGATGAAACTTCCCATTTTTAAACCCTTATTAGTTAACTTCTTCTTCTGGCTTCCTCTCCAAAGCTTATCAGTCATCTCCTTGCTTAGATAGGAAGAGATGACATGGTTGCAGCTCAATGTGACCATAACTTCCCACCTCACACGCCTTCCATTCAAAGGAAATGATGCAGTGGAAATCCAGTTCTGACTTTTAATCCCAGGGTAACATGAATCCAAGCTCAGGACACAGATTGTTCCTCAAAGCTAGACTAAACCACTTCCCACCGAGACATTTCAGGGATGATTCTTGTTGCTCAGCTCCAGAATCATGTAAATTTCTTTGCTTAAGTTTGCAGGATTGGAGGGTTTTTTTTGTGTTGTTTTATTAGTTTTATGCTGACATTCTTTCCTGTCTGGGAAGAAATTTGTGTATCACAGAGCAGCAGCTGCAAGCTGAGAGCTGCACGCGCAAAGGGACACCAGATAATCAACCCTTTTCGCTTTTTAAAATGTAGTGTCAGGGTTTAGGGTCAGGGCAGCCCCTTAGAGCTCTGGCAGATGCTCTCTGCTAACCCAAAGGGGAAGGGAAAGGGAATGAGGGAGAGAGACTGAGCGATGGGAAAAGGCAACTGGAACAGCTTGAATGAACAGGAAAATAATAATAATTAATAATAATAATGTAATTTAAGAATTTATACAATATATACAAACCCAGTATCGAACCAAACCCCCCTGATTGCAATTATGTCACCATCACCACTGCTGCTGTGGAGCTGGCACCAGGAAAGTCCCAGACTGGGCTCAGCAGCAGACAGGAGCTGTGTTCAGGAGCTGGATCCTGGTACTGGAGTCAGGAACACCCAGATGTGGATTGAAGGCAGAAGGGACAGAGTCCTCCTCTGATGCTCCGAGGAAGAAACTGGAAAAGAAGCCGAGTCAAGCCAAGCAAAGCCAACAAAATAGGTGAAGAGGGCAAAAAGAGAGACAAGACCCTCCTGATCCCTCAACTTTATACCAAATATGTATGTATACGGGATGGAATCCCTCACTGGTCAGTTTGGGGCCACCTGTCCTATCCACTCCTCCCTGTAGGTGTGGCCTTTTACTTTCTGCACTTGACAATATGGTGCAGAAGACCCAATGGTGACCTTGGTCTGCACCCCAACCCTTGGTACTATCTCCAAACATGGGGTGTGGGCACTGCCAGAAGCAGATTCTGCCTGTGCCAACACGCTGCTGACTTCAGCCAGTGCAGGTAGCGAGGAGAACTGAGCTGAAGAGGAAAATCACTGACCAGAATTAGTTCTGTTCTCACTCAAACCAGGACACGTGGCCAATGCTTAACAACAAAGGCAGCAGGATGCATGTTGAGCGCCAGCCTGATTTGGAAGGTAGCAGGGTTAAGGGATGGCCTCTGCTTCTCAGACTCTATGTGACCCCATGCATGTCACTTTGGGCTACATCTCCAGCTGTACGTTCACTGTTGGAAAGGTCTCTCAGCCATCCCTCATCACAGGGGTTCCATCAGGCTTGCAAGCAGTCCTACTTGAGACCCAGAAGGTCATGCCTTCCCCACACTTCTCTGCCAGGAAATCCCAGGGGTACATCCCCACTCCAGGACAGTGAATTTGATGACTGCTGACCTTGGTCATACCTCAAGCATAGAATCATAAAATGGTTTGGGTTGGGAGGGATCTTAAAGTTCATGTTGTTTCAACCTCCCTGACACAGGCAGGGTCACCTTCCACTAGATCAGGTTGCTCAAAGCCCCATGCAACCTGGTTTTGAACACATCCAATCAAAACCAATCTGCTAGTAGATGCTCTTTACAACTTTGATTCCAACTAGAGGGATTCTGAAGCATGGAAATCAGAGTCAGCTGAGCAAGAGCTTCATTTCACATGCCCCTTTTGAAGAGGAGAGAGGTACCAGCTCAGAGACATAAGGCACCTTGGCCTTGCAAACCTCAGGTGTCACTCGGGCCATGTCTCCCTTAGCCTAGATTCCATTTGTATAGGTAAGATTGCCCCCTCCCCTCAGATCAGACCAACCTTGTCTTCACTGCCTGGTGGAAACCATCCTTGGTCTGCAGGAGGCCCTGAACCATACCTGGAGTAAGAGGCTGACATACCTAGCAATGGGGATCCTTGGATAGATCTGTTGAACAAGAATGGGATACACCATGCAACAAGGCTTTTGGTCCTTGTCTTCAGAAATGCCTTCCCTCGAGAAGGTGGTTGTGTCCCTTCCTGTGAAGTGCCCTTATAAGATGGTCTGGGTCCAACGGTGCTTAGATTGCTCTGCCACTGCCTTGCCACTAATGGCTTACCTGGAAAACAGGTTGACCTAACAAAGAGGAAGATCTTTCACCCTCTGTGCTAGGGCATGTTTTGGAGCTGTGTAGATGTCCAGTGTAGGCTCAGAGATCATTCAAGGATGGCCAGTCTAGTCTCCTAGACATCCCAAGCCAGTAAACCATTGGTGACTCCTATGTGGAAAGTCTCTTTTAGACGTGTCCCTCTTAGTAGAATCAGCCCATGGACAGTGAGGCCTGGGACTTATTTACTCTGTCTTTTGCCTTGCTGAGAAAGCTGAGACAACCCTACACCGAGGCAAGAATGAAACCTATGAAGGGCCATGGTGGGTCCCATGAAAACTCCACTCTAGTTGTGAGCCCCACCAGGTTGAGATGAGGATAGGGCATTTCTAAACCCCTAACAAGGCTCTGTTTGAACCTCTTGGTTTTCAACCGTCAATCTCCTTGGGTTCAGCGACCACCTTGGTAAGGAGCATGGTGCAGAAGACACGGATCGAATAGCGTTGCTTGTTTGCGCGTTACAGTGCTGATCACATCACCAGCCTGAAGGCCAGGACTGTTCCAAAAACACTGTGGGAATTAAGTACCCTGGAGATATTCGTATAATCCTGGATGAATTTCAATAAGATCTGGGCTCCTGTGTTCCTTTGGCTCCCTTTGAAGCTTTCAGCCTCTAACAAATTAATAACAACGGGGAGACAAACAGAGCATTTTAAAGCACACTATGTCCAATCCTTAGCAGAGGTCACAGGATGTCTGTCACTTTGCAGCAGCTGAGGATCTGACCCAGAGACAATTTGCTTTGTTTGGGGAAAAATTCCTTCCCGAGCATCTCAAACAGGCGAGCATTGGGCTTTAAATCCACCCAATTACCTTCAGCATGAATGTCCTTCAACCACACAGGAACATTAGAAAAAAAAGAAAAAAAAAAAGCAGGAAAAGTTCCCTAAGTCTAAAATGAATTTAAATAAGCCAAGAGTTGAGCTGCAGACTCATTATTCTCACTGCTCTGTGTTTCCTCTTATTCCTGTCGTGGCTTTGCACTTTCCAAGAGATCCTTCTGTCAGGACAGACACCTCCCTACCCGGATGGAAATTTGGCCACCCAGTCCTGCCCGTTCTGACCAGTGTGCTGGGCCATAATTGCAATCTGCCATCTCAGGGAGAAAGACAGATTTGTTTAAATAAAGACAGCCCCGAAAGCACCTGTCCCCAGATGGAAATGATTCTGTCTCCAAAGCCAGTGTGAAAGGTGCAATTTGTGCTCGTGACTGAGGTTTATTAAAAGCTCCCCCAGACTCCCTCGTATCATTACCAGAGTAGTCACTGTCGCACTTTTCCTCCAGACAGGTCAGTATTGCTTCAGAGCTAGAAAAAGAAGCAGTTTTGGGGTATGTAGACCAGTATTTGGGTAAGTTACATGTACCAGAGAGTTAAAAGCATGCTCCCAGTCTGTTATTTTAGAACAGATCTTACTCAGATTAGTCACTTCACAGCTTGCCTTGCTGACAAGCTTTTATTCCAGAATCAGGGATTAAATCCTCACCAACCATCCCTCTCTTTGTGGTTTCATCCCAGGAGGACTTGTCCCCGCATCCTTGCTGTGCACCTACACTGGAGATGTCACTGAGCGGTACCCACCAACTCTGGTACTGGCTCTGATCGTGCAAGTGCAGAAGGTGCTTGCAAAGCCCAGGAGAATGCCATCCCTTATGGTAGCTCCTCAGGGGATGCTGGTAATGTCCTCCTCCAGCTTATGACCTTTCCATCATGCTGTATGGTGTGAAATGAACAGTCTGGTAGAGGAGTCATCCTTACGTTGCTGCTCAGTGCCTTTCTACCAATTTTACTGTGCCCATCCTTGACAATTATGGGTTGAACAAAAGTGTTTCACAGCTGGGATGACACAAGAAAATACCCACCCAAAGCATGGAGCGCACAAGACAATGTGAGTCATGGTGTACTGAAGCAGGACATGGTCCCTCATGGTCCCCTCAGCAAAGCATGAAAAGACTTCTGCCTGGGAGCACAGTACAGAGCTGGAAAAACAAGAAAAAAGATCCCAAATCCCCATTATTCCCTTTGAGAGAATATCCACTGCTTCCTACCTGACCACCTCACCCCTCCAGGACAATACGTACAGTCCTCAAATACCACATGATCCCATGTTTGATCTCTGTTTCATGCCTCTTCTCATCCTCTCCCTCTACTCCTGTCTTCCTGTTTTTCCCTTCTCACTCTGGTGGTGTTTTGTCTCTTCTCCCCATCAGTTTCCCCCTCATCTTCCCATTTCACGTCTCATTTTGCCTGATAATGCTTTTGTCAAAAAAAGGTGGTTACTCGGATAACTGTGAAATAAAGCTCTTGAAAAAACACCTAAAATCTGTCCTAGGGAGAGCAAAGAAACTTCTGAATATTCTAATTTACACTTGAGCCCCCCAAAAACCAGCAGCCTATGTTTTGTTCATCAGGAGAAGACTCTGGAGGTATTCAAGATCTGATCCTGCACGGGATGGGAAGTGTGCTGATGTTATACAGGCTCAGACACAGAGCTTTCCCCTCTCTGCATGTACCAGTGTTGTCTTATTGATCCAGCTGTAAAAAGCCATGGAGAGGAAAGAGGACGCTGAGGCCATCAGGCGCTAAAGCAGAATTATAGCTCCTGTGAGGTCTTGCTGCTGCGCGATGCTGGAGTGATGCTGGTGAGTCTTGGCAGCTGCAGGTCATGCCCACATGGGTAATTTGCTCTGTCTGCATGTTTCTGATGAGGTCCTTGGCCTCTTGGTTTTTTTTTCTCATCTTCTCCCGGACAGCACTGAGTGATTTATGTCACACATAGGTCCAGATGGAAAGTTTTCCCCAGGAAGATCCGTACTTGGTGTGGTGGGAGGTGAGGATTTGATGCCGAGTGCACAAATGCTGGGGATGTGACAGCACCGGTCCCTGACATTTGGTACGTGGCAGACTTTAATAATGTCATTGCCCACCTCCAGCGAACGAATCCTGGAGGAGCTGCAATTCTAATTGTCAGAGAGGGACAGAAAGGGTAATTAAAAGGCCCAGTGACAGTTAACGAGAAGGATGGAGCCACATCTCTGCTGAAGGACCTGGTGCTCTCCTGGTCCCTCTCTCTGGAACACTCCTCTGCACATCCCTCCACACCTCCCTCTCAGCCTGGGACCAGGAGTGACCTTCTCCAGAAACACAGACGGAATTGGACATCCTCAGCTCCCACTGCTGAAAGCATCAATTAGCACTAATTGGATGGTACCAGGGTGAGTGTGCATGGTGGGGGAGGGAGGACAGGGACTGAAAGGTTTGGTAGGTTTCTTTCTTCTTTTGCTTGAAAATGCAGAAAGCTCTGTATTGAATGTATTGCCATGAGAGTTCCAGCAGGATGTTCTCTCAGGATGGGACTTTTATTCAAATGGTAAATACCAAATTTCCCTGATGAGGCATTGAGCAAAGTACCCATGGCAAGAGGAGACAGAGCTCTGGACTGATGCCTTGCACTTCCATTTCCCCTGGAGCAGCAAGAAAACCTCTGGAGTGCCAAAATTACGTGAGAATCTCTTAGCTTAGGTAACGCATGTTTTTATTGGTCCTACAGTCTCATATGACTATATTTCTCCCCTCCAGCATTTATGATAGGTAGCCTTGGTTTGTATTCTGCTGTCTGGTATGGAAGTGTCTTTTCCCTTCTGATAACAAAGGGTATCCGAAATTTTGAGTGAAAAGGTCTTGCTTTGTGCATTGTTGGTATTTTTATTGGCATCACTCAAGTGCTCTGACCTCTAGTGCTTCTACATTTTTATGATCACCTACATTGAAATCTCCCCAGATTTATGTACTGTAAATGGTAAGTGCTTTGCTCTTTAGATCATGCGCCCAGGATCCAGATGGCCATGTTGTGATGGTCTGTAAAGTTTAAGGGCGTTCAGGTAGCTAACCAGAACCTTTGCAATGTTGTATTCAAAACTCTCCCAGTAGGTAACCTTCATGCACACCTGATTGCCAGGTTTCACGTGGGTGATGCCTTCACGCGCTGAATTTCAAACTTTCTGGCATTTTGCTTCAGAAATCAGCTCAAGATTCGCTGAGAAGGTCAGCATGAGGATGCTAAAGGGGCAGCTCCCAAACTAGGCTGTTCATCCTTTATGTGGCATAAACAAGACATTTCCAAAATGCATTTCATTCTCTGGTGGTTGAAGCTCAGCAGGAGGGGGAATGATGGCAGAGGTGATAGGGATACAGAGCCAGAAATAGCTGACAGATAAAACTCCTTGTTTTAAATCCATCTGTAATAACAAGGACAGATTGTGAAGCTGCCTGGATAGCTATTGATAAAGAGACAATAAGAGGATTCTCAGAAACTGTGGAAGAGCACAAAACAACCACCCAATTTTTGTGCTACTGAGGATGCTTAGAAAATCCACTAAACAAATTTTTAAACCGGTGAATGCAGAATACATGAAATAATGTGGAGTCGATGACGTGTCCCTTTCGAAAGGGACAAGGTTAGGGAGGGTCTAATACTGAGGCAAGAGATTCATTTCTTGCTGCTTTTGCTTTTTCTTTGGCCAGCTCAGGTGGTTTCCAAAGGTGCTTCATGGTTTTTCAAGAGCTATAGGAAGACATATGGTATCATGGATCCAAGGGTGTATGGGACCAGCCCAGATGAACTTTTCAGTAGGATTTGGTATGATCGTATAGTATGGTTTAATACAATCATATAGTATGATTTAGTATGTTATTTTCATATAATATTGTATGGTCACTTGAGTGGCACTCCCTTACAGGCTGACAAAAATGAAAGGAATGAAAGAAATTCTAAAGCAAAAATAAAAGTGTGAAAGCAAATGTCATTAAAAAGAAAAAAAAAAAAAAAAAAAAAAACCAAAAAAACCCCCAGTGACTGAAAAAGAAGAGTGATTCTGGCAATTGTAACTGTCACTGGTAGAACAAGTACTGAGTGAAATCAGTACCTCCACAGTGCATAAAGAAGGGGGGAAAAAGCTCAAACCCACAAGCATATGTCCAAGTATATACAGAGTAAATCTCAGCAGAGAAATTTTGTTGCCTATTTTTAGCTGAAACTATTAGTGGATAAAAAGTTTCTGTTTGGATTTTATTAAAAACCTTGCAACCCTGGTCTTCAAATATGCATTACTTAGTCAGGCTGCATGGAGGGGAACTGGAGTGTGAAATGTGTTAACCATCTATGGAGACAGGCAGAGGCAGAATGCTGCTCTGGGACACTAAGGAGCGTGTAAACAGGAGACCATGGGTGGAAATACTGCAAAGACAGATCAGCTTGACTTGAGAGAAAAAACAGGTTCTCACAGGAAGATCTTCCAGGCTGCTGGAAAAAGAAAGAAATGGGAATACAGTTCTTTTGGATAACTTCTGCTAGAGTACCTGACACCCTGCTGCTTATTCTCCAACCTCCAGGTCAGATCTTGCTCTCCTTCAGCACGGCTCTCCATTCCTAATCACATTTTCAGCTTTACCTTCCTCAGTGCAGAGTTACATTTTTTGTGATTTAACTCAAGCAAAGCCCACAAGACAAGCTCTGCTTTGCTTTGGAGCAAATATCCTCCAGCTCTGCTGTCTGGGCTTCTTCCAGTCAGACCACAAGGCAACAGAGTGGAATGTTATGGACTTTCAGGTGTCCTCTCCAAAATGTGCTCAAGTGCCTTTAAATGATCTCTATCTGCTTACACCTGGTTGTCTTCAGGGAAAACATTTCTGTCTAAGCACATCAGCCTGAGGAGAGCTTGCTGGAGTAGTTGGTAGGGTCTAAGATACGATTCAGCCCATGTTAAAGAGGATGCCTTCATTCAGCCAGACAGATCACACCATCATCTCCACTAACTTCACCATAAACATATCTGTGGAGAATTTGCACACCCAGAGAACATGCTGCTTCATTTTGTGATGCCTTACTCTATGAGATGGATCGAATCTTCCAGCTAATGCCACATGGCCATCAAAAGAGCCTGGGTATCCCATGAACCATGTGTTCTGTGAAACAGAACTGCACAGGTGTGACAGATACCCCAGGGCTTCTCCAACAGCACCAGACACCTTTATATGGGCAAATGAATCCAAATGCTGCTAATTTCTCTCTAGACACCTTGATCACCTTCAAGTCATAATAGAGACATGAACACTCCCTGTGTAGGAACCCGAACTTTGGTGTCACCATCTGCAAGCTGAATCCCACAGCTAATGCTGGGGAAGGTGGATGCTTCCCTTACAGTCTGGAGGTACCAGACTACACTCAAATGCTATGACTCTCCACATGTGAGCCATCTCCTTCTCTGGATGGTCTTCTAATGTCTTCAATCTGGAAGAGGGTAGATTTATATTAGAAATAAGGAAGAAGTTCTTCACTGTGAGGGTGGTGAGACACTGGCACAGGCTACCCAGGGAAGCTGCGGGTGCTCATTGCCCAGATGTGTTCAAGGACGGGTTGGACGGGGCTTTGAGCAACCTGCTCTAGTGGGAGGTGTCCCTGCCCATGGCAGGGGCGTTGGAACTGGATGATCTTTAAGGTCCTTTTCAACCCAAACCATTCTATAATTCTATGATTCTCCATACCCAGCATCCCAAGTTCCTTGAAAAACTCACGAGGGTTTCTACCACCTTTGGACCTGGTCTTCACATCAAGCCACTTGGGTCTCTTTAGGTGCTTTTAGGTGCTTTTCCCTGTCCCAGAGCAGCTGAGGGGACGGAGCACTCCACAGCAGCTCTCCCTGTCACTCCAGCAAGAAGCGGTGATGGAATGCCACAGAGAGATTAAAAGCAGAGGCTCCAAGTCAGAGGCGTTTTAAAAATGTGTGTGCTCAAGTAAAGGACTTTTTAATGTTTTAATAACAAATATTACAAGATATTTTTCTCCATGCCCAGTGCCTGCTGAGCCATCATGCTGAGCCTATATTTATGGCACTGTAAAACACAATGAAGGCAACAGCGCTAGGAATACTAATAGCCTCAAGTTTATTACACTAAGGCTGAGTGCTTCATTTTAATTGCATGGAAACATTTAATTTGTTAGATGAGGTGTCATGTAGTTTTCCTCAGGCACCAGTAACTCATATCCACACTGGGACAATCTAACAATCTAGGGGAGGCTTTAAAATTAAATGGATTTTACTATTTCTTACCTCTTTGGTATGCGAGGGTGGTTGGATTCTTGGGCCTTTTAGGGTTAAAATTTTTCTGCCTCTTTGTTGTAAGACTTGATTGGGGAAATCCACATCTTTGCAGCTGCCCAAGGCAAAAAAAGGAGTCTGCAAGGCATCACCATAGGGTGTAAGCAGAAGGACCACACGTTCTCATTTCTCCCCATCTTGCTATATGGACCGATGATGCTCGTGACCTGTCCTTGGCAGCAAAACCTTCTAATGACCCTTTGCTGCAGCAGTAGGCACACTACCTTTTCTGGAAGGAAAGGTGGGAGTTCAGATCACACCTGACCAATGGATCTAAGACATTGTCATCATTCTCCTCAGCAGACCTCACCATCTTTTTTCTGATTGTTTATAACAGCGACATTTAAGGAGTAAAAGGGAGAGGAAACCCAACTGAACAGTAATGGGTTTATGCTCTGAAGTGATGTCAAACCACATGTCAGAGAAACAGGCATTTTATGAAAAAAAAGAGCAGTTTAAGGGAAAAAAAAAATGGAACCTTACCACTATGTCCCATGTGGCGAAAGGGATGGGGCAGAGGAAAATCAAGGCCAGTTGGAGACAAACTGGGTCTATCAAAATAGTGATAACAGCTCCTGTTTCTCGTGCAGTTTACACATGCTCAGACAGTGGTGATGAATGTGTAATAAATGCCTGAGTTGGCAAGATTTCATTTACCTCTGGTGTTAGGGAACCTGTAGCTCACATCAGATGGGGTTTTCCCCCCCCCCCCCCCCCCCCCCCCCCCCCCCCCCGCCCCCCACATGCTATTCTAACATGTTTGGACACCGAAGTTTAAAAATTTCACATTGGAAATGAAAGGTGGTCATTTTGGTGGGGTATTTTATAATTGAACAGAGAAGTAATGACTGCAAGAGCTTTGCAAAACCAGTGGTAAATATCTTATCACTCCATGTTTTAAAGAGAGATAAGACTTCTTTTCCAAAAGATATGCTTTAGCTCAGCTCCTACTTGATGGGCAAAATGCTGTCATGACTGTGCTATGGAAGAATAATTCTCCCAGCAGGAATTACCAGGGAAGAGGAATATTATGCAGAAGAGGAGACTCTCTGATGTCCTTAATTACCACATTATCTCCTTTGAGGCAACAAAGTAGATACCATGCAATAAGCAAACATAGTGATACACACACGATGTGAAGCTGTGTGTTAATGATGAGCATCTTGGCCAAGACCCACACCTTCCAGTTACCTTAAGCCTTTGGGAAGCCAGGACTTGCACATTGTGATGGGCTGGGTCCAAGCTACACCCAGTGTGGCCGCCTGTCAGGTGATCCAAGGAGTGGTGTGAGCAAGTGAGCACGGATGTCAGCGTTCAAATCTGCCGTGAGCTTTTACCTCCTGTAAATGTCACTGCTGAAGTTGTTGCACTTCTTGAGCTCGACCCCTGTCCAACGGCAGCGGAGGCTTTTAATAAAAAGTTTATAGGAGGAGTGCAGAAGAAAACACAGTGCAGGAGGCCAGTGGTGTGTGGGGGGAACTGCAAGAAAGGTTTTCATCCTATTGTCAGATTACCACGAAAAAAGGATGTCACCCGGACAGTTGGCTTCCTGAGGATGGATTTTTGCACCACTTCTAACAAGTTCTACAGCAAGAGCTGAGAAGGGCTTTTTTTTCCATCAATGTTGGCTGGAAATCTTAAACAAACCTCTTCAAATGTGTCAGCGACTCTTTTTCAAGTGTGCGTTTTCTGCAAATGGTCCTGCCGCTGAGACTGTTGAGGCAACAGCTACAGAAATTAGCTGCCCCCAGCTGCTACCCAAGAATGGTCACGGGGATGGAGTATTGAACTGATTTATGAGGCTAAAAAGAGGCCCTGTATGTAAATGGCTATTGGATTTCAGTCACTTGCTCCCACACGGAGAGCAGTAGCTCATATTTAGTTAGTGCCCGATTTCTAGGAACTTGCATTCAAGCTTTAAAATTGCCCAGAAACTTCGTTTTCAGTTTCTTATCCAACCAGAAGCACAACTTTTATTATGTCACCTCTCTGAATTAATGGCTCAGGGTATTTCCACCTTAGCCCTACGCTGACCTTAGCACAGAAGCACCCTGCAGACACGAATAATTTCACCATTATCATCAAAGGAGCCCTTGCCATGGAGGAGAAGGTTCAGATCAGACGTGGAGTTGGTAGCCCAGAGGCATTAAGTGATGTGACTAAGGTCAACTGGAGATGGACTGTCCCACGTAACTCTCCTGGAGGCCTGACCAATTCCTGAACTTCAAACCTGTCCCTGATTTCAGCCATTATCCTGCTCACAGACTCCTTACAAGTAAAAGTAAGGCCAAGAATATTCACAAGGTCGTCAGTGAATAATTTTGAATAATCAGCAAACCTGGGAAAATTGTAGGTCACTTGCAGAGAATTCATGAGCCGGAAGAGGCAAAAAAAACCCCAAAACCAGTCAGAATGAATTCTTTCCCAGACATCTATCACTGTTTTAGTTCTGTTAAAATAAACACAAGAAAATTATATTTTTGGACAGTGAATTAATGTTCACAAACAGCAGAGAAGAATCTCAGTAGCCAACAATGTTGAGCATCAGACACCTGTAGAAAGCTGTGACTTCACGTGCAATCATAATGATTAAATGGTTCATGGCTGCCCAAAGACTGTCATCTTATTTCTTCTCCCCTCTCCTTTTCATGGCCAGGAGGTCCTTCTGTTCTGACTGTGATGCTCATGGAGTTTTCTGTCATCTGATTTGGCTCCTCAACATAGCAAAATGTTGGCTCTTTTTTGATCTCAGGCATGATTAGCGAATTTAATTGGCTTTCAGATGTCACCTTTTCATTGATAAATAAAAGGATGCTATGAAGCAAATGCTGTGTCCCATCACTGTTGCTGTTCCCAGCTCAGGGTATTGACTTGTGGGGAAATGCCTGGGTAGAGTTCAATGGTAGGGTTCACTCCATCAAGCAGCTCAGATAGGATGACGACTCCTAAATTACACAGAACCCCAATACCATCTCTGAAGGCTTTGCATCTCTGAATTACACCCCTGGTGATTTCAGGGGGTGAAATGAAGCCAAGGATGTAGCAGCATGGTCCTCGTGGCACGTGGAGCTGGAGAAGACACACAGAGAGCAATGACATCTTCGGGGCAATCGATTCCCAGTGCAGACAGTGATCATGAGCATGGCTGGTGTGCTCAGAAGAGCTCTTAGCTATTCCCAAAAGTCTCAGGAACTGGGTTGAGTTCAGAATCGATCACCTTTGGACCCAGTTTGCAATGTGAGTGGTGGTGAGTTCCTATCTCTGAATGAACGGAGGGATTGGCACGTGCCATGGGGTCATGACATGAGCTGCACTTTATCCCTCCCTAAGGGTTTTTTCCTTGATTTCAGACCTTAACTGCATGTTTAGGAATCTAAATATGGGCATCTGATTTTGTAACCCTTGACCAATGGGTGAAATGATTTTGTAGTGGTCCTTTTATTAATTAATTTATAATAGGAGAATAATTAGTCTCTCTTATGCCAAAAGGAGTATATTCAGATGGGGGGGTGAAGGGCACCCTCTTTTGTCCTTTTTAACTCAAAGACAAAGGTATTTTGTGCCTGATTTGAATTTCAGACAAACATTTAACAGATCACTTTGCTTCCCCAAACGCACAGTGCAGCCTCTAAGAGCAAGCTAAATTGCTATAAATTAAAGTTAAATGTCAAAAAGGCAAAGATGTGCAGGAATGCAGGAGACAATCTCTGCGCAATTGGGGTTGTTACAGAGCTGCTTTTATCCACTTTGCTTGCATATTGTTAAGTGCTCTTCCTGGAAAGGGGAACTATTTTTTTTTTTTTTCTCTTTCCATTTTTAAATAAGCCCCAACCCCCAGCTCCGCTGAAATAGGATGTTCTAATTTCTCATTTCCAAATATCATCAGAGAAAGAATTATGACTGTCCACTCCCTGCGCTGATCATTTCACTAGAGCTTTCCGGGCTGCTCTTAAGAGAAATGCCATCCTTTTGTTACAGCAGGTATCAACCTGCTCCGTAAAGGGGAAATTAAGATGCCATTTCTACCTGCACTGAGTAGTTGGCCTCTGTGGGAGGAAAGTAATGAAATCCCTGCTTCTTCTGTTAGTTTAAAATAGAAAATATAAGGGGAAATGCAGTGTGAGCTATGTGTGACAGGCGAGAAAACAAGTATTGGTGTTCCAGTAGCTGAATCTCACCTATAAAAAAATGACTTCTGACACCAGCCTGCTCTTTCCCTCCCCACTTGTAGCAGGGTCCCCAGCCCCATGGTGTCATTCCAGCATGAGCTAAAGGACAGAAAAATACCTGAGCTGGCTCTGCAGAGACCAAGCTGGGCTGAGGACTTCTCTGCTAATGTCATCTTCTGAGATTATATGATCTAAATGTCCCCCCCTTGCCTTGCAGACCTCTGCATCTATTAAAACACCAGTACCTACACCTCCAAGGGATGCTTTTAAACTAGTTGTTTTCTTAATGGCACTGAGAGCCTCATTGGAAGGTTACTTGCTGTAAAATGCAGTACTTGAGTAGAAGTGGTGGAGTATCCATCCCTGGAGGGGTTTCAAAGCCCTAGAGATGTGGTGCTGAGGGCCATGGGTTAGTGGTGACCAAGCAGTGCTGGGGGAACAGTTGGACTCGGTGATCTGAAAGGTCTCTTCCAACCAAAATGATTCTGTGATTCTATGATCAGTACACAAAAGGGAGAAGCATCTCAGCAGTACCAGACAAGTACTGCTCTTCTTCTAGGACTCCAGTTCAACCAGCCTTATTTCAGCACATCCCATCAAAGATGCCTGCAACTGCACTTGAGGTTTATGAGAGTCCTGAGCCTTGTGCTACCAGATTTACAGCTATAAACTAGAAAGTGACTGGTAGGGCTTGTTGGTTTTGGCAGATACATTTGAAACCCCCAAGGAAGAACAAGAGCTGTGGACTAAAACCCTGAGGTGTGAGATCTCATCTTGACTCCAGCACAACACACATCTTGGCTGGGATAAAACTTCCTGCCAGGATCTTGGGGTGAGACAATATGGGTGGGAGGATTCCTCTCCAGCAAGAATCCTGGATGTGTGCATAGTTCAGACTCATATCTGATGGATCTGTCTACATAAATTTTCTGCAAAGGATGTGATTATTTTTTTAGGCTGTCTTCCTGAAGAAATGAGCCCTTTATGTAACTGAAATATCTGCTTGTCTGTCTTAGTTCTCCTTCATAACTTTTGAACCCAATGACAAATTTAAGACATTTTTTTCTGGCTCAAAGACCTTAAGCTTCTACAAACTTGGTGAAGAAATGCATCTGGCTTAAATGCACTCTGATTCCATCACTGGGCACCACTGGAAAGATCCTGGCTCTGTCCTCTTTGCACCCTCCCTCCCTTCCTCCAGGGATCTATAGACATGAATAAGACTCCCTGAGCCTTCTCCAGGCTCAACAGTCTCAGATTTCTCAGCCTTTCCTCATAGCAGAGATGCTCCGGTCCCTCAGTCATCTTTGTGGCCCTTTACTGGGCTCCCTCCAGTCTGTCTCTCTTGTACTGGGGAGCCCAGCAGTGGACACAGTGCTCCAGGTGTAGCCTCACCAGTGTTGAGTAAAGAAGAAGGAGAACCTCCCTCGACCTGCTGGCAATGCTTTGACTAACACCGCCCAGGACACCACTGGCCTTCTTTGCAGCACATTGCTAGCTAAAGGTCAACATGATGTTCACTAAGACTCCCAAGTCCTCTTCTGCCAAGCTGTTTTCCAGCTGGGTGGTCCCCAGCACATACTTGTGCCCCATACTGTATTGTTCCTCCCCAGGTGCAGAATGTTGCACTTTTTTTTGTTATTGACCTTCATGAGGTTCCTGATGCTCCATTTCTCCAGCCTGTTGAGGTCCTTCTGGGTGGCAGCATGACCTTCTGACATCTTTATCACTCCTCTATTTGGTGTCATTGACAGGCTTGTTGAGGGTGCACTCTGCCACAATGTTCAGATCATTAATAAAGATGTTAAACAGGACTGGACCAGTACTTACCCCTGGGGTACACCACTAGTTACTGGCCTCCAGCTAGACTTCCTGCTGATGATGACCACGCTCTGCAGTTTCCACAGCATGACCACAGTGGTTTCTTTTCTTGGAACTAGAACTTGGGGACCAGATTTGTGTCTCTCCCTACAATAAGGTGTCCGCAGAAAGATTAGAGCTGGGAGTCAGAAAGCTCCATATAGTCCCTGGAATCCTATCCGGTGAGGGCAGGGTTTACAGCAGTATTACACACTGGGACCAGCCTGTAAGTCACATTGCTGGCATGGAGAGACTCTTGGTCTTCTTCTTCTTCTTCCTAGTGTTTTGATCTTCTCTTTAAGTCTAAGTAAGAATTTTGTTAACGATTTTGGATGGGAACAGGATGATACCCTAAATTCATTGCATTTGTGCCTTTAGTTCAGTTATGAGTGTTTAGCTATGAATGAACTACAGGGGGAATCAGAATCATAGAATCATAGAATGGTAGGGGTTGGAAGGGACCTCTGGAGATCATCAAGTCCAACCCCCCTGTCAAAGCAGGATCACCCAGGGCAGGCCACACAGGAACATACCCAGGTGGGTTTTGAAAGTCTCCAGAGAAGGAGACTCCACAACCCCTCTGGGCAAAGGAGCCATTTGGAGAAAAGCTGAGAAGATTCCAGGAAAAGGTACAGTCTTTTACATCAGGAGGACAAGTCTTCTCTATAGAAAAAGGAGAAGAAAGGAGAACATACTGATTAAGTCTACAGAGATACACACATTGACCATGACGTCACCCTCCAAGCAGTCACACTGAGGTGCCCTTTTCTATTTATGTCATACCCTCGAGCCAACACACCAGCAGGATGTCCTTCATCCTGCAGTGCTTTCCTGCGCTTTGCCTTATAGCATAACTCATCGCTCATCTTCATAAAGAACTTGCACCCCTTTCATCACCAAGAAACTAGTCTTAGATAACAAGTCCACAGATGCTTTGCTGTATGTCTGTCTTATTGCAGGCTCATTGTAGTTCATCCACTTCCAATAGATAACCACCAATTTTGTCTTCTCTTGGACTTTGGTGTTTTGTACAAACTTATTCCCTCACAAAAAAAAAAAATGATACAATCTTCAGAGCTCAGTGGCCTCATCTGAGGAAGCAGCTTCTGCCTCGGTTTCTTCTTTCTTCCTGTATCCTTCTCCTTTGGATGAGCCAAGAAACCTCCTGCCCTTCCCAAAGTAGCCAACAGCAAATCACTCTCCTTCTGCTCACAGCCTTTATGTTCTCCCTGACACCTCCAAACTGACAATGGAGATGTCTCTGCAATCCCCACAATGAGAAGGGATGTGCTGGGTTCTTGGTGCACTCCCATAATAAAAGGCCCAACACAACACTCCAGAAGGGAGCAGATGCTTCTTTCACACTTCTCACAAGCTCGTTTGAAGTTTTCATGGTCTCTGTCCCCAGCCAAGATGAAACCTTTAAAAAAAACACCATCAAAGCAAATAATTTAAGAAAAATGCCCTTTTCTCTCCCCTTCTTCAGTGCCTCAGTTCCTTCTAAGCATCTTCAGTCACTACACAGGATCTGCTCCATGTCCAACCTGGAGATACATTTAGTGATACTATCTCCGGGGTGTCTATTTTCTCCTCAGGAAAAGATGGAGGTGGAACTGTAGAGTTTTGGGGTTATTTTTTTTTCTACTGAGACACATAGACTGTGTACCTGTATCTGTCCTGGTATATTTAGGCACCCTACAGCAGTGGTAGCCAAGCTCTCTGAACCCTCAGAGACCTCAGACCTCCCTGTGCAGTAGCCAAACTGAAAAATGACTCAGAGAAAATTTGCTTTTGTGCACCAGCAGCAAAAGGTTGATTTAAGACCCACTCATCCATGATGTGAAGTCTAACAAAGCTGAGAAATTGCTGGCCCAAGAGCTTGACAGCCATAGGAAGCTAGTGACTTCATCCAGCTCATAGGAGGTCGTGACTTCATCCAGCTCAGAAAGAAGGAGAACAGAGACGATGATGCTACTAACTCTCTGAGTGAGGTGAAAGATGTTCCTGCCAGGGCGATTCATGGCAGCTCTTCTCTTCTCCTGACCTGATGGAGTCTTGTGCCACTTTCAGTACTTTAAGGCTTCATGTTTTCATCACAGTATTTTCATTTTTGCTTTTAACTGGTTCCTCCAGAAGCAAAAATACAGTACCCCCTATATATACACATATATATATGCACTCACACACATATATAAGTTACACTTCATAACGTTCCTAGAGAAGCTACCAGCGGGATTGATTGAAACCGGCAATTTCGTAGCAAGCTGCAAAGTTCTTCCCTGAATCAGTGAGTCATGATGCCCTATAAAACACACACTAAAACGTCATAATGACCTACCACTATTATTTCTTCCTTAAATCTTTGCTGTGAGAGGAAAGGGAAGTTGGCAGAGCGAGGGCAGGAGGAATTGAGCTGACTGCAGCACAACCCGAGGCTCGCTTCTGCGAGCACGCCTGGGGAGGTGAGGCTCACCATCGCTCGCATCATTGTAATGAGGTGGTCAAGGAGAAGACAGGACATGTGTTTGTGGGGCCAGAAAATGCCAGATCACTTGCCTGCGTTCCTAGGAATAGAACAGGTTGGACATTGGCAGCATTAGGCATTCAACCCATAGTTTAATTGGATCAGAGAGAAAGGATGAATGAAATAAATGTCCCTTTCCCCACCACCAAAGACACACAACCACCTAACGGGTTTTGTCGTAGTCATCTTCGCAACTGTGTGTTAAGATGAACATTTTTTTCCTTCTTTTCATTTTAATAAGGTCTTTCTCTACTTCCCAGATTCCCACACTGCTGTTTCCTTTTTTTAATGGATAACCATGACATATAATGGAAGAAATCACATAGTCTTGAGGAAAAAAAAAAAGGGATTTCTGGTTGGATGATTTGTTTATTTGCTTCTGGTAAAAAAATGATCAGACATATTTTCCCAGAAAACAACATGTTTTGCTTGAAAAGACCTTTCCTCTTTGTGAAAGATCTTATCATCGATGTTCCTGCCAGTTCTAGGGTTTTGCTGCCAAATAAATGCTGAAGTGCAATTGAACTTTGAACAAGCAATCTTTACTTCTTTCCTAGTCAGAACTCCCTGGAAATGGGATAACCACCAAATTATCATTGTTTTTATCTGAAATAAAAAAAGCTCAACTTTCACTGGAAAGCTTTGAGGACCACGACACAGAATGACCTGGAGTTTCTGATGGTGTGTGAACTTGTCTGAGGTTCCAACCACAGTGCTAGACCATGACATGAATGGTAAAGACAGCCTGAGGAAAAACTGTGCTCTGCTTCTGGTGGCAGCGGTACTGAAGAGTTCATCTCAAGGAGGATCAGAAAGTAGCAGGATGCAATCCAGCTCTTGCATCCCATGTAACACCACTATGCAAGTTCCTGCTTCTCATACCCCTCTTTTGAAAGACAGCCAATTGGCAACGAGTCATTTCAGCCTGCTTTGGACCACATTCTCGTCTAGAAGTGGGGGTAATGCTTTTAAATTAAACTGTCAAGCCAAGTCCATGAAATAGAAAATGTGCAGACAGACAATCAGAAATCAAAATAAAAAATATATACATGCAAATGAACTTTCCACTGGACTTGTCCTTCATTGTCTTGCATCTTGATGCAACCATTTTCATCTAGAGATGGGAAGCCAGTGCTTTGCTAGCCCCTGTGGAATGCATGACAGCTCTTAAGACACTGAGCTATTTTCTGTGTCTGTCAGTGCTGAGCTCAAGGAGATCCTGAGCTTGAGCTTTTTGCTCTACAGTATTATTAATAATATGGTCATGCACTTGTAAATGCAAATGGACAAGAAGACGTTGGCTCCCTCTGCTCTACACAATCCTCCAACACTATCCCAACTTTCTTTGCACCTTCACCTCTGCCCTCATGCCGTATTAAGAACCCTGAGGTTATAGCACTTAGTGCTATAAAACTGCTTTCCAGTGGGTTTCAGGGTGGTCTGGGATATACTCCATGAGTGCATCAAGAGTCTTAGGGGAGCACAGCCCCAGAGGAGACCCAGGGGAAGTGTTGGGCTGTGTGGGCATCACCAGCCCTTTAGATGCTCTGGTGCTGTAGAAGTGCACCCTACTCTAGAGGCATGGTGGAGATCAGTCACTGGATTTCAGATCAAAGATCGCTCCTGTGCCCCGTTTTATTAATTGTGGAGACATGTCCCAGTGGACAGTTTCTAATTCATAATTTTATCAATCTGCAGGTACAAAGACTTTTCCTGTCCATGAATTAGTTGAAGGATGTTACGCTTACTAGATCAGCATCATGCTTTCAGCCAACAGGGACTCACAGCTATTTTAGGCTGCGATTAATTCCTCCCTCGTGGTGTTTGCACACTGCACAGATGTGCACCTTGCACAGACTGGAGGAAGAACGTTTTTGACTAGTTCAGTTTCCATTTCAAACTTTCTGAGGGCTGATGTGAGAGCAGATGAATGACAGCGTAAGAAAGGTCCTACAGGTTCAAACCATGTGCCCAGCACCATCTGTAACTGGGGCTACAAGCAGATGCCAAGTGAAAAGTACAAGTACAAGCACCTGTATCTTCTACCTTTTGCTCGTTCAAGGCTAAAGGACATTCAGGACTATGCTTGGTTTCCATCAACCTTCAGCAGATGGCTCGTTCTTGTCCTCTCTCCCCTTGAATAAGTGTAAATATTTATTATCCACAACACCTTGCAGCAAGGAGTTCCTCTGCTCCTCTTCCCCTTGTGCAAAGAAAACACTCCTTTTGTGTTCTTTTTTTTTTTTTTTCCTGAACCCTTCTATCATTCATCCTTCCATGAATTCATCCTTCCGATCACCCATCCTTCAATGGTTTTTAGTTGTTGTGTTGGAAAAGGCAGGAAAGAACAAATCCACTTCAGAGTTTCTGTGGAACCCATACTTTGAATCCCAGACTTTATTATCCCATCTCTGTTGTCTCTTTCCCAGAATCCCATCCCCAGCTTCTTTCTTCACTACTGAGTTACACCAGACTCATGCGGGCACCATGTTGTTGACTTGAGCGGTCATCTGAACCCAGCAATGGCCATTATGCAGGAAAAGCTAAAAAGCACGTTTCTGGATTATCTTGTGATGCTTCGCTGATGCTCACATTTTTATTGACTTTCACTGGATCAATTTTTGGTGTCTGTGTAGGTTTTTTAGAAACAGACACCAGCAAATTTAGTTGGTGTTGACAACCTAGATGTGCGGAGAGATACAGTAGTGTAAATGTCATTGAAATGAGACACAAGGACACCAAGGAAGATTAAAACCTTGTGGAATGGAAGATGAATAACATCCAGACCAAATTTTTTTTTTTTTTAACTTAATTTTTTTTTGTGTCCAGATCGAAATACTGACATCTCAGCATGAGAAAGCAGGATGAAGACCATGAAGGTATTCATGATGCTGTGAGTTAAATGCATTTGTGAGTCTTTGGGGGACTGAAGACTCAGTTAGTAAAAGGACCTTAGGAATACAGATACATTTTTAAAAATATCTTCAACTTTTTTGTCCCACCCTCCAAGTAATAGGTTTTTCTCTCTTGTTTATCTATTTTCTGACCAAATTCTTGGGTTTGTTTTCATCACTGCTGAACATCATGAATTTCCTTTGATATGATTGAAAAGCTATTTAAAAAAAAAATTCATAATAATAAAAGAAATAAAAACTTTTAAATGCCTTTTTCTTTTTTTTTTCCATCTGATTTTATTACATAGTAAATAAAGCAGATTTATTTCTGTGCACACCTGTACTGGTTCTGAAGAGCTGTTGAGCATCTGTGAAATGAACAGATTGTCTTTTTATTTTTATTTTTTTTTAAATAAAAAGCCCCCAAATTAAACTCACAGAGCTCAAGGCTCCTCTGTGTCATCATCTGTGTGGCAGCAAAATGAACATACCACCTCTGCTATTCAAATCCAATAGCTCTTCAAACCTCTTATCCGGTGGTAGAAACGGCACCAGGAAATGTGAGCCAGGGATGAGTCGTTGTCTCAGGGCTTTTAATTATGTTGATATATAGTTATGGGAAGGAATAGAAGAACTCATGGTGCTTGAGTAGATTCTCTGGTGTCTTACAGGTTTTTGGGGTTTTTTTTTTTAGATAATCCTATGGGCTTCAAAATTAAAAAGCCTTTCTGCTGCCCAGCTATCTGTTTTCATAAAGTCCAAAGGAGTTTAATGTATTCACAGTTTAATATATTGAGACAGTCCCTTTGGTTAAAATTATCCAAGTGATACAAAAGTTACTATCAAAGGGTAGATGTGCAGCCAGACACACAGATGAAGGAAGAGAACACAGATGCCCAAGCAGAATGTCTTTAGGAAACCGGGCACAAACCAGATGGACTCTGCTCCTGTGTAGATTGTGTGCATGGACCCGAACATCATAGTTGGTTCCCAAGGTGCAGAACAAGGAGCATGACTGCACTCACACCACCATGAGCTACATCAGCATTCACATCTTCTGATGCAATCCTTTCCAGCCCCTCCATAAGGCTCTCAGCAAATACAAGCAACCATACACTTTGTCCAGCTGGTGATGAAACACGACATACCTAGGATCTACAGCACAGGCGCTCTTCAGAGCAATTATTTTGTCCGTCACTGCTTTGGGTCAAGAATGTTTTAACTGATGAGACTTCACCTCGACTACTGGGTTCACTCTCAGAATGAAACTGAGGAGCTGGAGCGTGGCCAGAGAAGGGCAACGGAGCTGGGGAAGGGGCTGGAGCACAAGGGTGGTGAGAAGAGGCTGAGGGTCCTGGGGTTGTTGAGCCTGGAGAAAAGGATGCTCAGGGGGGACCTTCTGGCTCTTGACAACTCCCTGACAGGAGGTTGGAGACAGGTGGGGTCGGGGCTCTGAGCACAAGGAACAAGCAACGGGACAAGAGAAAAAGGCCTCAAGTTGCCCCAGGGGAGGTTTAGTTAGGACCTGAAGAGCAATTTCTTCCCCTTGAGGGTTGTGAAAGCCCATCCCAGGCTACCCAGGGTAGTGGTGGAGTCCCCGTGATCCCTGGAGGGGTTTGAAAGCTGTGGAGATGTGGTGCTGAGGGCCATGGGTCAGTGGTGTCCTGTCAGTGCTGGGTTAATGGCTGGAGTCAATGATCTTAAAGGTCTTTTGCAACCAAAATGATTCTATCATTCTATCCCCATCAGAGCCACTGATTCTGTTAAGGAACATATTTTATGTGGACCCTTTGCCAGGGCAGGCTCTGCAGCTTGCTTCTCTGAAAAGTCAGACTTGTGGTTGCTGAAACCATGAGCCAATAATCCAGTAAAGAATTAAAGAACATGAAAGCCCTTCCAGAAGCAGCTTAGTGCACACAGGCAAAGCAATTGGGCAGCGGGCACATTACTGCCGCTGAATGAGTGACCCATAACGTCATGATGACACATCACCATTGTTCCCTTGTTGAATATTTCCCTCGGGAGCAAAATGAGTGAGAAACGAGTTCCCAAATGATTGCTATAAAAAAAATCCTAGAAAGGCTTCATAGGCTAAGAGCAAATTACCCCTCAATTCAGAGAGTGATTTCATGGACATGCTGCAGGGATAATGTATTCTGAGTGGCTAGAATTTCATTTAATTCCACTTCATTGTTGAGCATCTTTTCCAGTGGTTTTATGACTGAACACTGTGTGCCCATTTTCCTTGTTCTTAATCTGGCTGTTTGACAGTCTCTCTGGATATACAGTGTTCGTGTTTATTTGCACGACGCCTCTTTATGGTGTATGTCCTGAAAGAGAAGCAGTAAAAAGGATGATGTTCACAAACGAACCCTAATTTCACTTCAGTTGTTGTTTAGGTTAGTGGCTCAAGGTTTTTTGTCTCTGCCACGCACCCAGGGGAACATGCAGGCTGTCAATCACTCACCGATCAATTAATTGATTGATCAATCTATTTTTCTGCCTTGGGAAATCCCTGGAATTGCCTGCAATGACTGAGGGGTGTAGAAAGCTCGGTGAACCACAGCTCAATTGCATGTGCCTTGGTCCATTAGCAACCCCAGGACAGTCCTGTGCTGAAATCAGGATGGTCTCTCAGTTCTCTGTGGCTGTCATTCAAAGGACAAGAGGTAACAGACACAAACTCAAACACAGGAAGTTTCATCTAAACATGAGGAGGGACCTCTTTCCCATGAAGGTGATGGAGAACTGGAACAGGCTGCCCAGGATGGTTATGAAGTCTCCATCTCTGGAGACATTCAAAACCCACCTGGACATGTTCCTGTATGACCTGATCTGGGTGACCCTTCCTTGGTGGAGGGGATTGGATGAGATGATCTCCAGAGGTCCCTTCCTGACCCTGTCATTCTGTGATTCTCTCAAAGCCCCATGAAATCTCAAGTGTTTTTATCAGGTTAATAGTGAGGTCTGGGGGGTCGTTTGAACCCCTAAAATGAGAATTCAATTCTGGCAACACCAACCAATACAAGCTATGGCCAGAAGGAAGCTGCCAAACTCTGCACAGGGAGCTCTTCCTTAGCAGAGCTTTCTAAAAAAGCGAAGCAAGTAGAAAACACAAATATCTTATTCTGTTTTTCCACCCACACAAAGTTCAGAATTCCCATTGAAGGGGAAAAGGTGAAAAAAAAAGAAATAGGGCTATGACTTAAACTTCCTTCTTGACATGCCTGTTCTAAATACATGTTTTTCTGAGCTCAAGAAACTCAGCTGTGCACAGAAGGAGGACATAGGTCAATTAAAAAACATGTTTCAGGGTGTTCCAGGTGCCCACAGTCATCTCAGCTCAGACCCAGAAATGTAGGAATAGTTACAGGAGGCCCCAAACCTGGTTTGTGCACAGGTTTTTCCTAAAGGCACGAAGAGAGGCTCTGAACTAGCAGCTTTATAGCAGGACCTGCACAAATTACTGTTCCAAGTATATTCCTCACACGATTTTGGGTCCTTTATAGCAAAAGAAAAAAAAAGAGGTATCTTGTCTCTTGCCTTTTGTTGAAGGCATGATAATTGGCTACACAGACCCCTGGTCCCAGGCAGGACCACTTTTCTTCCTACTTGTTATTCAAACACCATGACGCACTTTTAGCCATAAGCTTTTAATCAGAGGCAGATTTCAATATGATTTCCTGGACCAGTTCTGTACCATTTATATATTGGCCATAGTGTTACCAGCTGGAAACATCAAATAATTCCATTTTTGTACCCTTTCTGGTTTTATTTTTGGGTTTTGTGTTTATTTTTTTTCTTCTCCTGTGGTGGCAGAATTAACATGGCTTGTTTGGCAGGAGCAACGTGACAGCAAAATTGTCCCAAGCCATTTTTCTCTCTGATTTGTTCCGTCCTTGGAAGGTCTCTTTATTGCAGCAGAGGGCAGGGAAGCCTCTTGGAACATGTTAATTCCTATTCATCCCCCTTCAAAAAAAATAATCTTTGGGAATTAAACTAACTCTTCCTTCAACTGTGAGCAATTTTTAGGTGAAGTGTAAGGAAAACAGTGACAACACGGGTATTGGAGCTTGATGTCCCTCCATGAGCAAATGATCACAGAGACATGAAGATGGTCAAATTTGGCTGCAGGAGAGATTTTGCAGCTAGGTGCCATTGGGAATATTTGCCTGAGTGTTTTCTTGTGCAGCCCCATCTGCCTGTATCCACTGCTCTCTCTTGCTTTATAATTAGAGCTAGCACTGTTGCAAGGACTGGTTTGTCATTCCATCTTTATATCATTTCCAGCACAACGGAGCATTGATACAAGTCAGACTTCCATGTAGAACCACTATTTGCAGATGGAGAATAAAGACAGCGTGGCCTAAAATCCCATTTTCACCCAGTAGTGAAACAAAGGCAACTATGAGAAATTAAAAAAAAAAAAAAAAAAACCAAAAAACCAGAAGAAAAACAGAACAAGGAAAATAGTAATTAGAAAAAATGAGAAGCTGTGCAATTCAGATAGTTGGTTAGAAAAACTAAAGACATTGGGGCAAGTCTGACGTTTAAAGAACCGTAGGGCATGTTAGAAACACGAGGGGTCTCAGCAATGATATTTGGCTCACAGGTCACTGAGGAGAAGAAAGTAGTAACGTGTTCTCCATCCCTCAATATGTTCTCACCATCCTCTCCCATTTTTTAAAATAGTATGAAATAGTTATTTGTATTTCCTGGATTTGATTGGCAAAAATTACCAAGGAAGATATTAAGAAACTACTAGGAATGCATTTGTTTAAAAATTGTTAGGTCATTATAATGCACTTAAAATGCTGGCTGAGGAGAAATCTGCAGAAGCCCGTAGTAATCCTTGCACTGCTTAACACAAGCTTTTACTCAAAGTAAATATATTACCAGTCACGACAGGGATAGGAAGGATTTTAAACAGACAATTGCAAAGTTACCCATAGAGATTTAAGGAATGCAGACCATGTTAGGGAATAGGGTTAAGGGGTCTCGGAAAGCAAGCAGCTCACCAGAAATTCCCACCGTGGTGCTATAGCGAAGAGATCAACAGACACCCTGGAGGAAACAAGAAGGGAGTTGTAATTAGGAAAGGAGAAATGTTTTCCGCTTCTATGCAAGACACCAGTGTCTGAGATGTGTAGGCCAGCTGGTTGTCTGCTGTCAATTTTAGAAAGGAGTTTGGGGAAAGGTCTGAAGAGAGTCCAAAAAAAAAAGTGCAAGAAAAATTACTTGAGAGCTAGAGAAAGTGCTTTGCACTGAGACTTTCCACAATCCAATCTGCTTAGTTTATAAAAAAAAAAAAATAAAAAAATAAAGAAGATAGAGAGGTGACTGATTTGATTAAGGTGTGTAAGTACTTTCATAGGGAGAAAATTGTGGTTAGCAAAGCAATCTTTAATCTTGTGGGGAAAGGTGTATTTATGACTGGAAGTGGAATCATGACATATTCAAATAGAAATAATTTCTACCAGAGTGATGGACCGTTTGAACAAAGTGCCATGGAAAGCACTGCATCTCTCTGCTGCTGAAAGCTTTCAAATCAAGACTGAATTTCTTCCTCCGAGAGGCAGTCACATTCGACTTAAAGCTCTCAATATGCTGCTAACCAGCTAAATTCAATAACAAATAAGAGGTCAAATGAAATCCTCAGCGATGCCTTCTGGCCTTGAAGTTGCTATATCCTCAGCACGGTGTTTGAAGGCTTTGCTTGGCAAGTGTAGAGTCCTACACCTGTGGAGGAACACCACCATGTACTGGGACAGGTGAGGGGTAGACCTGTTGGAAAGCAGCTCCACGGGAAGGGACCTTGGCATCCTGGTGGACAAGAAGCTCTCTTTGGGACAGCAATGTAGCCTTGTGGCCAGGAAGGCCAATGGTCTCCTGGGGGGCATAAAGAAGAAAGTGGCCAGCAGGTTGAGGGAGGTTCTTCTCCCCCTCTTCACTACTGAGACCACATCTGGAGTATTGCATTCAGTTCTGGGCTCCCCAGTTCAAGAGGGACAGGGAAATACTGGAGGGAGTCCAATCGAGAGCTACAAAGATGATGAATGGACTGGAACATCTCTCTGATGGGGAAAGGCTGAGAGCCCTGGGGCTTTTTAGCCTGGAGAAGAGCAGCCTGAGGGGATCCTATGAATGTTTACAAATATCTGAAGGATGGGGGTTATGTAGAAGGGGCCAGGCTCTTTTCAGTGGTGCCCTGTGATAGGACAAGAGGTAATGGTAGCAAAGTGAGACACAGGAAGTTCCATCTCAACAATGGGAAAAACTCCTTTGCTGTGAGAGTGAAAGAGCCTGGAACAGGCTGCCCAGAGAGGCTGTGGAGTCTCCTTCTCTGGAAGACTTCCAAGACCCCCCTGGATCTGTTCCTGTGTGTCCTGCCCTGGGTGACCCTGCTCTGGCATGGGGGGTTGGACTTGATGATCTCCAGAGGTCCCTTCCAACTCCTACCATTCCATGATTCTATTTCACAGGCTTTCGCGGCTATCAGGATCAGATACAGATGCTCCTCAGTCACCACCTTGCCTAACCATCCCCTCTGACCTCTTGGTGTCACATCGAGTGGCTTGGGCAGAGCAGTGGGTGTCTCAACAGCCACTTGAGGACTCAGTGTCAGCTCAATGGGAGACAACGGATCTCAAATCACCCTCAGGCTCAGGGCTTTATTTTAATACCATTTTTTCCCATTCCATTTACTTTTTCAGTTGTTCAGAAAGGAATTGCCATAAAAAACAACCTCACCTGGAGCATAACAAAAGCTGGCACGCCTCACCCAATGTGGCCTTCATCAATCCTATGATTTAAGGTGGAGCTTGTGAGTATTTTTACTAGATGAAATGGCTTTGCTGGAAGTGCACCGAAATGGCACGTTTCCCAGGACATATATTCTTAGCTGGTGCAAGCACAACATCTACCACAGCCTAGTGGTAGCTTCAAGGGCCTGCCACAATGCAAAGCAGAATGGATATATGAAAGTCATAAAGGGGAAACGCAGAAGGGGAAAACTTCCTGCTCAGATGGCAGGGTTCGGAGGATATCTCTAAGCAAGTGGCAATTAAAAGAAAATATGTTGTATGCCTCCCTGCATTCCGGGGAGAGGTCTGCAGAGCATCCTGCCTTATATGACACGGCAGCCCGGGCAAACGCTTCCCCTCTCCGCGTCACGATCCGCTCTTGGCAGCCCTCCTGGTACCAGGCTCCGGCAACATCTCTGAACGTTGATCATCTTCTGTCCCTTTGGAAAATGCTAAGGAGGCCTCTGGGGAGCGTCACCCCAACTGAACGCCGAGGAGGCTTAATTACAATACCAACGGTTAGCTTGAGCTGCCAGCTGGGACTTGGCGCATGTCGCATCCACAATCTGAAAGTCATCTCACTGAAGCAGAAAATAAGAATGTGTTGAGCCATCACGTGGCCTTCTATAAAGATAGAAGTGCTACCAGGGGTTTGGAGGCTATTTGTATGCATCCCCTTGTTTTCTAATTATTATTTCCTCCCCACCCCCTTCTTGAGTCCCTTCAGCGATAAATAAATAAATAAATACATACATAAGCATTCCCATCCCTGTGATAATAGCTGGAGCATCTATTTAGCCCACAGCTCTTCACTGCTATTCACAAGGTTCAGGCTGGCCCTGGTGACTGTGAGCTGAATTAAAAGGATGTAGAAGGGAATTTAAAATCAATGGGCCAGATCATTAGCTGGTGCAAGTCAGTGAAGACCAATCGAAGCCAACAGAACTAAAAATTATTTAGATTAAGCAGGAGGATCTGACTGCATGCAGAGGAAACCCTGCCCAACTTGTCCTCGCTCATACCTCCAAGCTCTTGCTGTTTGCTGTCGTCTGCAGTAAAAGAGGTTAATTACCATCATCTGGAAGCACTGGAGTGAAATTAAGTAAAGGAGGATTTAGGAGGCATGTCAGGAAGCATTTCCTTGCTGTGAGCTCTCTTAGCATCATATATTCTCATGAGGAAGGTGAGGGGTGTCTGATCACTCATATCAATGAAACTTGGGATGCTCAAAGTGCTGGGAAAGATGTTATGAGGAGCAGCTGTCCCAGGAAGAAGATCTGAGATCTAGCTGAGTGCCTCCAGTTGTTTGATCCCCTGTTTCTGAGTGATCACATTTCCCAGTGGAAATGTTCAGCAGGGCACAGGCTATCTGAATTATTATCCAAGCAAACACTCTCATTCTCAAAATCTGGGAAGTTTTCCAGCTTAATTAACATTAACATTTGTTTTCACTAAGCCGTCTGTCAGTGTGCCACCAGAAGCACTAAATATGAGCTCCGAGTACACACACGGGTAGCTCACAATTCAGGTGGAGCATGCAGTTTTATTTCCAGGCTTTGTTCCTTACAAGGTTCGTTATTCCTCAGCTCTGTAAATCATCCGCTCCTCGAGCTGCACACCCCTTTCCCTTGACGCACGGCCTCATTGAAAGCTAATGATGAAACACCATGTAACACCTTCAGCTCATCTGTACCCAGGCACGAACCCTGGTTGCCTGTTGCTGGTACTGATGTTGGTTGTAAGGGGAAGGCCAAAAAAAGAAAAAAAAAAAAGTGGCTTTAGAGTGGCAGCGTGTCCCTGTTCACCTCCACAGCTCCACTGAGACACAGCTTTCTTAAATATCAGTCCTGTGAATGCACGGGTGTTAATTCTTCATCTTCTTGGGCTCTCTTTCCCTTTGCTCAGTTTGTGGCTTTGAGGACTTGGGAGTGCTGGTGGATGAGAAGCTCACCATGAGCCATCAGTGTGCTGCCCAGAGGGACAATCATATCCTGGGCTGCATCAAGAGAAGCGTGGCCAGCAGGTCGAGGGAGGGGATTCTCCCCCTCTACTCCACTCTGGTGAGACCTCACCTGGAGCCCTGCATCCAGTTCTGGAGCCCCTGTTACAGGAAGGCCATGGATGTGCTGGAACGTGTCCAGAGAAGGGCCACCAGGATGCTCAGAGGGCTGGAGCACCTCTGCTATGGGGACAGACTGAGAGAGTTGGGGTTGTTCAGTCTGGAGAAGAGAAGGCTCCGGGGAGACCTTATTGTGGCCTTCCAGTATCTGAAGGGGGCTACAAGAAAGCTGGGGAGGGGCTTTTTAGGCTGTCAGTCAGTGACAGGACTGGAGGGGATGGATTAAAGCTAGAGATAGGTCAATTCAGGTTGGACATTAGGAAGAATTTCTTCCCCATGAGGGTGGTGAGACCCTGGCACAGGTTGCCCAGAGAGGTGGTGGCAGCCTCATCCTTGGAAGTGTTTAAGCCCAGGCTGGATGGGGCAGTGAGCAACCTGCTCTAGTGGGAGGTGTCCCTGCCCATGGCAGGGGGGTTGGAACTGGATGAGCTTTCAGGTCCCTTCCAACCCTGACAATTCTATGATTAGTTCTCTGAGGCAATAGTGGTAGAGTGGTCTGATCCACAGAGGAAGGTGGCTGAGATCATAGAATGGTAGAGGTTGGGAGGGACCTCTGGAGATCATCGAGTCCAACCCCCCTGCCAGAGCAGGGTCACCCAGGGCAGATCACACAGGAACAGATTCAGGTGGATCTTGAAAGTCTCCAGAGAAGGAGACTCCACAACCCCTGTGGGCTCTGTTCCAGTCTCTGTCACCCTCACAGTAAAGAAGTTTTTTCCTCATGTCTAAGTACAAGCAGGTTGAAAAAAAGGGATACAGAGTGAGAGAGGGTTGCAGTCATGGAGGGTGGCACCCAGGACTTCCTCCCTGTGATGTACAGTGCTGACATGAGCACACCCACCACCCACACCTTACAATTGCTGACATCAGCTAAACCCTCTGGGCCATTTTGTGCATCACCACTGCAAGAGGCTTTAAGCTTGCATGACTGACACGGATGAACATGGGTCTTACCAACCTTGACAACCTTTTAAATGTCATGTTTCTTCCCTGGATGAACAGGGGAAGCTGTATGAGTCAAACAGGCTCTTTCTCATCTCTGACCTTGCTCTGTCTTCTGCTATGCTCTGTTTAAAAGGCAGATTTGTTGCTTTTGTGACCAGCAGAAAATAGGGGCTTCCTCATACCTGAGTGCAAGAACTGATACTCTGGGCTAGTCCGTGCTGCCACTGATCCCTTCCCCATATTCATCTGATCCAAGCATGGCTCCTCTCAGGCACGTAGAAGCCTCCCAAAAGCATTGTCAGAGGTTTCGTACATGATTTCAAGGCCAGTGTTCTCTAGCTCCTCAGATCCAACCTTTCTATTCTGCTTGAACCTCCCATGTGGAAAAAGCCACAGCAACTTGGTCCTATGCATGTCTGTCCCATGTCCTGTTGTGACAGGACAAGGGGTGATGGTTTTAAACTAAAAGAAGGGAGACTTAGACTGGGGAGAAGAATTTTTTTACACTGATGGAGGTGAAACACTGTCTCGGGTTGCCCAGAGAGGTGGTCACTGCCTCATCCCTGGAAAAATTCCAGGTGAGGTGGGACAGGGTTCTGAGCAACCTGCTCTAGTTGCAGATGTCCCAGCTCCCTGCAGGGGAGTTAGACTAGATGAGCTTTGAAGGTCCCTTCCCACCTAAACCATTCTATGATTATGTGATGATTCTATGTTTCTATGAAATGCAAGAATAAAGAGCTCAGCTACAGAAATCAGGTGCATCTGTCTTGGGTTAACTTCAAGCAGACTCATTTGGGACAGGATGATAGAATTTGGTAAGAGACATTCTACAGCTTGGGTGCTCTGAATTTGCTGCTGCATTTCTTTGTGGAGGAGATGGCTTCCCTTGAGATCTTGTGCCTGGTGCTGAATTGGAAGTGGAGCTATCACTCCATCCTCTGCTTGGCAACAGAAGAAAAGGTTGGCATGGCAACCCTCTTCCAACACATAAAAGGTTGTTATAAAGGGGATTGAGATCAACTGTTGTCATGTCCACTGAGAGAAGGACAAGAAAGAAGGCAGATTAATTTGAATTTAAAAGAAAGAATTAAAAAAAAATGGAATGCTAGGAAACCTTCTAACCACCCCATAGTGAAACACTACACCCGGGTCACGGGGGAGGCCACAGCATCTCCCTCATAGCAAGATTTGATGTGTCAAGGCTGGTCTAGATGCACTCAACCCTCTTCATCCCTCTACAGCACATAGATTTGAATGTAGAAATTTCTTGAAGCTGTTTCAGCTGCAGCCTTCAAGGACCCCTCAGATGCTTGAGCTCTTCTGGGGTCTTGTTTGCTTTGCATTAAAAGGCAAGAAGCTCTTCATTTTCCAGTTTCTCCCTGCCTCTGCCATGCTTCCATCAGATTCCATCAAATCTCTGCATCAACACACATCACCCCCTGCTAGAATTATAGAATGATTCAAGTTGGAAGGGACATCTAAAGGTCATCTAGTCCAACCTCCCTGCAGAAAGCAGGGACATCCTCAGTTACATCAGGTTGCTCAGATCCTAGTCAAGCCTGACCTTGAATGTCTGGAGGGATGGGGTCTCCACCACCTCCCTGGGCAACCTGTTCCAGTGTTCCCCCACCCCCATAGTAAAGAACTTTGTCCTAAACAGTGCCCTGCCTGGTCTTATTACCCCGTTTCTAACTTTGTTTTTCAAATTCCTTATGAACAATTAAACTTTCTCCAGTTTTCCTTGTTGAATTCACCTCGTTTAACAACTTCTAAACTGATTCCAGACCTGTCTTTCTTGCACCCCATCCTTCCTTCTTTCTCCTCCTCTTACAGGACACCCTGAGTTTACTGACCCTTAACTACACTCTGTCTGTCTACTGATGAAACCTGAAATATTTACACTTCATGATGCCCAATGTCTGAATGAGAAATTCAGCGTTCTACTAGCTGGATCTTCTGGGGGTTTCAGATGGGGCAATGTAAGAGATGACAGCTGAGGGATCTAATCCTATATGAATACACACGAATGGAAAGGAAATTGTAGGGAAAATTATGGAATATAAGAGGGACACTCTGTTAACCCAGCAGATGTTCAGCCCACCACACAGATTCCTTCTACCCTGTTCTGCAAGTCAAGCTCTGCATGAAACTGAACCACCCTGTTAATTTGGACCACATCCCCTTAAATTGGGTTTTTCTGGACAACAGGTTTAAGGTCCATTATATCTGTTCTTAGCCTATTTCATATCTTCTCTTAGCCCATTTCATAAATTTTCTTATCCCATTTCCCACCTTTTCTTAGCCCATTTCACGTATTTTCTCAACTCATTATTATACCTGGTCTTAGTCCCTTTAGACTTTTAGACCTTTAACATAAAACATTAAGTTGGCAGCAATAATTTTCAGTAGGATCAAGGGAGGATGAAGATGGTACTAGCTATGAGTAAGGAGGATAGATCTGGCCTTTCATTCCAGTTTATTCTTTATCTTTGCCTGGTTAAAAAAAGTAAAATGAAGCCCACAAACCCACAAAGCAGCATCTCAGTCTTGCCACAAAATAAATAATAAACTCAAGCAAACCTCCTATCCCAGCACAGAATCTCAGCCTGCTATAAACACTGCTGGATTTAAATATCAAGTCTATTCAATGCAACAACAACAACAACAACAAAATATAATCCATGTTATTTCATATGACAATGCACAGAGTACAAAAATAGAAAGGCCCGCTCCATTAAGCTTGCATCTCAAACTGCACTGAAATTATAATCAACAGCTTCTTCAGGGCAAAGGAAGAGAAAATAGAGGAAGGCAGAAGGAAAAAAAAAGTAAAATGCACGAAGGCTTTTTCCATGGCATTCAGAAGAACCCAGTTTCAGGCTTTTTCAGGCTCCCTGGACAAGTGCTCCAGTGTGGTCACTGGAGCCAGGTTTTGCTGAATTCGGGGGTCTTCATCAAGCCACTTTCTTTTCCAGCACTGGAGATGTCAGCCAGGAGGAAGGCAGGATCCATCATCTGCATCCACACAGCTACCTCTGATCCTCTGCCTTCCTTCCCTGCCCTGTCTTAGCTTCCTTGATGCTGACACAAGTTACAAGGAAAGCCAAGACTGATTCCTACATGGGTCCATCAGTGGGTCAGGAAGGTTTAGTGTGGGAGTCTTTAAGGAATGTCTAGGGTGGAGGAGCCTGGCTGTCGGTCAGTTGAGGTCCCTGCTCTGTTTACTGTCCATTCAGGTCTCTCCTCTCTTGTTCTGAGACACTCGTAAGATGACATTGATCCCTTTTGATTGCTTTCCAGAAAGATTTTTCAATAGACATTGGAGTATCATGGGGAATATTTCCATCTTTTATTTATTTCTTTATTGAAAGGGTTGTCAGACATTAGAATACTCTGCCCAGGGAGGTGGTGGAGTCACCATCTTTGGAGGTGTTAAAGAGCTGGGCAGATGTGCTGAGGGACATGATTTAGTGGGTTTTGATAGGGCTAGGAATAAGGTTGGACTCGATGATTTTGAAGGTCTCTTCCAGCTGAAACTATTCTATGATTCTATGATTAATATTTCCATCTTTTATTTATTTTTCTCTCCTCTTTTTTTTTTTTTTTTTTTTACTGGCCAGAACTGGTTGAGGTCACCTTTTCAAAAGTCAAAATTGCATGGAAAATCAAACTGGTGAATAAGCATAAAGTTAAAACCATCATTTTTTCTATTTTTTCCTGGCATGACCTCATGCCTGGTATGTAGGAACAGGGACTAACTTCTCTGAGTAAGAAAAACAAGAAAGGTTTCGAAAAATCAGTCTCCCTGGTGCTGCTCTCTACGGAGCATGTCTATAGTCCCCAAACTCCTTCTTCCAATTCCCCAGGTTCCCTGCAACTACAGAATCTGATTTCTGTTATTACCTTTTTTTTTTCATCATTGCTTTGTGTAAATTAAATAGGAAGAAATACCAGCTCTCCAGCCAAAAGGAGAAATGCTGGTTTTACAGGCTCAATATTTCACACAGATTATTCATTCTTCCTTCTGAGTGACTCCTTTTTTTAACTTCTCACGTTATATTTTTACTGATAGCATTAAATGCTCAATGTGGGCAATATCTTTGATATACGGACAATTTACAATGCACACAGGGAACCTTGACGGGATTCTTTTTCGTTTCTTTATCCTCTTGTTCATAAATTACAACTGCTCTGAGAAGGGGGTTCAGCAAAGAGAAATCAGAGCTGTGTTTGCAGGGTGAAAACATAGTCTAGCTGTAACATACGACCAGTCAAGCTGCATTTGATGCATCTATCTCCTGAACACACCAAGGCAGTTTGCTTATGTCCTAAGGGTTGTATACAGCCTCGTAGGGCAGTTAATTCTTTTTGTTGCAGTGCCCTCCTGAGTGCTTTCCTTTTTCAGGACAGCTTGGGAAGGAACAAGAAAGGGGAAAGCTGACAGGATGAATTCACTCCAAAGAGCCCTACCAGCACAGACCAAAGGCTTGTCTAGCCCAACTTCAACTACAGAGTCACGTAGCCCAGTGATGGCCAGCAATTGCCACCCAAAGAAACCACAGGAAGGTCATAAGAGAGAGGCTGGTGTACTTTGATAGCCTCCAGTGATATGTTTTACAAATTTCTGGTCTTTTTGCCACCATTCTGGGATGGTTGCAATCCATTGCAAGACCACATCTTGCTCATTCTGCCCACTCTTCCTCCATTATGCCACCACAGGGAAGATGCTAGGTTGGTTTTCTGTGTAACAGCTGTAGGAATGTGAGCAGAGCTGACAACTTCCCTTTGCCATCAGAACAGCGAGTGCCAAGGGGCTCTCTTGACTTGCCTGCAAGGAGATGGGGTTGGGTCCCTGACTGGATGTCATGACACACATTCAAGGAAGTGGATGCCTAATTCTCTATCGTTGCTGACAGGGCTCACACCAGTTGGACACAATTTTCAGACTGACTCTGTTCCTTCTCTGCTTTTTGCCCTTGAGAGTTGTATCTGTGGAGCCTCCTTGACCTCTGTTCCCCAATGCCCTTCAAATTCCAAGCCAGATGCCATTGGCAGAGACCATAGATGGAGAGTGTAACCTTCCATAACAATGGAGCACATTCAAGACTTCCACTCTGTGGAGTGGAAAGGCACCCGGAAAGAAGAGAATTGAGTGAAACCCTGGGTTGCAGATTTAAGTCAAAGAATAGAGGATCTAGAGGATGCTTCTAGAAGATCATTTCAGAAGACACTACTATGTATGTCAGCGGTAAATTGTTTAGGAGATGTATTAATCTTACTCTTCATACATCTGTAGTCATTTTCTG
This sequence comes from Todiramphus chloris collaris, assembly GCA_025345505.1. Classification (NCBI taxonomy): domain Eukaryota; kingdom Metazoa; phylum Chordata; class Aves; order Coraciiformes; family Alcedinidae; genus Todiramphus; species Todiramphus chloris. The sequence goes on from JANVCC010000035.1 coordinate 41,848,102, forward strand.
CTGGTTGTAAGCAGCAGTTCTCTGCATAATTTTATACTACCCCCCAGGGTCTGTTCCAAACAGAACTTGTGTTTAAAATAAAGCTGTTCATCTGACTCCCTTTTTTATTTTTTCCAAGACACAGGTCAATGCACACCTGTTATAAAACATCTGCGTGTAAAATCACAGGAGCCTCCTTGGTGCTATCTGAAGCCGTGGTTCCTGCCTGGTTACTGGTTCCTGTATCAGTAAAGAAGCTGTTACGAGTTAGGATAAAAACAACACCAACACTGACAGCGTTGGCACAGGATTTCCTGCAAAACGATTGCCTGATTGCTCTGTCTCTAAACCTCCTTCCACATGGCTACTCCTATGGATGGATAATCTCCCTCCAGCTGGGCCCAGAGATGTCCTTTGCGGAACAAATCTTCAGGAAGACAGAGTCTGCACAGATTTGCTGGTTAATGAAGATGCACTGGTTTTACCCAGCTAAGAATGACGGAGCTTAAATTGAATCCTAGAGCTGAAGTAAAGAAGAAAATTTTCTCTTTTGTTCCCAACCCCTCGTCCAGCCTGTAGGGTCCATTGCAATTCCTTCTGCCTTCTTCTGCAGGGTGGCCCAGAGTCTGTCATCTTCTTCCCTGTCTGAGCCTGAAGAAGGGCCATTGTCCCTGAGAACTTCACTCTTTTCTACCAGATAGGTCGTCCTAGTAAGATATGCTGCAAACTTGGTCTTCCTAAAAAAAAAATCCAAGGCTTTCTGTCATGACTGTGATGACGCTCTGGCTCTCTTATTGACTCTTCATGGAGCATATATGAATTTCTTTGGACTTTTCTTTCCTACTTGTCCTTACCATCAGCCATGTGGCAGCATTTTGCAGCTTGCAGAATTAATGATCTGGAAATCCTACTGGTCTGGCCACATCTTGATGAGTTGCCCACAGTTCTGCAGGTGGACACAGCATGGCGTAGATAGTCTCTCCTGTGCCATGAATTTTTTACAGCACCATAATCAAGTTATTCCACAGTTACCTTATTCCAGTAGGGCCCCTTGTCTTCATGAGCCACTGTCAGGTACTTATGCACCTTGCCTCCATCATGGCATTTTTACTCCATTTATGCACAAGTGACTCTAACATTCATAATTCACAGCATATGAGCAGCACGCTTCAGAAGAGGTATGAAGGAAGACACTGTCCCAGACAACAAAGTATTGACAGCAGTTGGCTGAGATTTTCAGATCTGCTCAAAGAGGGACAAACATATAAGACCCATAAGCAATGTCGGAGACACTGTGACCATTGTACCTATTTAATTCACCATGTTTGAGAAGAGGTTCATCTGAGCTGATGAGGGAGCTTCCAACACCATCAATGGTTATTTGTGGCAGGAGACTGCCTGAAATTCAGGACCTGACAGAAGATACCATTGGTCTGGATAGGGTCAAGTCAAGGAAGTCACCATCATAGCTTTAGTAGCCATGTACATTCTACTGTTGCACTGTTGTTCCTATCATGGTCATCCTCACATTTGTTTCCCAAGCTGTATATCAAATCCGTAAGTGATTTCACTAGATCAGAGACCCTGGGCTTACTTCTCTGAGATCACAGTGGGCCAAGCTGCTTCACCACCTGCCATTCATAAATGGGTTTTCCCATGCTTGAGACCCTTAAACCTACTGTGTTAAAGTAGACAGGCTTAATGCAGACCCTGTATTTGTAACTTATCTGTGTGATGCTTTCATGATGAAGACCCATTTTAATGTTTCATCTACAGGTAACATATCCTTTAGCACAGATCTCGCCTGAGCTGCAGACTGCAGCTGATGTTCAGTTTCTCCTGAATGAATCTAACTCCAGAAGAACAACTACAAGGCCTGGTACCAAGAACAAGGTCGCCTCTAATTCTTTGATCCACCCCACAGCCCCATCAGATGTTTCTGTTGCCCCTTCTCCTGCAGAGTTCTTGTTCTGGCATGAACTGGAGTCATAATTCATTCCAAACCAAAGGACCTTAATTTCATTAGTGCTAAATCCCTGGTAGAAGCAAACCCAGTAGACAAAAGAGAAGCTGGAGATCAGCCTTCATGGCGACTCATGGGGCTCATGACAACACATCAGCTCACAATAAAATGTCACGCCATGAAAAATCCTCATTGTTTGGCTACAAATCCTTTTCCCAGCTGGGCCATCTCCCTGTCTTCTGCCCTGCTAAAGGCCGCATTGCTGTTCAGACTCATTTGTAGAGGTCCCTGAACAATGTGGGTTTCAGGAAGGGAGCCAATACCCTCCCAGGCTGGGGCTTGGGAGGTCATCCTTTCACTCTGACAGGATCTGGATTGACATTTCTTTGGAGCCAGAGCTGAGAAGCAGAGTATTAGCCAGCTGGAGAGGCAGAGCAGATGTCTGGCTGCACAATACAACACTGAGAAGGAGGAAAGTGTGGTCCGTAGTCACTGCCTCAATGATGTACATCCCTCTTTCCATGACAGAGCTGATTTAGTGTCAGCAGCAGGGAGCTTCTGGTGTTGGAGTATCCTGTTACCACAACGTTGGAGCACTTAAGGGGGACAAGCAGTCTCACATCATTGCAGGCAAAGGAGGTGGGCATCACTTACCGATCTCTTGCTGTTTGGGTGGATGATGCAATCACCAACAAAAGGCAGTAGGAGAGAAGCTCCCTCCAGCTGTGGTCTCTGCAAGGACTGCTTTCAAAGATGGGATCCCTTCCAAAACAGGCAAAGCTCTGACTATTTTGGGGATTCTACAGGGGCTTTAAGAGTGGCCACTTTCAACATACCTAGGAGCAAACATATGGACAGCATACGATGGATGTCATCTCCACTAACTTTTGTCCCTCAATCTAATCACAGAGAGAGAAGTGCTTCCTGAGGCTAAGTCATCCCACCTTATCTATATCCAGTGTTCTAAAACAGAGTGTAGACATCTGCTTTGGAATGGACACATGGATTTTACACAGCTAAAGGTAAGGAAGGTGAATCTTCCCATGTGAAGGAGTTGCAGAAAGCAAGCCTACAAGATCAGCTATGAGTCAAGCAGACCATTGTTTTTCTAGATCATGCATTTGTGGGTCTCTTTGTAATAACATAATTGGTTCAGATATTGTCTTCCTGGGTACATAAACCACCTTCGCCTCTGCAAATATGTGTGTTGAGACTGGACAGATGTCCCTAGGCTGTGCATTAATACTGGACAGATGGAAAACTCTCTCTGGCCACACAGAGAAGCTGCTCTTGGCTTTGATGGTCACTACTCCAAAGGGTGTGATAAATCACAGCCAAGCTGTCAGCAAACCCTTTTTTTTTTATTTTTTTTTATTTTTTAGCCTGGACACTATCAGTGTATTTGGCATGTGCAAGGGAAACTGTGTTCAAGGTAGAACTTTGGTAAGGATTGCTACCAACAGGCACATGCAGATAACAAATTTGCTTCATCTGCCATTGAAATCACCAGAAGATTTTTCATTGATGCTGTGGAAACCAGTATCAGGCCATGAAAGACAAGTTTTTCCTTTGGATGATTTAAGCCTAACAAGAAGCTGTTTTGTTCCAGTTACCCAGCTGGGGCCTGGGAGAAGATTGCACTTCCATTTTATGGAGAAGCAGTCCTAAAATAGTCCAGGGAATGACTGGTGTGTGGGGAATTCCCATCTCAACCCAGATGTTACCCATAATCAGCCCTTGCTCTGGCTGTCTGGTTGCATTCAGCTGCCCAGGAGCAGCGTGCTTGGATGAAAATTGCTTTGTCTGTCTGAATGTTTGGGAGCCAAAAATTTTAGACATGCAGCACTGAGCAGGATGATGGGGCAACCTTCCCTTGTTGCAAGCTCATCTCCTTGTCTCTAGCAAAAGCAAACGTGATTTACCCAACTATCCTAAGACAGGGGTCCTAGAAATACCCACATGAGAGTTCAGAGCAAATAGAGCTGCTTCTTCTATATATATATATATGAAATAAAACAAAACTGATCTCTGTTTAACATCATCCCATGGTGGAAAAGACACCTTGGTCTACAATGAATGGATCATTCCTGAAACAGGCTATGGACCTTTCTGTCAAATGGGTTTCTCAGGAGGGCTTCTTCACACCATTTAAATTTGGGGTGGGAATTGATATGACACAGACATGAAATGTCTCATTTTGCACCTGACTTTAATGTATTTTTTGATAAAAAACAAGGACTTTGTTGTAATTTTGGTCTCAAGTGACATTTTTTCTTTCCTGTAGACGTTGAATTAGCAAAGTGGGACCTTCAGACTTCAAGCTGCATTCTGAGCTGACTTTGCCAAAGAATTTTGTTGCTCAGAATGCAAATAGCACCTCTTCCCTGCCTAAGCTGCATGATGCATTGTGAGAATCAATGGCCAAGCTGGATATGGGAGGTGTAGTTCAGCCAAGGAACAAGGCCAGCAGCACATAGATGGTAGCGGGCAAAATGACATTACAAGAAATGTGTCAAACTGAGAAAATACTGATTAACAGATGACGTGACTTCCAGCAGAATGCTGGGGAATGTTATAACGAGCTCAAGATAAGGTATGTTGATCTGGGAATTTATTTAAGTGCCCTTTGGGTTAAAATTCCCAAAGCCAAATGGCCTGGCATGACTGGATCTCTTGGAATTATTTGGCTGCAGAAAATATTGGTGTGTCGATATTTTTGGCCCGGTTTGCAAGAAAATGCCAATGTTGGCATTTTCATATGGAGGGGAGCAAATTATGCATTCTTTTCTGCTCAAATTAGCCTTGTCAGTTGAAAACAGGTGGATTCCTTTCCCAGTTAAGGAAAGAGGGACTTTACAACTTCTGAATGTGGAGGGTTGGAGTATCTGTTGTCCATGGTTGCCTTTCCTCTGCTCACTCTTTTTGTTATGCCTCTGTCTCAGAAAATCCACCACCTCACTCCAGCTCAGAGCCAGCAGATCTTGTTATCCTTTTGTGATGCAAACTGAAGAGCTCTCTCATTTCAAATTACTGTTGCCAAGCAGGTACTTACAGACAATGACAAATTACCCCTTAACCTTTTCTCCATAACACCGGGCAGCACATGCCTCCCATCCTTAGACATGTGTGCCCTCCCTACTCCTGCCAGCCTCATCACCAAACCTTCAGTGTCTCCTGTGTCTCTTCCCTGAACTGTCTTCAATTACACAACATCCTTCTGGAGCAGAGAAGAAGTGAATCAAATACAGAAGCACAGAGGTATACATCCAGATGCAAAGCCCCTGTGGCCCAAGGACCCAAGGTTGTTGTAGTGATTAGATGGCACTGGGTTCTGAAAAGTTGATTCAACTTCATGGCAGGGCAGGTGGTGTGGAAGATCCCCTTTGGTCCTAATTTCTGAGATGTTATGAGATTCCTTTAATCCAGTGAAGAAATTCTTTACTGTGACGGTGGTGAGACATTGGCACAGGTTGCCCAGAGAAGTTGTGGATGCCCCAGCCACACATGGAAGTGTTCGAGGCCAGGATGGATGGAGCTTTGAGCAGACTGGTCTAGTGGGAAATGTCCCTGCCCGTGGCAGGGGGTTTGGAACTAGATGGCCTTTAAGGTCCCTTCCAATCCAAACCATTATATGATTCATTCGGTGATTCATTCTGATTCTACAATTTCAATCCTTAGACAATATATACATGGAAGGAAGCTCTCTGAAGAAACAGTATTTGTCATTGCTGCCATGACTATGGAGGCTACAGAAACCTTGCCGTGTTTCTACTCTATCTAATATAGCCTGGAGTTTATAACGTTCTGCTCCGGTAGCATGTCCTCTCTCTTTTCTCTAGTCCAGGAAAACATGAAAATGAGCCCAGGACAATCCTTCCAGCAGCTCTTCTGACATACCTGCTACTCGCCTACTACTACCAGGAATGGACAAGCAACATCCACAGGTACTTCATCAATCATCTCCAAATGACACCCAGTAACATGTAGGCAGACAAAATCAGTGGTTGCGAGAGACCAGTGTGCTGTTGGGTTAGATGAGGCCGTTTTCCTTTTCTATTACATCTGACAGCTGGACCAGTGCCAGGACAGCATGGTTTCATGGTGTGTCTCTAAATTACGGTTGGACTGTGACACACTCCGTCAGTGTTAATTCTATCCACAAGACATTCAGCGTGAGGAGAAAGGTCTCTTTCAGCCTGCGAGTGTATTGCTCCGAGTGCACGGGACCCTTGGTGGGAATGAAAAGAAGTGCTGGCATTTATGAAAGGGAAAGAAGCTGCATTGTATTTGGTGGCTGGGCGAAGAAGAAAAGGCTGCTTGTCAAATTCAATGAGCGGTTTCATATGTAGGGAACTGTTTATGGCCCTTTCTAATTGCTGTAATATTCCTGCTGCAGTCACAACTCTTTTTCTAGCTGCTTCACTTGCTCTGACAAATCAGCTGCCAGGAGAAGAGAAAACAGTAAAGTAAATAATTTAAGCAATGAAAGGAAGGGTGACCAATCCTGCTGCTTTCTCAATGTCTGCTCTCTGCTTGCAGGAAGGGGTCCAAATGGCATGCAAGGACTAGCCATGCCACATCAAGTACTGGCCTTTTGACCTCTAACTGTGGCCAATCTGCTACACACACCTTGAGGGAAATGCTGCCTCCTTTTCTTACAGTGCTTCTCATAAATTGTGCTTTATCATCCACGGAAGCTGTCAGCAAACGTCCCCTGGGGTCCAGCTTGTTATTGAAGCATGAGGGGCAGGTTTCCCTTGATTAAACTTCAGAGCAAGAAACATACTTTGGGGCATAGAGCTCAGCATCACCTGGAAAACCACACGCAACCTCAGAGACGAGGTCCAGGACCAATGTCTTTCTTACAAAATATGTTTTACTGGGAATTGTGTTTGCTTATTGTTTAGCAAAGGACCCATGAACCTCACCTCCAGTCAGACTCTGAGCTCATCCAGCTGTGCACTTCCCCTGCAGTGCTCTTGATATGACACAAGATGTTGTTCCAGGTGGGGGAAAAAATGCCCTCCTATTCATTATCTATAAATGCTCACAAAATAGTTTCTGAAGAGTCTGGGGGCTCATTCCAGGTGTCTAAGGCTAGGTTTTGTCAGTTTGGAAATCAAAATTTGACAAAGATGTACTTAGTTAGTGGAACCCACTGCTTCGGACTGGTAGCATCTGAGGCATGGATGTACATCTACAAGAAATAGAATAATGTATTGCTTTGAGTTGAAAGGGAGCTTTAAAGAATGTCTAGTCCAACTCCCCTGTACTGAACAGGGACATCTGCAACTAGAGCAGGTTGCTCAGAGCCCCAGCCAACCTCACCTGGAATGTTCCCAGGTATGGGGTTTCTACCACCTATCTGGGCAACTTGACCCAATGTCTCGCCACACCCATCATAAAAAATTCCTTCCTTCTCTCCAGTCTAAATGTCCCCTCTTTTGGTTTAAACCCATCACCCCTTGTCCTGTGCCAACAGACCCTGCTCAAAAGTCCCTCCCCATTTTTCTGACAGGCCCCTTGATGTCCTGAAGGACCACAATAAGGTCTCCCCAGAGCCTTCTCTTCTCCAGGCTGTACACCCCTAACTCTCTCAGCCTGTCCTTTCAGCAGAGGGGTTCCAGATCTCCCATCATTTTTGTGGCTCTACAAGATATACATGGATAGAGTTGGCTGATGTGTATGAACCCTTCCTTGTGAACAGCAGACATCCCCGGCTGCTTGTCCACTGGAGAACCAGCTGATCTGGAAGCGGTGGGGCAGCTGTCCTCCACCATCGGTTTGGCAGTTACAACACATTACAACACCAGAAAGTACAATTTCCACTGCCTGTTTGGATAGTCGAAATGAAAAAAAAAACCAAACAGGAACTCTTTCTTTGAATGAATCTTACTTCCCCCAAACATCTGGAGATTGTTGGATGCCCAAGTATATCACCACTTTATCCTAAGGAAGAAAATTCCTCATCACTTGAACCTTTGAAGAAAAATTGCTAGTCCCTTTCTTGTTATCCAAAAATGCACAAAATGTTTGTTTGGGGTTTTTTTTTTGTTGGTGTTTTGATGGAGAAGATCTCTCAGGAAGCACGCACAGTGCTCTCGTTCCACTGAGCAGACTGACTGGAGTGCCTAGGTGAGAGTCCAAATGCCTTTGAACATGCCAGGTTCCTGGTGACATACACTCAGCCTATTGTGTTTAACTAGGGTATTGCCTGAAAATTGATGGTAGTGGTCTTTAGTCATTGGCAGGAACGAGAACCCGTCTTTCCTGCAGCAAAACTTTGAAGCATCGACAAGATCTGGTGTCTCTGTAGTATGTATCATGAGGGTTTGGCTGCACACCTCCTGGCAACACTGAATGGAAGGAGGCATAATTTCAAAAATACTGTTGAATTCTTACAATGGTCATCCCTTCCTCCCCCACCTCCCTTTTTATTGATTCCGAGGGGACCAGGGTTAAGAAGTGGCTAAGCCCTTTGGGACAACCCACCTGAAGATGTGAGGAAGCATCTGTCTCATTTTTTAAAAACTCTGATGTGCTCATCTTATGGTGGGGTTTTTTTGAGGCTCTGAGTTTTACATTACATCTGCATTGCCCAGCGAGTGAAGCCTCTGCTGCTTGGTCCCTTGAGGGTCCACATGGCACATACTTAGCCCATTCTCAGCTAGCTTCAAGAGTAAGGAAACTCTGGAACTAAAACTGAGCATTGTTCTGGTGATTGTTCAAGGAGAATGTCCTATGAGTAACAGAGCTTGCTCCAGACCTCCAGTCCTCATCCCTATCCCATCAAGATCTGGATCACCTGAATTCCCTTTACCCCCGTGCTTTCACACTACAAGGTAACACGTAACTTCAGAGTCATGCAATAAGGCTGATCGCAAAATAGCTGAAAACACACACATCCAAAAATAATAATTCCATGCTGGCTAGAGGGGCCTAGAGGAGAGGAACCACTCCAGGAGGTTAGCTCCCTGGTTGGAGGATTTCAACACATCATGTGTATCTGTAGACTCTCTGGAGCAGCTTTTCTAGAAGTTAGAAGAGAGATAGCTGTAGAGATTCTCTACAAAAGGCATTTTTGCACATCCCAGTAGGTGTGTCTTTAGAAAATGGTGTTTCCACTTCACCAGTGGAAAAGTTTTAGCACCTCCAGAGTGAGCAGATCTGCAAGAATGATACGTCGAGTTGCTCATATATATGAGTCCCTCAACTATTATGAGTTTCTAGCAACCTGTTCAGAACTGCAGACAAAAGCTCTGCCCTTAGAGCAGTTCAGTTGTTTTAATCTTTGCCCTTTCTCTCAAACTCTCAACTGCCAAGTCACTTGGGATCCTCCAGACAGTTACTACCATTAGAAAATGCTGGATGAAGTCTTCTCATCCAGTCTTGGATAGAAGGAGGGACTAGCGGACATGGCTTCACAGTTACAAGACTCCAGCACCAGTGGTCCCTTCTGCCCATGTATATGGGGGTCTAACTTGAGCCAAAGACCAACCAGAAGACTGGGTTGGTCTGTTTCCCTTTCAGGGAAAAGGTCCAAGTGACGAAGGAACGCTGTCCTTCTCTCCACTCTTCATGCAGTGGCTTGTGAAATTGATTAGCAAACACACACTGAGAAGAAAATAGGAAGATTAAGAAATGGAATCACCATTTCATAATAGAATAATTGGCTTGATGAGGGTGAAAAGAAAAATGAAAAATGATGGAGTCCCTCATCAGCCTGCTGTCTCCAGTGGAATATCAGAAGAGGGCTAAAAAACTAGGAGAAAGACTGAGATTTCATATTGTTGTCTCCAGTGTGCGAAGAGGCAAGGACAAGTGTGTTAGAATTTTTTCTGCAAATCCCAGCTCTTAGGTGAGCTCTGAAAAGACAACAAAGGAGAAGAGATGTCCCCATTCCCTGAAATCGAGGGATAGATGTCCTCCTCTCCAGATCCGTCAAGCTGTTATGATTGAGTTCCCACCCGTACCAGGTATTCATGTTTTCAGGAATCTGAACTCCTCTTCAGCCTTGGGAGAGTGGGCTCCTCTCCTCCAACCTGAGACACCCAGACTACAAATGCCACCATCTGAGTTGATCACTTTTGACTCACCTCACAGATAGCAGCAAGAAAGCCACACTCCCAGTGAGTGATCTGTTTTCGGCTAATTTTGGTGAGGTGAATCATGCCATAGGACTGCCATCGACTATAAAGAGAGCTGGGGATGAATATTGCTAATGGAGATGCTGCTGTGAGCACTATGCTGTGTAAGGTCAAGAGAGAGACAATCAACCTATTCTGCAAATGCCGGCTCCTTATTTCCATGTGGATAGAAATAACCTCTGGCATATACCAGACGTGATCTTACAGGCTATAGACACCTCTTTTCCTTGCACAGAGAGGATGGATCTGGCAGCACTGTGGAGCAGCTGTCATGAATCAGGGTGCATGAAGATTGTAGCCAGCAGGTCTACCCTGCCCCACTGAGGTCACCTCTGGAGTGTTGTGTCCAGTTCTGGGCTTCCCAGTTCAAGAAAGACAAGGAGCTACTGGAGACAGTCCAGCAGAGGCTGGGAAGATGCTGAGGGGCTGGAGCATCTCTGTGCTGGGGCAAGGCTGAGAGCCCTGGGGCTGTGCAGCTGGAGAAGAGCAGCCTGAGAGGGGAGCTGAGCAATGCTGAGCAAGAGATAAAGGGCCCCGGGGGGCAAGAGGATGGGGACAGACTCTGCTCAGGGGTGCCCAGAGACAGGACAAGGGGCACCAACTGGAAGCCAGGAGGTTCCATCTGAGCAGGAGGAGAAAGTTCTTTGTTGTGAGGGTGTCAGAGCCTGTGCCAGGCTGCCCAGAGAGGTTGTGGAGTCTTCCCCTCTGTAGAGATTCCAAATGTACATTGTGATCCTGGGCCCCCTGTTCTGGGTGACCCTGCTGGAGCAGGGGGGTTGGAACAGACGCTCTCCAGAGGTCCCTCCCAACCCCCACCATGCTGGGATTCTGGGATTCTCAGAACCGTTCCTTATAGTCGTGACTATGTTACGCACAAGAGCAGCACATGGATCTGGGTCACTCCAGAGCATGTGGTCTGTGCAGTGGTTTCCTTACGTGGTGCAGCTCCTTTATTGCTGTCCTGGTGCAGCAGAGTTGTAAGGGTGACACAGATAAATCTCTGCTTCTGCTTGCTACTCCCACTCATGGGGGTCCCCAGTACCTGAGGACCAGAAAAGACAAACCCCAGTGTGGTCTCTGATGGAGAAGAGATGACCTAAGGTTTGTTTTGTCTCTTTGATGCAGATATCGGTTTGGACTTAAATCCCAGCCTCCCTCCCCTCAAGTATTCAAGTAGAGGGTGTGTCAAGGAAAAAAAAAAAAAAAAAAAAGGAGAAAAAAAACCCCCTGCATGTGGGAAGACCCTCTCTGTCTTCCCGAAAATACCACTCTGCTGGAGAATGAAGAGAGGGATTGTTTTGTTCTTCTCAATCCAAAGCACTGGATGGAGTGTGGCACAAACAATCCTTTTAATACCAGACAGGACATGGCCTGCTCACCCTTCTCTCCCAGTGCAGAGCTTGACATTTCAGGCCAGACACATGACAGGCTGCATGAAATCACTCTGCATTTGACCCAGAGTGTTTGGTTAGAGAAATACTCACCCAGCTATTCCCAGCAACTCTGGAGTGTTCATTTTGCAAGACATCAATGGAAGTGAATTAGCTGCCAGTCGTAGAGGGAAACAAATACTCCTGCTCATGAAAACTTCCCATTTAGCAGCACAAACCCCATCATTAATATTTTCATTAACATTATTCTTTATTATTTTTAATTTATCCCTGTGAGGCACTGAGGTCAGGACCAGGGTTCAGTTGTCATTGGACTTTCCATAACAGAGTGGTAAGCAACACCCCCTCCCTGGTCAAGCCTTGATCTGCTTTGCTGGAAGTTTCAATGGGATTACGATCAGATCAAGAAGATGAGCACTGACATCCTTTCCCTTTTCTCCTCACACTTTGGTGGAAAACCTTTCTTCAGCTATATGCTTGCATCCACAGTGAGAGGTGGAAACTGCTTTGGCTGTAGACCAGCTAGCTCTCCTCCAGCCAGAAGCTGCCCATGGACAATTGACCAGAGTACAAATAAAACTCCAGACAATCGAGTTATTTATTTTGTTGTGGAAAGTAATTATGCCCATGACCAATGAGGGCCATCAGGGCTGAGACACTCAAGGGCTGCAGCAACTCCAACAGAGCTGGGACCTCTTGTGCTCACACCCAACACCTGATGCAATGTTCAGTCATTGCCTGCTGGGTCCCACCCACTTTTAGCCTTTGTCGGAGGTGAACACTTCATGGCACACATGGCTGGTCAGTGTGGGTGAGAGAGTCTGTTGGATGATAACTACTTTATCCTGAAGGATGGGTACCAAACTGTTGTCTTCTATCACACATCTGTCTTTTCCTAGTTCAAGGTGATAAAATCTTCTATTACATTCTGGAAATAGAGAGGGGTTGGAATTGTAAGAAGGAAAATAAAAAAAAAAGAATACAACAAATTAACGAAAAAGGAAACCCTAGTTACACATCAGGGTTTCATTGGTGGTCAGATACAAGCCACAATTCCAATAAGCAAAGGACAAAACTAGAACACAGCAAGAACCTTTCCAGTGAATTTGGCATACACTGCATTAATTCTGCATATTCACACAAAGGGGGAAGCTGTAAACAATATTTGCACCCTCACACCATTATCAGCCAATGATGATGGCCCATGGTAGCCCCAAATTAAACAAAGCCTCCCAGTGGTGAAGTCTCTGGCTGAAGAGCATCGTTCTTTTTAGTGGGGTGGAATGAGGAAGAAGAGCTGGTGGCTAATGCAGTTTATCAATCTGAGTGAGGATGAGGAAGGTGTTCTGATGACATATTCTTCACTCTAAGGATGATGTAGTTACTAAGGTCCCAGTTGGAAAAGCTCTCTTGAAGGCTCACCTAGCCTGCAGTGGGAAATCTTGTGGAAGAGGACAGGGTACAATAAAACAGTGGGGGAAAAAAAAAAAAGGAATTTCTGTCCTGGAGGAAGTTCCAGTGTTTCCAATTTACTCCTGTTCTGAGTCAGGATGGAAACCTGAAGTGTTAAAAAACCCAAATAAATAAACAAAGCTCTTAATTTCCTTTAGAAATAAGAAGATATTTCACTTCAGCCTTTCCAGTAGAGTGAAAAGAGATCATGTCAAAACTGAAGCTCTGTGTTGGTTTGTTGAAATTATGCCAAATATAACTTCTTTCATGTATCTGTCATGGTTTCAGGACAGGGTTTCTTCAGCCAGATCCCATCTTTTAGGTCTACCTGTGATTAAGTTCATGTTATCTATAATGTAACCAGTCAGTGGCCCAGATTTGCGTATGTGTGTGTGTGTCTACACACATGAATGCAGGGAATATGGGCTTTGCTCTGATCCCAGGTATATTTGTCGAGGTTTAGGGTCAGGGGCCTCCACTAGACCTATAACAGATGCTCTCTGTTAGCCCCTCTCCCTTCTCCAAGGGGAAGAGAAGGGGAATAAGGGAGAGAGACTTAGAAAAGTAAAACAGCTTTAATGAAAATGAAAATAATAATAATAAATAATAATAATAATAAAATGAAATACATACAAATATTTACAAAACTTATATTGAACCCAATCGTTCTGATAGCAATTATACCACCATCACCAGTGATGCTGTGGAGCAGGCACTGGGGAATTCCCAGACTGGACTCAGCAGCAGAATCACGAACCATATTCAGGAGCTGGATTTTGCAACTGGATTCAGGAACAGACAGATTGGGATTGAAGGCAGAACAGATGGAGTCCGCCTCAGACACCAGCTCTTGGAGAAGAGCTTGACCCTTGTGATCCCTCAGCTTTACACCAAATAGAATGTTTATGGGATGTAAGCCCTCATTGGTCAGTTTGGGGTCACCTGTTCTGCCCCCTCCTCCCCACATGTGCCACCTCTTACTTCCTGCACCCCAATGTGGGGCACAAGATTGAGCAGTGACCTCGGTCTGCACAGAAACTAGTCTAAGCAAGAGGTTTTCTGCCCAACCCACCCCTTGGTAGTAAGTCTAAACATGGAGCATTATCACTGCTGGAAGCAGAGACTGTCTGTGAAAATCTGCCAATAACTTCAGAAAGTGCGGTGACTTAGAAGAGACTGAGCTGAAAAGTAAAATCACTGAACAGAACCAGTTCTGTTCCAGCTGAAACCAGAACGATATTATACATATACGTACTTTTTGCCACATGTTTTAGATTCAGGTCAGATCCACTCCAGGGCTTCCTCTGATTACTTCCCAGGCAAACCTCTCTTGAAACAAAGGGGAATTTTGCAAGTTAAAATTACTTTTCAAAAAATGAGCAGGCTTGACTTCATTTCCTTTCCAGCTGTCCTGTCTGGCACCAGAGTGCTGCCAGCTCTGGCTGACAGCACAACATAAGCCTGAAACATCAGAAACATCAAGAGTTGCTAAGAATTTAAGTCATTTCATGTCCTTTTCTAAAGGGGATGCTAGTACAGAGAGAGGAAGAAGGCAGAAGATAGGGTGGCTGAAATGCCCTTTGGGGAGTATATGAGGTATGTTGGCTTGTCCCTGCCTCTGACCACTTGTTGGGTTATTAATGATCTTTTCTTCTCCAGGGGATTTATGCATTAAAACGAATCGCTGGCAGTTGTCTCATTTGGCACACTGATATGTTCATTTAGACTGAGCTATAAATATTTACCTCCTTTTTCATTCCATCTGAGGAACTTCCAGTGCTCTGATTGTAGATGTGGCTGCCTATCCATAAGAGCACAGTACAACCAGCTCTCAGCTCACCAAGTCTAGTCGCTGCTTGGGACTGGTGACTGCCCAGGTGACCTCAGAAGCTGCTCAGTTATCTTCTTCTCCCCATCCAAGCCACTGATGCTCTTGGCTGTATGCCACTTGTTTTGTCTTCCAACTACTCCCACCTTCTCTGGAGTGGAGTTGCAGCCTTGCTCCATCTTGGTCTCTGCTGCCCTATTCAAAATCTTCTATCTCCAGACAGTCACTTGGCATTAGCTACTCCAGAGACCACTGGCATGTCTATTGGTCAATTCCGAGTGGATCTGTGGAAGTTAGAATCATAGAATGGTAGGGGTTGGAAGGGACATCTGGAGGTCATCGAGTTCAACCCCACCACCAGGATGGGTGGATCACCCAGGGCAAGCCACACAGGAACATGTCCAGGTGGGTTTTGAAAGTCTCTAAAGGAGACTGTATGGCACCTCTGGGCAGCCTGTTCCAGTGCTCCATCACCCTCACAGCAAAGGGTGTAAGTTCTGCAAGTCCTTTTGGGCGTCTCCAGATGCTTCTGAGATGCCCAGTAACTCATTTTAATGAATGAGGCAGAAAGAGGAATGAGTTTGTCTGAACTGTGGTGGGTGAGACCAAGACATAAGATTGGCAGAGAAGCTCTCAAGTGCCTTCATTCCCAAGTATGACACTCCTCGCAGTAGGAGGACCCTCCTATCCAGTCGCATGGTGGAAGAGGTGACATGGTTTTGGGTGTCCATTTTTCATCTCTTGAGGCTGCTGGGCCTTGCAAATAATCATGTCTCTGATTACAATGCAAACCCAGTTTGCCTCTTTCTTGTGACCGCACACACACCAGACTTGTCAGGACATCATCTCATCATCTGTGTAACCTCATCTGGCCTATGAACCTAGGAGGAATGAGAAAAGACAATGTGATCTCATTTTTGATACGGGATGCTGGCTGTGAAAAGCAGGACCCTGTTGCACTAACACAGACTTGATACAGAAGACTTAGGATCTGTGTCAGTGTGTGGCTATCCTTCCAGATCCATTTTGCTTTTCCCTTTGAGGAGCCCAAGGGTGGGATATTGCTGACCATGAACAGTAGAGCTTTCCTTCCCTCCAGAGAGGCCAGGACCCCACTCAGTGCATGATGTGTAGCAGAGACAAGCTTCAGCACTCAGACAGGGCTTTGTGTCCTGAGTTTTCAGTAGATGGGTGTATGGGGAGCTGGGGCTGCAGACTTAGGTCCCCAAAGCAAAGCCTGCAGATCTTTGCAAACCACCATGGGACAGGATGCACCAGAGTACAGCTCACCACTGAAGATTGGTGGCTTTTATTCAGCCTGGAGAAGATTCCAGAGAGATTTTGTAGCACCCTAAAAGGGGTCTACAGGAAAGAAGAGGAGGGACATTTTGTCAGGGAGCGCAGTGGTAGGATGAGAGGTAACGGTTTCAAGATGAAAGAGTAGAGACTTAGATCAGATATTAGGAAGAAATTCTTCACTGTGAGGGTAGTGAGACACCGAAACAGGCTTTGTGGATGCCTCATCCCTGTAAGTGTTTGAGGACCAGGTTGAGCAACCTGGTCAAGCGGGAGGTGTCTGTGCCCATGGCAGGGTTTTGGAACGAGCTGATCTTTAAGGTCCCTTCCAATCCAAACCATTCTACGATTCTATGACTATGGAGCCTGGTGCTGCAAGGACAGGAGCTCAACATGCACTGATGCTCAGCACCGACAGGATCTCTTCCTGGGTTTGCCACACCATCACACAAGTGCTGAGGCCAACTTTGGGGATGGTGGACATATAAACTCAGGAAGGATGGAAGGGAAGCCAACAGTTGCAGGACCACACAAGCGTACTCTGGCAAACATCTCTGCCTTAGCACGGTGGTGACGGCTGCTGCCAACGAGTGGATGTGAACCACCCTGTCTGCCCGAAGAGTTTGCAGGGAGGAGAAGGGAAGAGGGTAATGAAAGCAGCATTTGGCGAGGCAGCACGTGTGTGAATTTCCAATGTCTCCTTGTGCCTGCAGGGCTGGTTGCTGCTCGTTGAACCAGGCTGCTAATTTCCAAATTGATACTTACTCTAATCCCACCCCCGAAGGTGCCATTATGGTGCATTCCATAATGGGCTATTATTTGGGCTTGTTGCAGGGGGGCAGGAGAAGGAAAGGAGGAGGGAGGGGGGTTTTTTGGGGGGAAAAGCACACTGATGTCAGAACAAATCAGCATCGCGACGCTCCTTCCCCAATTTGCAAAGTGATTAGACAGCTTTAGAGCTATTCGCTCTCCTTCGGCTTGTCTGCACCTCTGTTTTGGGGAGGAATTTTATGGGATTTTACTGCCTCATATAACACTTATCACTGGCAATCAATATTGATTTTAACATAACGTTTTGTTTTAAGACTCCTTTTGTTGTTTCGCAGTCACCCGGCATGTTAATAAGGTTTATAAAATCCACGATATTTTCTCGTTTCATGAAATCTTACTGGGATAATTACCTCGCACTGTTGACAGATAGTTGTGCCTGAATTATCTAAAGAACACTCCTGTTATCAGCTTTTCTTCCATCTCCTGAAGAATACTTTCCTACTTTGACAAGCAATGGGTGTATGAAGGTAGAGTAAACACTGAGAAATATTTACCGTATCCTGTGTAACTTAGTTACTTCTTTTGCCTCATGGAAAAGCAACTCCCAAATGCCACCCAATGCTTGCAGATAATGTGACCTTTACTGGAAATACAAAATCAAACAAAGGAGAAAGAATAGTGGCTAAGCCTTCAGGACAGAGCACGGGCTGCAAGTTCTGCCTTTTCTACCCATCTACACCCAGCAGAGCACAGAAATAACTGCCCACCTCTGGAGATGCCAAGTGGAGGAACAACTCTGGGAAAACCCTTTCCATTGAAAGCACTTTCATGGAATTATGGCTGGGAGGTTTGATCCTTCTGGTTTCAGGACACGTCTGCTAGCTAGAGCACTTTGATTCTGTCTTGTCATGCTCATGAATCAGTTTGGCTACAACTACAGTGGTGTCTATTGTTAAACTTGGTATCACATCAGCCAAAGCCATGTGAGGTGTCCCATCTCTGCACTGTGCTACCTTATTTCCTGTGTGTGACATCATGATCTTTCCCTTTTTGGTGCCTTCCAGGATTTGGAAGTCTTATGTCACCCTCCAGGTCAGATGGAGGATTGTTAAAGCAAAGAATTGGGGTCCTGAGATACCTCTGTTTGAGACCTGCATACAAAGATAGTTTTCAAACCCATGGCAGGAAAAAGAAAGTCTGGGAAATGTGCATGGGGTGTAGAGAGGAGACCATCACAGGAGATGGACAGTTTCAAGCTGAGATGGAAAACCAAGTCTGATTTCCTTAAGGCTGCCCCTAATTAAGATTGTACAAAGAGATCTATCTGGAGCTGGGAGCTCAAGGAGCACCAAGCTTACTGCACACTGTGACACGATGTATTAATCAAAGTTGTCATTATTTTTTGTTTCTCTCCTTTCTCAGGGCTGATGCCTCCAGACGGTCATCTCCTTAGGATTAGACTACCAAAGTCACTGCTTGTGGGAATGTCCTGCAAATGCAGCCTATAATACAGATTAGTGCTTCTTTTTCATCTTCCTGAGACCTTGCATCCCCTACAAACTATCACTGTTGTTTGTCACAGAGTATATTGACCCTGTGGACAGTCTTGATTTCCGAACTTCCAGAGACACAGGTAGGCAGAAAAAGTAATAGATAAAATTGTCCTGGTTTTGGATAATTCCCACTAAACTGCACCTTTCCTAATCCCTCATAAAATGCTTTATTGTATATCTGTGCTTTAGTTGGCTGTTCCCAGGAGTTTGCTTCTGAGTTATTAGACCACTGTTGAGTGCACAACCCCTGCACTAAACCAGCCAGTGTGAGAACAGGACCAAGTGCCACAATGCCTGAGGGCTTCCAGATGTTACAAAGAAGTGCTGAATGCTTCTCTTAGACTAGTCTTTGGAGATCTGGGTTTACCAAGACTCTGTTTTGCCCCTGCAATGTTGGGTGCTAACAAACATGACCAGAAGAAAGTAAACTGGATGCCAGTGTTGTATGTGTTACACGAACTTTGCAAGACTCTTGCTCTGGAAAAACCTCAGAAAAGAGGCAGAAAGAAGCTTTGTCTCCTGTTAAAGAAAATATCTGTCCTGGCAGACTCTGAGCTGCAGGGAACTTATGGGTGGGCAGAGACATGGCCATGGTGAATAGAACCCAAAAGCCCTGCAATTCCTTCCCTCAGAGAGTCACCAAATAATGAGTTCAAAGTTTCTTGTATCTGTCAAGACTGGCTGTACACCTCCTCTTGGGGAATAAACACTGAATTGTTCCAGGTGGGCACACAAAAAGGGAGAACAAGTATCACTTACCCCAGATGCTATAAGAATCAAGAATCCCAGCATCACAGAGGTTGAAAGAGACCTCTCGAGATCATCTGGTCCAACCCCCCTGCTCCACCAGGGTCACCCAGAGCAGGGGACCCAGCATCGCAGTGTCCAGGTGCATTTGGAATTTCTCCAGAAAAGGAGAATCCACAGCCTCTCTGGGCATGCCTTTCTCTCACTAAATTGGTCAGTTTGGATATTTAACACAAGAACTCTATGGCTGGAGTGTAAAATACCTTATTTAGATACTGACTTTCAGCTTTCCTAGGCATAGAATAATCCCAGCACACTGGGGATTCCCTTTGTGACCCTGGATCAAGAAGGACATGGACCTGTTGGAGCAGGGCCAGAGAAGGCCATGAAGATGATCAGAGGGCTGGAACCCCTCTGCTGAGAGGCCAGGCTGAGAGAGTTGGAGGTGTTCAGCTGGGAGAAGAGAAGTCTCTGGGGAGACCTTCCTGCAGTCTTCCAATATCTGAAGGGAGCCTATGGGAAAGCTGAGGAGAGACTTTTCTACTAGGGCCTGTAGTGGTAAGATGAGGGGTAATGGCTTCAAACTGGAAGAGGGGAAATTTAGATTAGAAAGTAGGAAGTTCTTCAATATGAAGGTGGTCAGGCATGGGAACAGGTTGCCCAGGGAAGCTGTTAATGTCCCATCACTGGATGTGTTCAAGGCCATGTTGGCTGGGGTCTTGCACAACCTGGTCTAGTGGGAGGTGCCTCCACCCATGGCAGGGGTATTGGAACTAGAAGATCTTTAAGGTCCCTTTCAACCCAAACCTTTCTATCATTCTATGTGAAACTCCTTGGAAAAAAAAAAGACTTCATATGCTTTTAATTCATTTTGCAGGTTTAGGGGGATTGGATGGACATTTGTGATCCATGATTTATGACCCCTGGGACTGTGGGGGAACAGACTCCATAGGCAGTCGCTTCCATCTGCGTGTCCTGGTGCTTTTAGGTGAAAGATTGCAGAGCTCTCCTTGTCATGCCCAGCCGGGTGTAAAGAGGCACAGGACACAGCAAAGTTCTTGCAACTGCTTTAGGCACAGAGTGATTCTGAACACCTGGTCTTCTACTCACAGTGAACTGCAACCAGGTCTAGAAACAACTCAAACCTGCACAGCCGAGTGGAGGATTGTGTCCATCAGAGCCCATCATCACCCTCTCCTACAAAGCCAGGGCTGGGAAGCTCAGCACGCCTTGTACAAATGGCTTGACATGCCTGATTGAGTAGGAGCTACAGACCCAGCCAACGTGCAACCCCGTGTTATGGCTGGATTTGTTACCTTTCCTCACAGCTGGGAACTCTGGAGAGGAGTTTCTTTTAGCTGCATTTAAGCAGGCACAGATGGCAGGGACAGCTGCTTGTTCTTTTGTTCTCCTTGGCACTGCAGCAGCAGCTCTCGGTCAATTAACAGTTGCGGCTGTACGGCTGCTGGTTTTCACAGGTTGGCATCTCACCACCACCACCACCACGAAACAGCCGTGCAGACCAGAGCACCATAGGCCAGATGAGAGATGGTTCTTGGGTGGCAAGTCCTGCAAAGCGCTCTAGGCTTTGGTGACAGCAGGTGGCTTCCAGCACTGATGCATCCAAACTATAGTGATGCTGTAACTGGATGGTTAAAGTGATAATGCTTGTCTTAATATGGGGAAGAACAACAAGCCAGAGGGTCACCTGGTTGAACAGTTCTATGTCTAGAGGCACCTTGATATGCTGTAGAAATGGGCCAACAGGAAACTCGTGAAGTTGAACAATAAGTGCAAAGTCCTGCACCTGAGGAGGAATAACCTCAGGCTCCAGCACATGCTTGCCCCCCACAGTTCTGGCTCATCTCCTGCAGCACCTCCATAGAAGTGGTCTTTAAGGAGGGTCAGGAGAAAGAGGAATGGTGAGGGGGCACTCATGATGTGTCATGAGCCATCATTGAGATCCTTCAGTCTCAAATATGTGGTGAATGGTTTGCTGTGTTTCAGGGACTCAAGGGCTCAGGCCCATGGCAACAACCGCCATAATATTTGCTAAATGCTACCCTGCTGATGACAGTCATCATAGAGGAGAAGAGGTCTACTGAGTTGTTAAATTGACTTCTCAGGTCATGATATGATCTGGTACCACCATGGTCCCTAGAGAAGGTGAGAAGGATTAGACCTTCCTCAGGGAAGATAGTGTGGGTTTCTCATGGTACATATATTTCATCACCCCCCTCCTTCTAGTCTGATTTACTCTCCTTTGTCACATCCAGGAATTAATTTTTTTTTTTTTCCCCTTGAAAATACAAACTATTTTGTATGGGGTTTTCTATGGAATTCGTGATTGTCTTGTGGAACAAAAGCTGGGGGGGAAGCAACTCAAGTTAATGAGCAAGATGGTAGATACCAAAAGAAGCAAACTTTGCTGGTACCCAGTGACAAGCCCTAGCATGCTGGAAGCTCCTTAGCTCAGTGAAGTGTCGCAGTCACGTGGATGCACCTCCTGAACTCTGCGGAGAAATCACTGAGCAAAGGTCAAAGACAACTCCAAAACATCCTCCATGAAATGTCACTGCATTCCTGCATGATGGCATTTTAATGAGCACCAACTGTTTGCTTTTTGTCAAGATTTCCAAATAAGTGAGGACAATATGACACTGGAAGGAAAAGAATCATCTTTAGACCGTTTCATAATGTCTATAAATATTCCTCCCTCCGAAAGTTAATAACTGCAATTAGGAGCAAAAGGAGACTGTTGAGCTCCAATAGCTGTCAGAAAAGAGTGCTGTAAACTTCTAGAGTATTCAAGGAGGTCTGTAAGTTACCACCAACAGGCACTGTGAAAGGAAAGCAGTAACAGAAAGCCTCAGACACTGATTTTAATGTCCCATCGATTCTCTTTTCCCTTTGCTCTGGAGGACTTTCCATAGTGACAGACAGTGGGTTGGAAACCTTCTTGCTGAGGCCTGACTGTCAGCAGATGGGCAAGGTGAGCCTTATGGAAGAGTCAACAGTGGCTTGAGGGCTGAGCCAATAGTCTCCTTAGTTTTAAAAGAGCAACCCATCTGTCTGACCTTTGGGGATGATGACTTGTCCATAACCTAAAGGTCACCACCCACTCCCAACCTACACAGAGCTGTGAAACCACCTGCAATTATAAAGCCAGAAACTTCTCCTCATTCTTAGGTTTTGACATCCTGATGATGGAGTTTATCATCCTAGCTGCTTTCTGTAGCATTGCTGAGAGATATTTTGCTGCGCTGATGCATGAGACAATGGAGTCATGCCCTTAGTATGTGTGGTCACCTCCCGCTATGGCAGCGTGCTTGTTGAGAAGACATCACTGTTGATGGGTCTTGTTGTACTTGTGGCATCAGAAAACAGGCAGAGTCTGCATGGACCTGCTGATGTGTATGGTACCCAGGAATGGAACAGGTCTCAGTGTTCTTTTTGCAGTGTTCCTTGTCAGCTATCTTCTGCATCTCAGTCATGACTTTCTTGGGGACTTCTTGAAAGCAGCATCAGGTATGGCTGCTCATGGTTGGAACAGAAAGCCCAGGAGATCCCTGAAAATCTGGGCTGGCTATCACTGCTACCAGAAAGAAAGAGCAAAGACAGCAGCTAATGCTACTGGAAGAAGTCACGTTCTATTCCCTGGCAGTAGCTACCATCTCACATACACCCCACAGCCTCTAGGGCAATGCTCAATAAGATTTTGACATCTTGGCTACTTGTGGGCACCTCTGCTGTGTTGCACCCACACAAAGACAAAGCAAAATCATAGACCCTGGAGTTTTCGTTGTTGTAAAATTCCTCCACCAACTGAGAAAGCTTCTCTGAAATCAGATAGATTTGAAGAGACTTTCATGCAGCAAAATAGTTCTAACTTCACCCATTTTAGGGCAGTAGAGCACACCCACAGGCACACTATGCAACCACACACCCATACCTATTCATGACAGCTGTCAGAGGCAAAGTCCTTCCTTCCATGATGGAACGACTCCTCCGTGCACCACAAGGCATCTGGATTTGATTTTTTCTTATAATTTTATGTGTGAAAGAGAAAAAAGTCACAGAGCTTGCTGCAGGTCATGGTGTTCAAATGCTTAATGGGACCTTTTACCTGGGGTTTAATTCCTACTCCTGTTCATTGGACTCTTGAAGAACAGACAGGATTTAAAAAATACCCAAGGTAAAAGGAGAGCTGAAATCCAGGCCATACATCTCTAGAATTTAAATTTAGCCAAGATTTAGGTGCACTGAAGAGCTCACTATCTAGACCAGGATGGGTGGGATTTTCAGTAACCTGGTTAGTGAGAGGTGTCTCTGCCCATGGCAGGGGGGTTGGGTGTAGATGAACTTTAAGGTTCCTTCCAACCCAAACCACTCTGTGATTCTATGATTCTATGGTATGTTGTCATACTTCCATAGAGTGGTGGAGAGAAGCAGAATAGTGGGTAACTCTGGAAACGTAGCAGTCCAAGAGCAGATACCAACCCAGTGCCCACTTCCAACCCAAATGTAACCCAGACATAAGCCCACACCACAGTGAAAATCTGTTCTATGGCCAGGAACTGAAATCATCTCCTCTCCCCTTAGCAGCAAAGTAAAACAACAACCAAAAAAATTCCCTTCCTCTTCTTGCAGTTGAAAATCTGCCAGTTTGTAAGTGCTAACTATTATTTCACTTTCTTTCTTCAGTGGTAAGAAAGTGCTAATATTTTTGGCTCTATCCCAGATGACCTGACCTCTCTGACATCCTATATCACATGAAAACCCTCCTGTAGATCTACACCGGTGATGGTATCATAAAAAGCATAGAAAGGGAAGGAGACAAGGGACTGAGGAGGGAAGAGAAAGGAATGATTAAACAAAGCAATAGCCAGGCACCCACATAAAAATCTATCTAGGTGATGAAGCTGCAATAAATGTGGCACATCAGAGCTTTCATATAAATGGTCAGGGTAAAATATATTTTTATATATATATATGAAAGAGTAGTTTAAAAATTACTCTGAGCCCACATTCCCCCCCCCACCAAAAGGAAAAAAAAAAAATTGTCTGAAGAGTAGCATGTTATTGATTTTTTATAAGTCAGGGCCAAATTTATTGGAGAGAAAAGTTCATTATTTAGTAATCCCACAGCTCAATCTGCTCTGCTGGCCATTAACCCTCAACAGTTCCCATGATAAACTCCCCGTGAACTCTCTCCATGTGTTGCCTCAATGAACTGCAGATGAATTTTGCTGAGTGCTCGTTCAGCCTCTCCTGGATTATTCATTGTGCTTTCTGCTGACACAAATCTCAACTCACCTGGGTACCGTAGCAGTATCCATACCCACCTTGGCTCCCACATCATTCCACTTCCAAGGAATCAGCCTCCAAGGCCTCATCATTCATTTATCAACCCTCTGTAGGTCCCAGCCATGCTGACTAAGAGCAGAAGAAAATAAAGACCGAGCAACTACATGCACATGCATTAAATGCCCCGATTCACTTAATTCTCCTACGATTCTTAAATGAGTTGCTGTCAATGACTCACAAAGTATAAATACGTGGGGAAAGGAGATTTTTCACAAGAATCGTGGCATCACTGGTGTTTGACCGTCATGTGTGAGTGCACGTGCACGGGTAAAACACAACTGCATCGGCACCAGTTGCTCTGAAGATGCACATCAGAGTGAATCTCCATGGCGGGATGCTGTTGAAGCCTTACTCAAGAGCCCCGACATTCTTCTGGCTCAGTTCTATACAGAGAGATAAGTAACATGGGAAATGCTGTGGCACAAGAGTCAAGACAAAATAGCCGTAAAATGCTACTTTTGTTATACAATGACATTTTAAAGCCACTGTGCACGGGTGGAAAGCTCTGCTCTGGGTAAAGGTTTGCCAGGAATAAGGCAAGAGAAGCAGAATTATAAAAAAGTGTTGCGGAATTGTGAGGGGAGGCAAAATATATTTATTTGCCTTGTATGTGAAATCTATCTCAGTAAGTCATTTGGTAGAGTAGATGAATTGCTCATCCGAGGCAGGTTGAAATACAGAGTGTGAAGGAAAGAAATAATTGAAACCAGCCATCGTAAACATTCAAGGTAAAGGGAAATCATGCGCTCAGGAAAGGTCCCGATCATCTGGTGACCAGGAAAGGTCCTAATCATCTGGTGACCATGAGGCAGGTTACAAAACACAGGGCGAGCGTCATGGAAAAAGAGCTATTGCTTCACTTACCACTTCACTCAAGCTCTCGTAAATCAGTGCTCTGTCAGCATTCCCACTTCTCAGAGACACCGGGCACTGGTCCCTCTTGAGCTGGTGTAACGTGTTGGCTTGATGGAGAACCCCCTGAGTTTCTTCGGCCCACAGATGGGAAAGGCAGCACCACTGAAGAGAACAAACACAGGTGGACAGTCAAATGATCATTAATCATTCGGTTATGGCTCATCAGTTGAGATGCGGGTTACGTTAGGACAAGAGCATCCACCAACCAGTTACGGTGTCCCTGCTGACCGGTGGTAATTTATTAATTTGTGGTGATGGATTTTGGTGGGACGCTTTTCAGCAGGGCATCTAAGCAAAAGGAGCAAAACTAAACCATCACAAAGTTGCATGACTTTTACTACATGTACACAAGCTCAGGTCTGAGACCTCTACAGGAAACTTCTTGGAGGGAAGATGGCTGGGATGTGACTCCCTACTCTGCCCATGCAGCAGCAATTGCACCAGGGATTTGATGAATGCAGACTTTATTCTGCACCCAGAGCAGGGGGCCCAGCATCGCGGTGTTTGGAATCTCTCCAGAGAAGGAGACTCCACAACCTTGCTGGGCAGCCTGGGACAGGCTCCCACACCCTCACAACAAAGAGGTTTCTCCTGCTGCTCAGATGGAACCTCCTGGCTTCCAGTTGGTGCCCCTTGGTGCCCCTTGTCCTGTCCCTGGGTACCCCTGAGCAGAGTCTGTCCCCATCCTCTCACCCCCCGGGGCCCTTTAGCTCTTGCTCAGCATTGCTCAGCTCCCCTCTCAGGCTGCTCTTCTCCAGCTGCACAGCCCCAGGGCTCTCAGCCTTGCCCCAGCACAGAGATGCTCCAGCCCCTCAGCATCTTCCCAGCCTCTGCTGGACTCTTTCCAGTAGCTCCTTGTCTTTCTTGAACTGGGAAGCCCAGAACTGGACTCAACACCCCAGAGGTGGCCTCCCTAGGGCAAAGTAGAGGGGCAGGAGAACCTCCCTCAACCTGCTGCCCACACTCTTCTTCATGCCCCCCAGAAAACCATTTGCCTTCTTGGCCACAAGGGCATATTGCTGGCTCATGGAAAACTTGATGTGCGTCAGGGGTCCCAGCTCTCTGTGGAGCTGCTTCCCAGCAGGTCGTACCCTCACCTGTACTGGTGCAGGGGGTTATTCCTCCCCACATGCAGGACCTTACAGTTGGCCTTGTTGAACTTCATGAGGTTCCCCTCTGCCCAGCTCTCCAAACTGTCCAGTTCCCACTGAATGGTGGCCCAGATCTGGTGTGTCAGACACTTCTCCCAGTTTTGGATCATCAGAAAGCTTGCTGAGGGTACACTCCATCCCTTCATGTAGGTCATTGATGAACATGGATCACGGGATAAGTGATGAGAACCTGTCATGGACTTCAGATCATTCAAACATTGGTTCTCCTCGATGCACCTGCAGGAAGCTGGGGACCAGAGTTTTGGACCAGTCCCTGACCGTAAAGGCTGTGGTTGCCTTTTTCCCCTGTAGCTGGGGACCCTATTCATCTGCTAATGGAAAGAGAGTAGGAGCAGCCAGGAAAAAAAACGCCTACAGTGAGAAGCAACACCATATACTTCATATGGCCAACCATAACGGAGAAGGATCAGTTTGTTTTGTAAACAGTCTGTCATAAAAAATGCATTATCTCCACCATCTCTGGAGACCTAAATGGTTTTAAATTCACATTTCTGAGGTGGTTCAGGTGTTTCCTCCCTGCATTAAGGAAGCAGGGGTTTGGGGAAGGAAAGACAAGGAAATCCTATTAATGGGGAAGCATCCAGTCTGGGGACATTCATGTCCCAGAACACAGAAGACCCTCTAGATCTGGCCAGCTGAATAGATTGAGAAGGTTTAAAAGTCTCTCCTCCAACCCTCAACCTTCCCATCCCATGGCTGGTGTGAAGGGGAAGGGAACAAAACAGAACTCGAGGGAAACACCACCACCGAATTGCCTCTGTCCTTTAATAAAGCACCATGTCCTATGTGAAAAGAAATCTCTCTTCTCCAGGGCTATGAACTCACTTCCTAAGCATCTGCCAGGAGGTTTAAAAAGTATCTGGGCTTGGTGTTGCAAGGTTATTTATTTATGTGTTAGTTAATTCTGAGTCCTGTACTAGTATGACAAAAGCCTCCAGGAAAAACTGAGTTTGAACAGCTATTTCAGCTGCTCTCTGTGACAGGCCAGTGCTTTATGCAGCCAATACACACATGGAGGCAAAGCTCCTTGGCAGAAACCAGGTCACAGACATCTCACCTCCTGTGCATGGTCCCTCCCTTCAGGTCACTGCAAAAGGAGGGGCAGGAGTGTCCCAGGGAGGACAACACGTGAGACCGGGACCCTTCCTGCCCTGGTGCATCTGAGTAGACACTTCCAACCTCCTCCTGTGCTGGGATGGGGAGATAACTGTAGGACCTGATGCCTGCATGAGATTCTTCATGGCTGTGAAAAACAAAGAGCTCTGAGATGTTGCTGCTAGTTCAGATAAACCCAAGAAAGCAGCAGATACAACAAGAGAAGAAAAGTTCAATCTGGCTACAAAACTGAATAGCACCAGGGCTGGGTTTTCCTAAAATCAGCACTTATTCTTGGCAAAGCTTTTGCTTATGCCTCAGCCTCGCTAAAGACATCTGGTCTTTTCCTCCGTGCTCCTGGCTCTGATACAACCCTTTTCTCCAAGAGCTTGGATGTAACCGTGGATACGGGAGGTAACACAGCATGGGGTGGGCACTGAGGAGAGCCTTTGACATCAGTGAGGCTGACACTCGAGCTGGACCAGGGTCCCACTTCATTTGACCTGGCTTGACAAGCTAACAGAGCTTTACCAATCTGCAGAGACACTTCAGGCTTCCAGGACTGCGCATCTCTTTATCCAGGTCACTTGCTTTTTAGGCCTGACAGAGACCAACGCAGCTTTTCCTCTGCCCGCAAGCACTGGATGGGTTTGTAGCCATCTCCCAGAAGTAAAGCAAAAAGTTTTAACTCCCCTTTTTGCTTCGAGGATCAGGGAGGTGAAAAAAAAGTTCTGAAAAATGCCCAGGAATTAGGAAAGGGGGCACAAACTTGTTTTATGGAGATACTTGGTCGCTGGCCAAAACAGTTTGGCACCATCTTGACATTTGTAGAGTAAGATGTGTCTTATTTTGCTAAACCAGGCTAATCTGATCACCAAGGGAGCTTTCTTTGGCTTGCAGGTGTTGAGGCTGAAATTATATGTGTTATTCAGCATGTTTGGTGAAAACTACTTTTCCCCTTTCCAGGACACAATGTTGTGCTTGTAAAAGCCTCTACGGGCCCTTCAACTTGTGTCAGTTTTTAAAGAATGAGCAAATCAGCACACCTACATCTCATAGGAGCCCAATGGCAGCCTTTAAATCTCCTTCAGCAGCAGCTAGGGAGCTGAGATTAAATGGCATGAAACGCCAAGATTTGTGGCCCTTGCAACATCTGTGATTTATGGTCCACAGACACCAAAAAAGACTTTTTTTCCCTCCCACTCCTTATTAAGCTCTGCCATTGACTGCTGGTTAAATTTTATCTGGGAATTGCTCAGAATAAACATTCGAATCTCCAACAACATATTGAATAACATCTTTCCAAGAGGCATAAATAAAACAGATCCATGTCTTCAGCCATCTGCATGCAATCATGCACCATTTATGCTTCAAGCCTTGGTCCAGTGAACTTGAAGATGTAATGTTTTGGAGAGATGCATCAGACATAAAAGTTCCTCCATAACGCACCAGCACTGGTACAAAAGTGGAAATGACAATGTTGTCTTATGGTTGATGCAAAAGCCATCACATCTCCAGAAGAAGAGAAGATGTGGCTGGAAGAAAAACTACTTATGGTTACTTGGTTGTGTTTATTCATGAAGAAACGAACGTCTAAAGAACACTGGTTCCCAGGGCCAATGGAGTTTGGAGTGATGGAGTTGGGCATTTGTCTTCAGCTCCCACTGCAGAGAAGGGTCTCCCATTTTTGTCTTTTAGCCTTGGCACCTTGAGGGTCCCCTCCCAACAGGGCAAGAGACCTTTTCACACTGCTTCCAGCAAGACACACGGCCAAAAAACAGTCACAGCCTCCAAGGGCATGGTCCAAACATGAAGACCTCTAGGGTTGCCTCAGGAGCATTGGCCAGGAACATCCTTGAGCTATGAGCACCCAAAAACGACAGTGCTTCTCTGACTCAGTTGCTTCTGGTTTAAATCCTTGTGCAGTTTATGTTTTAGCTACACCTCATGCTATGTCATAGTGTGCTGCCTGCAGCCTGCAGACTTTCTGAGGGAACCAAAAGATACTTCAAAAGACAAGTAGAAAGCCCCTTTCCTGTCAGTCTTTCACCCCTGAAGCTGTATTCACATGCCTTGGTGGGTTTTCTTCAGCAGTGGCAAGAGTGAATCAAAGAAGTCTTGTGAAGAAATGAAAGCATCATATTTGAAAATATTATAGTTGATGGAGCACCTTTTTGTGATGAAGTCCCTAAATTGTGTTTGGTGTCCAAAGTCTCACTGTGAAGTTGGGGTTTTTTTATGATTTTGGGCATGAGATAAAGAACTGAGGCTGTTCAGTCTTGAGAGGGGATCTTATTGATGTCTATAAATATCTGAGGGGTGGGTGTCAAATGGAAGGGGCCGATCTTTTTTCTGTACTGTTCAGTAATAGGACAAGGAATAACAGGTATAAACTTGAGCATAGAAGGTTCCACCTCAACATGAGGAGGAACTTCTTTACTATCAGAGTGACAGAGCCTGGAACAGGCTGCCCAGAGAGGTTGTGGAGTCTCTTTCTCTGGATATTTTCAAAACCCACCTGGATCTGCTCCTATGTGACCTGCCCTGGGTGACCCTGCTCTGGCAGGGGGGTTGGACTCGATGATCTCCAGAGGTTCCTTCCAACTCCTACCATTCTATGATGCTTTGAACATCTTGGTGGTTTACCCCATGTCAGGCACGCTAAAGTACATCTCAGAGCAGATACTGATGTCCAGCCCAGTCAGCAAAACACAGCCTCTTCCCAGCCCATCTTGGGGGATCCGGCCAGTTTACAGCCAAACACCCACCAGATGATCAATGCTGGTTCAGACAATTCAAACATTTTTCTTTGCTTCTTTCTTAGTCAACTGAGAGCTAAAATGACTTCATGAGAAGACCTTGTCTTAAGGAACAACTTGTAGCCCTCCCACCTAGATAGTGAAGAGGACACCAAAAAGTTCAAGACTCTTCATCATGCTTTTACTGGGACTTTCACTTCCTTAGAGAGATGGAAATTCTTCTCTGATATGTGAGACTGACATGCTGCAGAATGGGACAGCTCTTCCCCAAACAATCCTGGGACTGCTGCAGAGCAAAGAGTTAAATTTATAAATCAACAACTTGAGAGGAAAAAAATAAGGTTATATTGGATATAATTATGGTGAAAATACTTAGATGTGCACTGCGTGGCACAACATTTTTATCCACAGCCTTTGACCGACTGATTTTTGGCTCATGAAGTGTCTCAAAATCCCATCAAGTGTCTTAGAATCCTGTGTCACAGCTGTCGGGGGAATGAAGAGACTTTTCCTCCATCCACCTGGCAAAGCGGTGCCGGGCAGTAACCAACACAGCAAATTTGGGCTTCTCCAATGTAGGGAGCACTTCACAGCATTTCTCACCCTGGTGAGTTTGTTAGTTACTGTGGGGACTAAACTGACATGAATTGACTGCTTGGAGACGGCTTGAAAATAATTTGCAGATATATTTGTATGTTTTCCCAGAACAAGTGGACAATCTAGAAACTTCTGTAACAAAAAAAAAATTTTTTTTTATTTTTTTTTTATCATAGGTTTTATGTTGTCAACAGGCTGACTGTGTGTAGGTGGGTGCTACAGAAAGGACAGAAATTGCCGTGCTTTCACCACAGGTTTTCCAAGTTTGTGATTTTCGTGGTTTATTTTTCTTTCATTTTGACAAATCGATCCTCGGTTATGGAAAATTTACAGAAAAACAAATATTTCCAGCTTTCCATCTGATTTTTTTTTTTTTTTTTTGGCTGAGTTGCAGTGCTGGAGTTAGTATGGACTGTGATTGACTGGTTTGCATGGAGGGTGGAGAGAGAAAAAAGTATCATCCTTGCAGTCCACCCACTGCAGCAAGTGACCTAGACCTGACCAGCATGGCAGAGTTCACAGTTCAAACTGCACCACCATCCACACAAACCTCTTGTTGATATTAAGAATTTAATTTAATAATTTTTTTTACACTGAGGGTGGTGAAACACTGACCCAGGCTGCCCAGAGAGGTGGTCGATGCTCCAATCCTGGAACCATTCCAGATGAGGTTGGCTGGGGTTTTGAGCAACCTGCTCTTGTTGCAGGTGTCCCCGCTCAGTGCAGGGGGTTGAACAAGATGACCTTTAAAGGTCCCTTCCAACCCAAGCCATGCCATGGTCGTATGCTTCTCTCACCATGTTATCTGAAGATGAGTTCCAAAAACTTATTGCGTAGAGTCCATCTGATAACACTTCTGCACTAGTAACTTTGTTAGCATATTGACTTTGCGGGAATTGATAGTACCACACCAGCACATCTCTAAGGAAGTCCAGAAAATTGTTCCAGGTCTCTGGAGGCTTCCACGTGAGGATTTCCATGTCACTACCTCTAAGGTCCAGGAAGGCTGTTGAGGAAGAGAATAATCTGCATTTGCAGTCAAGGGTTATTATAGATGGAGTGGGCTGACACAGGAGAAGATGCTGAGTGAAGATGATAGGAGCTGGGATGGAAAGAGATTAAGATGATGAGGGGTTTCACAGACTGATGGAAAATGAGTTAGGATACTTCATAACTTTATCATTTTGGACAAATATTTGCCTGGTCCAATCACCAACTCTCAGAGTTGGATTTCTCTAAGAATTTTTGCGCCAGCCCTCTGCTTTGTTTACTCTAAAGCCCTAAATTGGTGTTTTTCTAAATACTTTGCCAAAAATGTTTCATGCTTATGTGAGATCTGGCTCCAATTCAGTCAAAACTATGATGTGAATAGTTCTGATGATGATGTTACGTTGTAGGTTTTACTCCTCTCGCTGGATTGCATGAAGAAGCAAAGAGGAAATGCAAACTGGAGAAGAAAATGAGAGCGATGGAACACCTCCAAAGCTCAAAATAAAATAAAATAAAATATAAATAAATAAAAAAAATGCTTGGGTTTGAGTTCTGGGCTTACATTCAGGATATCTCTGGTTTTATTTAGATGGGGTGGCCCATTTCTATCTTTATTAGGATCGCTACACTAATGAAGGCTTAAAGAGAAGTGCCACAAGAACAAATGCTGGGAAAGTCTTTTATGCGTGTAATGACACTTAATTTCCATAGTAAATGCCTAATGTTTAACGAGTATTTTATTCATTCCCAATTTACATATTTATAGTTAACTTTTGTAGCTGCTCATAAGTAATTAGCCGTCTGTTGAAAAGGAGCCTGTGAACTATACAACCACATGCTTGTTCCAGTGGTAGTAACAAGAGATGGAAAAACAAAACACTTGGGCACTTCTTTTAGAGAAATATTTGATTACAGGTACTTGAAATAAATAAATAAATAAATAAATAAAAAGCAAGGGATTACTTTATGAGTAGGAGACAAGGGAAAAAAACATGGGACAAAATGACATTGAGTCTTAATCTGAAGGGAATTTCTTCAGTTATGAGAATATTTGCCAGTCACTCTGAGGGGAAAGCTCCCAAACTGCCCAAACCACTGTGAAACACCAAATTGCATGATTTCTGGAGGTATTTCAAAGCTGTGGAGATGTGATGCTGAGAGGTATGGTTTAGTGGTGACCTGGCAGTGCTGAGTTTAATGTCTGGACTTGATCTTGACGGTGTCTTCCAACCAGAATGATTCTATGATTCCATGATTCTA
>JANVCC010000035.1:41881393-41915162 GCA_025345505.1 Todiramphus chloris collaris
TGATTCCATGATTCTATGTTTCTATGATTCTGTGATTCCATGATTCTATAATCCTGTGATTCTAGGTGTTGGCTGTTGTTCAGCCATGTCCATGCAGCTATGTCCAGAAACATGATGGAGAGAAGCCCTGAAATTAGAGGTGAATCTTTGCTGGTCAAACAGCATCTTACAGATGTCAAGTATCTGAAAATGAGGCAATGGCATAAAGAAAACACCTGTATTTGGAGATTAAGCGGGGTTCTTATCACTGGCCATAAAGCCTTACAGAAAATCATAAAATCTAGCTTTATTTTTTTTATTTGCATTCTGTGATTGCTGTGACTAAATAAGAATGAAAACTAAGAGTTAAAACCAAGTGTAAAGAAGGTGCTTTGGAGAAATGTTTGCTGGAACACACCTTGAACGTTACTGCTGATCAACAACGTTCAGCAAAAGGCCAAGTCTGTGGCGAGGAATGGAATTGAGTTTCCAGGCAGATATTAACAAAGTCATTTATTGTGCTGGCCCACAACCTTGCTACAAAACACAATAATTGGGTGTTTAACCTTTATCTTGATAGCATGAACTAGTCATGCTCTTCTTTTCCTCACGCATTGCCTGTGGCTGAAGTCTGTGGAAAATGGCAAATACAATTTATACATAGGTGTATAAAGTCTGGATGTGCATCCAGGCCAGGTGTCTGTCATCCAGCATAAGACCAATGAATCCAGATTCCTCTCTGCTCCTACTAATCGTTGCTGATATCAACAGAGTCAGATGATGGTAACCGAGTTTAGCACATGAGCTTGCGTTCCCCAGGACCCCGACTGGGCATTGGTTTGTGTGTTAAGCCTCCCATCTGGTTCTCACGGAGGAAACAGCTCTGAGAGACTGGGCACAAATGTCTTTGGAGGTATCTTGTTCACAGGAGAAAGGGCAAGAAAGACTACCCTGAAGTCAATAGATCCCATAAGGTATATTTTATCTTGTCTGGAACTCCCCGTCAACAACTCTGTTCCATCAGTGCCACTTTTGGAGGGCGTGTGACTCTGAGTGGGCACAGAGAACACTTACTAAAGCACCTTAATTGATGGTTAGAAAACTTTCAAGCTTCCCAACACTCCCGGCTGCCTTCAGCATAAGAGGTCACGCACACTGGATCTGCTGTGAAGCTGAATGACACCAGTGGGAGCTTTTGCGGTCACTCCAGTAGGTTTTGATATTTCTCCATGTTGTTTCCAGCAGTGCTGTGCTTCCCTGTTCTGTGGTCACGTCCCATACTTTCCCTGCATAAAGAGTGTGCAAGAGTTTGACTCTGGCCTTTCTGGACCTGTAGGGACATCACGCTGGGGAGGTGGAGGGCAGTATTTACAACAGGTTTTGATGGATGGGAGGATGGTAAATCTGGCAACAGGTCTTGACTCTTCCATGGGCCTTTCTTCTGCACAGTAGCACATTTCAAATTCTCAAAAAATTCTCAAGAAATGCAAATGCATTTTGCTACCTTTTCTAACCCTCTATTGCACCACATCAGGGCAACACAGGAGACTGTGAAACCACTGACCTTGTAGATCTATGACCTCTTGGTGTCCAGTTTCAGGTTGTTGGAATTCACAGCAAAAATAATGTTCCAAATTCATCTTGCATTTGACCTACATACATCAAGCAAGGAAATTCAGCAGGCCTTTTGTCCCTGCCCATGGCAGGGGGTTTGGAACTAGATGGAACTAGATCTTTAAGGTCCCTTCCAACCCAAGTCATGCCATGATTCTATGATTTTCCAGTGGTCAGCAGCATGTTGTATTTTTTTTCCATTTCTATTGGGCTCATGATCCCACACAGTGACTAGATTTTCAAATGACACACCTGCCAAAGTGCAGTGTCTGTTTGGCTGAAGTAGGAGGGCACAGAGGCAGGAGCATCAGGGTAGGTTGTAGTAGAGCACAGGAGAGCAGAAAGGGTGAGTGGAAGCAAGCAGAAAGCCCAGCGGTATCCAGAGCAATCAGGACATCATCAAGTGACTTCTTGTCACCACTGATCCTCCCTCTGTGTGGGCATCATCCATATGAAGACATCAGCAGGAGCCATGCTGCTTGGATGAAGGCCACTCGAGACAAATTTTTCGTCATATCAAGTAGGGTCATGGTTGTGGAAATAAGGTCACAAGGAGGACCAAGGCACTTTTCCCATGGGCCTCCAGATTATCGCCCATCTCAGAGAAAGAAAAGGAGCATTTACATCAGTGAAGCAGAAATGCTTCTTGAAGTGACAGCATGCCACTCATATTTCTCAGACTTCTTAGCGTGCTTCATTCTGGGGTCGTTATTGGAAGCATTAAGTTGGTGACTTCATAAACATCTAAAAAAGACAAGTTAAGGAAAGTACAAATGAGTTTCACCTCGGTTTTAATGACTATAATTTTCTCTCATAACGGCAATTTTGGTAATTAATGGCTGCATTCTTCTATTGTTACAGTATTTGGAGATGACAAAAAATGAGCAGTGTTTTTGTTTCAGTGACAAAAGGAGAAGATTAGCTGGTTGAATGCTGATAGGAAATGTTTGGTGGGAGGAATAAGCAAGGAAGGACTGATAACAAGTTTAGTGGCATTGTTTCTTTGCCGTATTATCTCTATTTTACTGGAAGGGAAATGCAGCAGGAGCACTGATCTGATGGGATGCTGAAAATCCCTTCCTTGGTATCAAGCCATGACTGAAGAAGGAGGCATCCGTTATGTAGATGGCATGGCTAGCACTGCTCACACGACGACTGATGGTTTCTCTTCCCCATAGAGGTCACAGAATTACAGAATCACAGAACAATCATGGTTGGAAAAGACCTCCTAGATCTTCGAGTCCAACCATACCTACAAGAACAAAACAACACCTAAATACCCAACCATTATGAAAAAAATAGTAAAAATTAAAAAAAAAAAAGAAAAAAACCCACCCAACACAAGCCCCCTACATGCCTGCCCCTAGAGCATGTCATGAAGCACCATGTCAACTCGTTTCTGAAATACCTCCAGGGATGGTGACTCAACCACCTCACTGGGCAGGCAGTTCCAGGGCCTCACCACTCTCTTTGTAAAGAATTTCTTCCCGATATCTAATCTAAACCTCCCCTGCTGCAACTTCAGACCATTTCCCCATGTTCTGTAACTAGTAACTAAGGAGAAGAGGCCAACACACACCTCTCTACAACCTCCTTTCAGGTAGTTGTAGAGGGCAATGAGGTCCCCC
Organism: Todiramphus chloris collaris; assembly: GCA_025345505.1. Lineage (NCBI taxonomy): Eukaryota > Metazoa > Chordata > Aves > Coraciiformes > Alcedinidae > Todiramphus > Todiramphus chloris. The sequence goes on from JANVCC010000035.1 coordinate 41,884,615, forward strand.
CTCAGCCTCCTCTTCTCCAAACTAAACATGCCCAGCTCCCTCAGCCTCTCCTCTAAGACCTTCACGAGCTTGGTAGCTCTCCTCTGGACACGTTCCAGCACCTCCATGTCTTTCCTATAATGAGGGGCCCAGAACTGAACACAGTACTGGAGATGAGACCTCACGAGGGCAGAGTACAAGGGCACGATAACTTCCCATCTGCAGTCACCAAGTCATAATAAGCAATAGGACTTTGCTGTCACACCCTCTTCAGAGGATTATTTAGGCGCACAACCAACTTGACAAGAGTTAACTTCTGCATTCAGCTGGCTGGAGACTTGCTAGATGTTTCCAGTCTAAATTAATTTCTCCCCAAAGACTCTCTCATGACTTTGTTTCCAAGGCCAGAGGACAAGAAGATAATGAAACCCAGACTTCACCTGCAACCTTCCCTAAACAAAAAAAAAACCCCACAATTATTTCATGCGTACCTGGTCCCAGAATGGGACCATCAACTTACAGAGGTCCCTCTGGAAGCATGGTGAGAATTGCTGAATTTAATATATTCATCACCACGTCTCACTGGGGGAGGTTGAGTTTCACCTCGTGACGGTGGTTTTTTCTTTCCCTTTTTCCCTTGCCAACTGATTTCTGTTTGTTCATCACCCTCCACTTGTGCTTTGCCAACGAGGGAGGATGTTCATGACTGTGTGTCATTTCTGCTCCCGTTCTGGGACTACAGGCTTGACTCAATGCTTTTTGCACCTTACGTTGATGCCACTTAAAACCAACTCTGGTGTCTTAGGCTGCCAAACTGCACCTGTCAGGTTACAGAAGCCTGTCCAGATATATGTGCCATGTTTTTGGCTCATTCTCCCCATCTTTTACTGCCATATGTTTGTTAGCTTCAGAACTGGGAAAGGGAAGCATTTGAGCACTGTTTTAGCAACAGAGCTTTTTTCCCCCCAGGGCTCAGAGGCAAGACTCAATCAGTGGTTAAGAAATGAAGCATGAGGAGTTCCTTACCTTAAAAAAACAGATCCTTTGGTTTGGTTTAAAAGTTTGAGACAAAAAAAAAATAAAGATGTTTCCTTAAATGCAGAGGCTGATGTATACTTTGCCTTCTGCAAAGTGCTCCTTTCCTGTACATGGTTGTCCCCACAGCGCAGCTGCCTCTAGCCATGCCCATGCAAAACCATCCTTTTTACTGCAAGGTGGCTCTGGATGTGGTGTGAGCCAAAACAACTGATCTTCCACCAAGACAAGCAGGACCATGACACAGTATACCGCTGCCCAGCTCCCTCCCTCTGATTCACAGTGTTCAGTCATTAAGCAGAGAAATTTGCTGAGCAGCTGTAAGTATTTCTCTCTTACTGTAGAGAAAATGATGCTCTCATGCCAGGCTTCCACTTCTCTGACCGTTGGACAATCCAGCCAGCGAGTACTTTCTTCAGCCATCATGTTTTAGCAGCATGGGAGGGCTGCAGGAACTACATGGCATCCTAGCCGTAGCAAATGACATGAAGCTGGGTTTGTGTTAGATAATGAGAGATCTTCGTGACGTTGGACGCGCTCCATTTCTGACTGGGCAACTCGTCTCCCAACAGGGACCTGCCAGGGCTGCCTCCTCTCACACTCACAGCTGGCTACTGTGATGGTGGGAAAAAGCTCTCTGACCCCATTTCACTCTGTTCCACCTTGTTTACTCCAGTCACAGGCCCTACTTTTCCTCTTCCAAGGCAGTCACTGGGTTGTACTCTTCCAAAAACGCAAAGCAGCTGCACGGCTGAAACCTCCCTAGGGGTGCCTGTTGGTAGGAGAAGGGCTCTGCTCCTGGCTGGCATGGGCTGTTGCTTGCTTTGCCTTCCCACAACCCTCGGTCTCAACTCTTTGCTTTGAGATTGACCAGGTGAAAATCAGCCGTTAATGGTGGCAGCTTCTGCTGAAGATGGTGTTACCTGGATGCAGGAGGAGGATATTGCTTGCGCCAAGGTGGGAATTTGAAGTGAGAGGAAAGGACTGCACATCAACTACAGAGATGATTTATCTCAAGTCCCCTCTGAACTACTGGAACTCCTTTCTGCTTTCTAGAGGTTGTTCTTCCCCTTGGACTGATGAGGTTGGAAGTCCAGTACAGAGGGTGGAGATCATATTGATGCCACTTACATACTGCTTCCATCTGGATTTCCTTTTCTGTTGTGTTTGCTCCATGCGTCTCAGGGATGAGCCTGGAGCCCTCAGCTTGGGGATATCTCACCCCACAGTGACCCCACAGGTCAAAGGCATTTCACAAAAGGGATTTATAAGACTGCACCTCATCCAGTGTTCTAATACAGCAAGATCTGGGGTAGAGCATGCATTTGACAGTACCAGGGTCTTGGGAGAGGAAAGCAGTGAGGAAGGTGCCACATGCCAGGTTGTTAACAGCAGTGCTGGCTTCCTTCTTTGCTTTCCTGACCTAGTTACTCCATCCTGCTCTGCATCATCCATATTTTGGAATAGGCCTCACATTGAACTGCCAAGTAAAGATCTCTCTCAAAGCTTCTCCTTGGAGACTGCTCAGTGGGCAGAAGAAGGAGCATGTGCAGGAGTGAAAGGAAGGATCAGGGAGCTTTGCAGAGGGGAGAGAGAAGGCAGGAATCCCCTATTCCAGCATCCCTCCACGGACCACATGCCATCAACCACCACCTGAGGAAGGTGAAAACAGGATAAGTGGGACTAGTGTGTGATTTGGGCAAAGGGACACTCCCATCAACCCTCTAAGTAGGACCAGGGAGCTGCAAGGAAACAGAACATGTGGCCAGATGTGAGAAAAGATCTGGTATATGAGAAAAGACCTGGTTTAAACTGGCTATTCTTTCCTTTTCCCTTTTCAAGACTTCTTTATATATATACTTGTAAAATCATCTTACAGGTCTGGTTTAGAGCTCAGGGCCTGAAGACTTCAGTCAACGCAACTGTGGTGTAGCCACAGGGCAGGGAAGGATATGCAATGGTGGCAGGACGGAGAAGGGGTGAAGACAAAGCTCGAGCCATTTCCAACCCCACAATGTGACTGCAACTGGAATTCCCTATGGCAAATATGGGAGGAAAAAACCCAGTGTGGTTTAGCTCAAGCTTTTAAAAAGCTATTCTCCCACAAACAAAATATGTAACCCCCCCCCCCCCCCCCCAAAAAAGGCATTCAGCTGTGGGTTGAACCAAACCCTTTGTTCAGCTTTTTCTAAAAATAAAGGCTAGAGGAGGTCAGTTTTGAAACATCACTTCAAAGCTCCAAAAAGGAAGTATTTTGTGCTGAAATTGGCAATCAAAAACCATTTCACATCCTCAAAAAAAAAACCCCAAAACAACCCAAAAATCTCCCAAACTCTTTGTTATGTGCTTTTAACCAAAATGTTTTGCTAAATGTCCAGCCAGAATGAACAAGCATTTCTGGTCATCCTGAATAGATGTTATTTTTCCAGGGAGATAAAATATTCTACCAAATGTATGCATTTATTTATTATGCATTTTGGCTGTAAATACAAATGATGCTTTATGCCCACAAAATGCACAAGCTATCATTTAAAAAAAAAATAAAAAATGTTTATATTAACACTGGAAGTTGGGCGTACTGCCTAGCAGAGAAAATAATGTCAATTACCCACACAAATAGCTTTCCAAATCTCTCAGTGCCTGCTTTCTGCATGAGCAGTTAGATTCATAGAAATTAGAGATGGGAAAAGATCTTATTAGTGTATCTCATCCACCTCACTGCTAGACATGGTTTGTCCCCCACTGTGCGTTTTCTAGTTAGGTTTGCCCAGCCTAGATTTAAAATGATGGGGGTCTCTAGGGCAGCCTGGCTTTGTTGTTGCTTTTTTTTTATATATATCTGTCTTCGTTAGCAAGCAGAAATATTGAAATTCTGCTGTGGGAAACAGTGACTTGGAGTCTGGTATCTGTATAACCATCTTTCACCTGTAGTCAACATGCAAGAACTGAGAGCCAACCCTGGGCTCAGCTTTGCAGAGGTAATAGGCCCTGGAGACGATGTTTCCATCATTCCTTGATGGGCTGGCAGCTCTGTGATGGACAGGGATGGAAGCTTGGTTAGACAGGGTTGCTCCTCTTCTTTCAGCCTTTGTTCCCTCTGCACAGCTCTGGTAGTGACAAAACAGTTTTCTGGTGGGAACCTGCAGAGCAGGTTCCATCTGTAGGCTCTGTGACCGTGTCCCTGCCCAGTCACTCCCCTGCAGCCCAGTTGGTTTTGTAAGTAGATGGATGCTGTCTGTGAGATGCTGCTTCAGCATGAGCTGGACTCTGTGACCTGCTGAGTTCCACAGCTGAGCTGTTCCCACAGTGCATTGGCCTCCACGGGCACCACATCACGATGGAAAGCAAAAATGTCTAGAAAAGGGCACTCAACCTTCATCAGCCCATGGGCAGTCTTCAACGTGAGCGCCACGTGCAATTTCCTGGGGTCCCCAGGGAACGTCTGAGATCTGCTCTAGCCATAGCTCCCCAAGCTCCTCTGCACTGAAAGGCACTTGCTAACATGGACAAGAAGAGCTCAAGGAGACTATGAAGCTCTGGGAAGTCTCACGTCTATCACTTGGACTACTTGCTCGGCAAAAGGGATCAACACATCTCACTTGCCCTCTTTCTGTGGCAAACTTCAGCTGCTTCATGGGTTGGTTTGTGGTGTAACTAACTCCCCTGTTGACACTCAGCCTAGAGCAGAGATATGGAATGATGGTCACCGCTGAGACTGGACTTGCAGAAAGGTCCCAAATCTGGGATGTGGCTGCAGTGGCTGCTGAAGGCAGATGCACGTTGCATGTGGCACTAATTCTGCACACCCCATGTGTGTCGCCTCTAGCAACCCTGTTTCTTTCCCACCTTGGAGTCACCCTGCCATCCCTGCAGGCAACACTGCAGGTTCCAGTGTCTGAGAGGAGACAAAAACCCCACAAGATGATGGTGCAGTCCCTGGTCCTGGGACTTTCTTGTCCAAGCTCACCTCGATGGGTGCCAAATGGAGAAGAGGGGAAATGTGCTAAAGCTTTGTTTACCTGCCAGCTCTCTCCGGGATCTCAGCAATCAGCTTTTGAATTTGATAGCAACTGCATGACTGTGGCTCACGGCCAGACAAAACAACTTTGACAGTGAAACCCTGTCATATTCTTTTTAAAGGTCACCACAAGTGAGCTGGGCTCTTTCTATCAACTCATCAGTTCTTTACTTAAACCAGCTTAAATAAAAACTTCCCACGGTGAATTATAGTTTAACAGCATGTTATTCTGTGATAAGCACAATCTGTGGGGCCCGAGATACTCTCCGCTCCGGAAATCCCTGATAACAGCACGTCTCTTTGGTGAGACACGAAGTTATCTGCCATAATCATAATACACCTTCTCTTCCATCTAGACATTGGGCACATAAGCAATTGCTGGGGCAAATAAGGTTTCCTGGGCATGGTTTCTAGTTTTGTCCAAAAAAAAAATCAGTTAATTCATAGCTGCTTTTAGGCAGAGAGACGTCTCATTATCTCAGTCCTGATGATGCTCTGGTTTGTCTGTGTCTACCCCTCCCCATGTCCTCCAAGTTCAGCATCAACACATACCCTGTGTGGGTCATCTCTGCTGTCCCACAGACCAGCTGTAGGTCAGTTCAGCTGTTAACAGCAGTAAAACCCTGGCACAATGAAGCTTTCCTGGAAGTCGTTCTTCCAAGCTTCTGTTTTCAGTGGTCTGCGGACGTTGCCAAACTGGAACAGTTTGACCTGAAATTTTTGGCATAGTGGATACCCAGCCTGGGCTGTGTGGTCTTGGAAAGCTTTAACTGATATATGGCAGATATCTCTGATTAGATGACATTTGTATCGTTGAAAATAAAGTTATAACAACAGTGATCCTTCCCACATGGTGTAGGAAACAACTCCCAGTGTGTTTTTCCTGGGAAGCAGAAAACTGGGTTGCACTGGTACCAAGGGTAAAAATGCTTTGGAAACACATAGACTATGCTTTGCTGCCGGGTCTCAGTTGGAGCTGCTCCTCAGAAAGTGAAAGATCTCTTACCCTTCTCTTCCAGTCCTGTCCTCAGGGAACCTCAGTGCCAGCCAGAAATGACAGAACAGATTTCCAAGCCACAGAGAAACCCCAGAAGCACATTGCTAATGCAAGCAAGATGGTGACTTGCACCCAACATGGAACAGAGGGCTGAGCCATCACTCCCTGAGGACAGAATAGCCTTCTCTGCCTCTCTCCCCTGCTAAATCCAGGTCACCACCACCAGCACCTTCATAAGAAAGTGGAGATTGCTAAACCTGCTTCTGATATCATGTACATGGTGGTTGGCGGGGGTGATGGGATGATGACCCCTTTTCCTTACTGCTTTGCTGGAAAACCTCTAGGACACAACCATGCCCTCACTCCATGGTTCAGGCAATCAGTTTTGTCCTCTTCCCAGACATGAGGTTTTTCAGACAGGTATATAAAGGCATCCTGATACCCCTGTCCATGCTAGGAAGCTCTTAGTCCCAGAGATATAAGGACCGACCAGTTGTTCCCAGCTCAGTTTCAGCAAGATGGGTTGGGCATTGGTCTTGTGTGTCAGTCTGAGACCCTTCAGTTACAAGGTCTGTGCAACTGACAATCATATCTGGTCACAGAGATGCTTTCTGCTCCAGGTTGACCCTCAAAAGGAGGAGATCAGAGCAGTGGCATGCCTGATGGAGAGTAAATGGGAGCTTTTGCCAGCCTGATAAGTCTGAACCCACCCTCTACAAGAAAGGGGCAACAGCAGAGTTTCAGGAAGTTTTTCAGGTCCCTCAGGACTTTAACTGAAGCTTGCTGTATTCCCATGTATGTCCAGAAGCCATTCTCACATGTCACACAATCAGTGTCAGTTGTGACTAACGCTGACAGTCCTAATAACATCACTTTGAATTTAAATTCAGTTTGAACAAGTCTTGCATGTCCCTGTCTCGGATGGGGCTTGCTGGGAGCTCAGGAAACCCACTCCTTTCAGCCTCTCTGAAACCATCTGACCAACACTCACAAGACTATAGGGTCTGTCTGCAAAGACTCTTATGCGCTATGACTGGCTAATTCTCTGTTGGAGAGATGCATATTTCCATCATGCTGGTTTAAGTATAGAGCAATGGTACTGGTCCAGTTACTCCAGACTTTTGTGGATGCAGCAGGGGCATAATTCATCCCTGGCTGGACATCGCTGGATCTACATTCAGTCCATAACACACACAGGCTATTAGGGGTGTCATTTGGCTTCTTCTATATCAAGAATCTCGTTACCCTTCACACCCTTACAGAATGCTGCTCCTGGTCCTACATTACCCAGCCGTGCACAGTGCTGCACCAGAAGTTCATAACAGACCTTCACCACAGGGAACATTCCAGCTCCTGTCAAATAAGTCACCTGTTCTTAAAGCTTTTGTGACCAAAATATGGGGTGAGAATGACTGACGGAAAGCTGGAGTATTCCCCTGGCCCCTTCACATGGTTGCAGCATGTTTCACCTCCCACTGTCAGGGAGCATCTCTGGGGCCAAAGGGCTGTTTGCTCTCTAGAAACATTTATTTCTTAATCTTGCTGTAAACACAGAGCCATGGGGCTTTACTTGCTCCATCAGAAGGAGAGTGTTGGATCACCAGGGAGAAGAACCTGTGTAGATCTAACAACCGTGATATTAAAAAAAAAAAAAAAACAAACAACCAAACGAACAAAAAACCTGAACAAAAGAAACCAAACTAGTTCAACATTTTTTTTTTCCTCCACATCAGAGGCTTGGCTTTACCATGATCCCACTCTTCTCAGCAGAATTAAAAGCCTGAACAGCTCTTGTACTTCAGACAGAAATAAATACAGCAGATCTAATCCTAGGACTTATTCCAAGCTTCCTTTGTCCCTTTTCTGCTGAGAAACCTTGGGGAAATCAGTCCTTTCCTCTTCTCCTCTCAGCATCTGCTCTGACACAGATAAACTGTGGTTGAGGTTTTTGGCCTCTTCTGTAGGTAAATGGTGAGCCCCAAGCCCCTCAGAAATGCTGGTGAACTTAGCATGACTGTCAGGAATGAATCATGCAGAGATCTATTCAGTGATGGGGCAGATATTGCAATCAGACACCTGTAGCTCAAAACTGGCATCTCCTCCACAAAGCCACTTTTGTCCTCCTGAACATCCCTTTGACAATACCCCATGTCCTTCTGACACCTTGGTAAGGCTGGAGAAGCAAACATGCCCCTTCCCACCTCCTGTTCTTCTTCCCCTAACGTCTCACTTATTTATCACTGTTAAAATTCCTCTCCAATTAATTCCTATCCCTCACTTGGTTTCACTTTTTAATTCTCTTCTGCCTTTGTAATAACTTACAGTCTTACTAATTGACCAAGGAACTTGGGGATAGGAACAATTTTTTTTTTTTTAATAATTCATTTTATTGCTGCTCTTCATTTCCTATTCTCTTGTTGTACTAGCTCTCTGAAGTAACCCAGGAGTGGATTTTCTCATTTCCAATCCCCTGTTTGCAGCCAAGTTTCATAAGTCTGAGAAGGAAAATTAAAACAGGAGTAGTAATAATAATAATAGTAATGATAGCAATAATAATAACAACAACAGTAGATAAAGATGAAACTGTAGCAGTCTGAAGACAGATTAGTGGTCGTTAACAGTAGAGAGCCCTCAGAGCTGATGTTGAGCCACAGATTGATCCAGAGGTTCATAAACATGAACATACTCCATTGGACTCTGGAGGTGTCTTTATTAAAGCCTTCAAATTTTAGGCACTTGAGCTGCTCTGAATACTCGAATCCCCCAGGACCTGATGGGAGAGATTTGGGCCAGCGTCCAAGCATCTGCTTCAAGACATGGAAACTAGGGGCTTGGCCCATAGGGTTCCATGCAGTAGAGGCTATCTGGTGACTCCCAACCACCCAGTCCTTCTCTAATTTATCATCTTCCTTCAAAACATCTTCCAAAAGTCTTCCTTGACCTACCAGTCAAAGGGCAAACCTCCATCATGGAGATGTTTGCCATTGACCCACAAATGGAGTAAGACCCACACCCAGGAGGGTTCTCACATCTGACCACAGATCCTTCCAGGGGTGGTACCTTTAAACACCTTTCTGAAGCTGTGTCTCAGTGTGGTTGGACATCTTCCTCGTCCCTCTTCTTCTTCCTGCAAGAGCAGGAACAGGGTTAATACCTGAGTGGAAAGGAGCCTGGAAACATTTCAGTGAATATCACAGGTACCTCTGGTTTTTATGGCTTCTATTATAATGCCCATTATTCTGCTCAAATGTGGTTATTGGCTCATTAGTATTTAAATCAGCTGATAATACACAGAGAGATATTCTTTCTGACACCGGCTTTACAGCTGGTCTCTGTGGTGCGGAGGTTATAACGGTGCCAGTTGATGCCATTTATGTCAAACAAGCTTTGATTTTTAGCCTGCAGTCGTGGTAGAGCAGGGCCGTGCAATTTGGTGAGATTAGCATTTTGCTGTCCACAAAGGGAGGATTACGGAGCTTATTGTGGACTGCGAAAATGAGTTGTGAGGGAGGAACACCCGGTGCTTTGCTTTCTTTATGGACAATACAGCCCCGTGGCAGTGTCGAGGGAGGAGCAGAGGCGATGCGTTTTAAGCAGCTTTGATGGCTGCAAAGTCCCGATCGCTGTCGTTCTGTAGGGTGGATAATGAGACAAAATCTCACAACTCATTGGGAAAAAAAAAAAAAAAAAGAGAAAAAAAAAAACAAACCAACCAATGGGAGTGGGGGGATGGGAGAGGCAGGATGGGGAAAGGAGAAGAAAGTAGAAAGTGGGGAAAAGGGGATGTTTAGGAAGGATGAGAGCCAAGGCAGGCAGAGAAGGTGGTCGTCCTCTCCCTCTCCCCACACACATACCCTCTATTTCACACTTGCTTTGGCCCTTTGCGAGAAGAGAAGAAAAGAAAACAGCAGAATTACAGACTTCCATTGTCCCTGGAGATCTTGCTTGCGATTTTGACACCTGTAGTGTGGTCTTGGGCATTTTGCTTTGGAAATACCAAGTTAGCATAGTTTTCTCTAGCTGGCAGGTAGTTACAGCCCTGGGTGGCTTCTTATTTAAGTGATTAATTCACACGCGCATATTGGAGGTATGTAAATGTACAGATCAGATGTTTGGCTCTGCACAAGTCTGTCAGAAGTCTTTTGGAGAAGGTGGAGACTCTGTAGACTTTATCTGTGGGACTTCTCTTGTTGAGTGCCACAACTCCAAATCCCATATTCAGGAGGTTCAGTATTCCTCCCTACCCCCAAGGACTTGGGGGTTTACCTGGTGTCCAGCTGAACATTTGACCCAAGAAACCCAAATATCCTGAGACTGCATGACACAAAAATGCTGGAAGTCACTCCAGAACTGGAGATCCCCATGGGTCCTCACTGAGAGAAAGACCTCAAAGAGCACAAGCTCTCCTGTGCCCTCTGACATGCACCAGGGTTGTTCCCACACATCAGAACAGCCACTGGAACTAATTGGACTTGGGACTCCTTGAGTTAGGAATCTAAAATTGCCACCAGCAGCACTGGTGTCCCTCATGAAGGCCACTCAGATAATGAACTGCTTGTGCAGAGGAGCTTGAGGATGTTCCTCTTAATTTTTCCATTGCAAGTGGGAGAGAAGCAGTAAGTAACAGCACTAAACAGAGCCCTAATTTCACCCAAACATCACCCAAAGTTTCTAGCTCACATTTCCTCTCCTGCACCTAAGGAGATGAATCAGCCCTTCCTACACCATGCACCAGGATGGGGGTTGAAGACCCAAGACCACCCCTGTGTTGGAGGAAGGTTTCCTCTCTCTCCAGTCTCATTCCCTGAGGTGCGTTTGTGCCTGGGAAGGATTTGGGATCCCAGACTGAACTACCTACCTGCCTCTCCAGATAATGAATCTGCCTTGTCATTTACGTCATACCCAGCCATTAGCTGTAAGAGCTTTAACAGGCTCCCTAAAAGGAGCAAAGGTGTTCTCAGATTCCTCCTCTGGTGAAAAGAGATGCATGTCAGGGGTGGTTAATAGAGGAGAACAGCTCTGTATATCCTCTAGTGATGTGGCTTCATGAAGGAAAAAAGAAAAACAGCAACAACAGCAACAAATTAGAAAAAAAATTAGAAAAAAGACCCCAACAAATGCCTCCCAAAATACCCAACCTCAAACCTCGTGTGCAAGTCTTCATTTCAAAACACAAACTCATTGCCTTCTCTCACAGCTCTCACTGTGATAACACAACTTCGTTTCTCCTGTCCCGGGACAGTGAAGAGCAGCAGATGGAATGGGTTATCTCCTCAAAAAAAAAAAAAAAAAAAAAAAAAAAAAAATTTCATAAAATTAATATGAGGGAAAGAGGGCTTGTCACTGCCTTCAGAGCCTGGAGGCATCATGCTTTTCCTGGCCTTGACAGCAGAGAGCTGTGCTGCTGTGGTCACAGAGCCACTTGCACATCCTCATTTTACTCTTGCAGGGAAAGCAGTTGTCACAACTAATTACAAGCATGGTGGAGGACGTGGTCTCCAGTCATTGAAAGCACTTCTGGAAAGAGCTTCCACACCAGGGAGGATAATCAGGTGTCTGGGCATCTGCCTAAGGATTCAGGAGACGGATGCTCATGTCCCGGCCACCCTACAGCTTCTTGGGTGACCTTGTCCAAGCCATATGCAGGCTGCCAGTGGTGATGAGCAATGCAATTCCTCTTGACAATCCTGTCTCGGGCCTCTCAGCATCTTACTTAACCTGTTTGTGAACTGAAGAGGGTGATCTTCTGGTCTCCCAGAGCAGGAGATTTCCCAGTTTGTGCCAAGAAAATTTCCCACCTTCCACCTCTGTTGGTTTGGTGGCCCTATCCCAGGGGACATAAGGGTCAGCAGCAACCAAAGTGGGATAAACAAGACCAAAGGGATGACCTGTCTCTTCTTTTGCACCTGAATCCTGCCCAAAGCTGAGGTGGCATAAGGAAGGGTCCTCACCTCTTGGAGATACGTGCAAGGAGAAATGAGCACAGCCTTTTCCCAGCACCCTCCCTGCTTCCAACAGAGGAGCAAACACATTCCAGCCCCGGAGCAGCAGAAGGATGGCACCAAACTCACACATTCAGCAGCTGTTTTTCCTGGGGCTGGAAGGCAGCTATCAGTCAAAATTAACACTGCATGACTGCCTGCGGGAAGGGGTTTTCACTGATGAACAATAACAGAATGGAAAACTTGACTGGAGACAACAGCCTCGTGTAGGGGATGAGGGCAAAGGGGGATTATTCACCTCTCTTCTTAGTCAGGGTTTGGGAACATGTGTTTTTAAACCCCTGCTCTGACACAGGTTTTCTGTAGTAGCACGGACCAGTGTCTTACAAATAAACCGAGGTCTTGCAGGTTCTGTTTTAGAGCATGACAGCTCCATGTCGCAGGTATCTCCGTGAGCAGGTCTTGCGTAGAGGTTACCTGAGAGTGGTTGCACCCCTTCCACTCTGTCCTGCTTCCTGGCTCCAAGTTGAAATAACTGTCAGGTACTTCATTCCAGTTGGGATGTGGTTTGTCCTGCAAGGGAGCCCTGCACTCTGAGGTGAAGCCACTGTCCTGGTTTGAGCTGGAACAGAACTGGTTCTGTGCAGTGATTTTACTTTTCAGCTCAGTCTCTTCTAAGTCTCTGCTCTGTCTGAAGTTATCAGCAGATCTTCACAGACAGTCTCTGCTTCCAGCAGTGATAAAGCTCCGTGTTTAGAGTTACTGCCAAGGTTTAGAGTGGGCAGAAAGCCTCTTGCTTAGACTTGTTCCTGTGCAGATCAAGGCCACTGCTCAATCTTGTGCACCACACTGGGATGCAGTAAAAAAGAGGTGGCACCTGCAGGGATGAGGGGACAGGACAGAGAACCCCAAACTGAACAATGAGGGATTCCATCCCACACATGTCATATTCGATGTAAAGCTGAGGAATCATGAGTGTCAAGCTTCTTCAATGGCCAGACATCCTTGGAGGGCTATGTCCACTCTGCCTTCGATCCCAATACGTGTGCTCCTGAATCCAGTTCAGAATACAGCTCCTGAGTGCAGTTCCTGTCTGCTGCTGAGTTCCTTTGACTTCCCCAGTGCCTGCTGCACAGCATCAGTGGTGACAGTGATGCCATTGCTGGTGGGGGGAGGCAGAGAGGTGGATATTGGATTTGGTACTGGTTTTCTATATGTATTCAATTTTATTATTATTATTTTCATTGAAGCTGGTTTAGTTTTCTTTTGCAATCCGTACGTCTCTCTCCCTTATTCCCTTTCTCTTCCCCTTACGGGAAGAGAGAAGAGTTGAGAGTGCATCTGTCATTTCTCTAGTGGCCAGACCATCCCTAACCCTTGACAGCCACCATCTCCCCTCTCCTACCAGCATGAGTACACATCACTCCTTCTCTACCCTTTCATGCAGCCAGCATGAGCACACAGACTTTTTGCTCCAGCAGGTTTTGCACCTCTTGCTCCAGCTTGGGACCAGCACATCTCAAAGCCCCTTACTGACCTTTCTTGCGGGCAGACAAATCATGCCAACCTGAGGCTGGGGACAAACTGCTCTGCCAGGCAATGGGACAAGGGGAAATTCTTTTTCCTTCATGAAGGAGTTGAACCTGAGTCACAATTTATGGTCCTGCACTATAGTAAAAAAAAAAGGATGGTGTTTCCACCAGAATTAGACCCTGTTCTCCCTTTCCACCATGGTTCTGGTACAATGGCCTCTTTTAGCATCATTCAGGGTCTGGGTGGCTCTGGATCCACCAAGGGTAGCCTAGAGGAAGCAAACGGGGTCTGGCAGGGTGACTGATGTGAGAAGAGCTGGATGGTTCTACTGCCATTCCCTGTAAAGAGATGTTCTTCAGCTCCCTGCCACCACTAAACTAACACTGTTAATGAGTGCACATCGTCCTCGAGGTGCCACAAAACCCCTGTGAACACAAGCAGAGTCTGCAGGACGGTTCTCATGGGAGCTCTGCTGTTTTGCTATGACAGGCAGGGGCTGGGGCATCTCTGATGCTTGGGGCTACACAGAAAATCAGAGTGAGAGATTTTCTCCTTGTTCTGTTCCTCAGACTAATGCAGGAGTCTGAATCTCTTCTTTTTTTTTTTTTTTTCTTTTCCATTTTAATCTGTCAATTTTCTTTTTCCCTTCTGAACTCAGCAGAACATGTTTCCCCCTGCTCTTCGCTGCAGGATCTCAGCCCAACATTTCAAACCTCTTTCTTCTCTCTGGACAGAGCCTTAACAAACAACATTGATGATATAAGTTTCCCTCCACAACGAAAGAGGAATATGCTCCCTGGTGCTCTTGTGTACGGTGTGAAAGCGGTCCCGGTGGGGAAGAGCTTGCAAATGAAAAGTGACAGGCACTTCCCACGATGGCATCGTTTCCCTAATCGCCTTTATCAACACGGGCAGCAGCTCCCCCCCACCCTGCTTTCCCTCCTTATTCTGCTAGGACAGGTGTAGCCCTACAGTCTTCCCAGTTCCACAGCTGGAGAATTCCAGCAGTATTATGGGGTCCGAGATGGTTTTCATGGAATCATAGCATCAGAATGTTTTGAGTTGGAAGGGACCTTTCAAGGTCACATTGTCCAACCCTCCTGCAGGGAGCAGGGCCATCTGCAACCAGATCAGGTTGCTCAGAGCCCTGGCCAACTTCACCTGCAATGGTGCCAGGGATGGGGCAGCCACCACCTCTCTGGGCAGCCTGGCACAGGCTCTCACCACCCTCACTGGAAAAAAACATCTTCCTTCTCTCCAGTCCAAATCTCCCTTTTTTAATTTCAAAACATCAGAGGGGCAAGATCCCCACCTCCCCTGCTGCCCAGGCTCTGGGGGTGCAGCCCAGGGTGCCAGTGCCTGTTGGGTGCCAGCGCACGGGGCCAGCTCATTTCCAGCTCCTCCCCCCCAGCACCCCCGAGTCCTTCTCTACAGCCCTTCATCCCCTCAGACCGTGCTGATACCAGGAATTGCCCTGCACAGCAAGGTGAAAGGTCCTGCAATAAGATCCAGTAAGGTTTTGAGAATACCAGGATTTTCCCAGTAAGACCCAAGCCCAGGGATACTCATCTTGCTGCCCCCTGCACAGCAAAGGAGACCTCCACCATCCAGAAAATGGTCACTGATGTATGATGTTATTCATCATACCCATCACCCCCACCTTCTCCCATAGGTCTCTCTACTCAAACTATGTTGTGATAAGCACGTATCAAATATGGTAACAGGGATTTGGATGAGCAAAATGAAGGGCTTGGAGGGTGGTTTCATTTCTCACCCTGAGACTGGATGTGCCTCCATCACCAGGCAGCAAAGATCTTCCTTCCACCACGGATGGAGACAGCTCTGGGCACCGGAAGAGTAGAGGTCACAGCCAAAAATCATGGAGCATCCCCCTTGGGAGCCCCATAGGTGGATCTCACTCTCCCCGCAGAGTGAAACATCATTGCATCAGTCAAAAAGAAGGAAAGAAAGAAAAAAAATAAACCCCAAAAACCCATGCCCAAAGCAAATCAGCAATCAGCTTTCAGGCTGGCAACCTCTGAATTTTCATAAGAAAGGCTCCTGCTCCTCCTAGATTCCTCATGATTCTATTTGCAGCCTTTCTCTCTGCTGTGGGAAATAAGCTGTTCCATTTTAATTGGGAGAACTGCAGCAGTAACTTGTTTAAATGCAGTTTGGGCCCACCCGGAGTAAAACTCAAAGAACAGAACAAAAATTAAAAAAATGCAGCATTACCTCTTGCCCCTCCCTTCAACTCAGAAGGAAAAAATAAAATCATTTCCAGTTGCACAGCGATAGGATATTTATTTTATTTTTCCTCTCTCTCAAAGGTTTCAGCTTGATGCTCCTCACTCCCCTCCCTTTTACTTGTAATCACTACATTTTGCTAAATTTTGAACTCAAAAATGAAAAATCCAGGCATTCCATGTGACAGAATTATTAGAAATGAATGGCTGTGACTGTTCTACAGCAGAAAGATCTTAGAAAACAACACGTCTCCCCCCCTCAAAAAAATAAATAAATCCTGTAAGTGGCTTTTGACCAAATGACTGGAAAATAAGTTTGCTGAGAGTTTCACTCAAGCCAAATCTGCATTTTTCCAGCATAATAAACTGTTTGACCAACCACCATTTCATGTGCTGGAGTGGCCTCTCCTCCACATACCAATAGGAAGACTTTAAGAAAGAACATGCCCAGCTGGGTGCACTGCTAATGGGTCAATTTGTGGCTCCTTTTCTGTTGTCATATGGTATAGGAGACAAGCTTCTCCATGTGAACCAGGAACCCTGCAGGGACAATGGGTTTCAACCAGTTTTATTCCTCTCACCATTCCTGAACATGCCTTTGTCTCCTGTTCTAGGAAATCTCTCTGAGCTCACCTCATGTGCTCACAAGAGTGCACGGTGGAGAGGGTTGGGGCATCAGGTCTGAAGGTCTGCGACCTCGCTTAACCTCAAGGGAGGGGATCCTGCCCCTCTGCTCCCAGGGCTCTGGGCAGAGAGAGAGACCCCCCTGCAGTGCTGGGGCCAGCTCGGGAGTGCTCAGCACAGCAGAGACAGGGACCTGGTGGAGCGGGGCCAGAGGAGCCCCAGCAATGCTGGGAGGGC
Organism: Todiramphus chloris collaris; assembly: GCA_025345505.1. NCBI lineage: Eukaryota > Metazoa > Chordata > Aves > Coraciiformes > Alcedinidae > Todiramphus > Todiramphus chloris. The sequence goes on from JANVCC010000035.1 coordinate 41,901,226, forward strand.
TGGAACCCCTCTGCTGGGAGCCAGGCTGGGAGAGCTGGGGGGGTTCAGCCTGCAGAGGAGAAGGCTCCCCAAGGGGACACCTTCTGGGGGCCTTTCATTACTTAGAGGGGCCTGTCAGAAAGATGGGGACAATCTTTCTAACAAGGCCTGTTGGGACAAGACAAGTGGTGATGGGTTTAAACTAAAAGAGAGAGATTTTGGCTTAATATAAGGAAGAAATGTTTTCCACTGGGGTGGTGAGAGCCTGTGCCAGGCTGCCCAGAGAGGTGGTGGCTGCCCCATCCCTGGCACCATTGCAGGTGAGGTGGGCCAGGGCTCTGAGCAACCTGCTGTAGCTGCAGATGTCCCTGCTCAGTGCAGGGCCATTGGACTAGATGACCTTGAAAGGTCCCTTCCAACCCAAACCAGCCTATGATTCTATATTTATGGGATGGCTTTGGCTTCAAGACCTCCAAAGGTCTCCATTCATTAAGAAACATGTCCCCATGCAGGGGAGGAACCGAGCACCAGACATGAAGCTGGTGAAGAACCTGAAGTGCAGTCGTGATCACTTGATACCATCCAGCTGGGATGAGTACAGATAAATCCTCCCATTGCAGAGGGGCAAATCTTGGGGAGGGATCCACTTCCCTGTAAGACCTCACTCTGCAGGGTGGAAGGATTTAACAACTAGCCCCACGCATGACACACCATGCTCCATCATCCAAAACCTTCCATGCAATTGACTCCTTCCTGCAATGAGAGGATGAAAAAGCTGTGTCCACAGAGATTGTTCCCATAAAAGGGCCAGGGAGCACATCGATGGACCTGGGGACAGCAGGTGAGCTGATGGTCAGAGGGAGGAGACAGTGGAGCAGAGCTGCAGAGCATTGTAGGGGACTTCCCTTCAAGGAGGTATGAGCAGCTCTCTCTGCCAGCCTCCCACCAAGAGCAGGTAGGGTGGGTGAGATGCAGTAAACCAGCTCATTTGCTAACAAGCAGGAGCCTTTGATTGCCCACATTCATCCAGAAAGATAAAGTGGGTAAAGTAATGGGTATTTACTCTTCCCTGCCTGTGTACACAACAGAATTGTGTTTCTTTTAATGGGAGCTCTGCTCTAATTGCAGTCATTACCAAAGTGAGACTTTAAGCTCAGCACCATCTTTCTATTACCTCTGTGTGCAACGTGCTGCATTTCTGGTCCCCTCTCTTAAACCACCCCCTCCTTTGACTCGAGCTGAGCCACGGTCTTCATAACCCTCTCAAAATACGGTGAGGTTGGGTTTTTTGGCATTCCCTCTGAAGCCTCCCCAGAGCCAGACATGTTCACAGCTCTGCAGGATCCAAAGGACCTGGTGACGTTTCATTAATGGAGCTCGTCTACCCGCGGATCCAATTTTGTCGGCTCATCTCTGCAGCCGGCGTGTCATGTGAACAGCATATGCCACAGCAGATGGCACGGACTCAATTCCAGCGAACAGCTCTGGAGCGAAATCACTCATCTGCTTTCCCCTGCTTTGGATAGACCGGGGGTGTTTCTGGGAGAGAGGTTTGAGCTGAAAGGGGAGAAGCCATAACGATGGAAAATTAGCTGAGCTCTGCGTCAGTATCTCCACCTCTTGTGCACTGAGAAGGACCCACGGTGGAACAGCCACTGATTTTGCTCTGCAGCAGGTCACCTTTTCTCCTGGTCAGCCCCACAGAGAATGATCTTGATTATTTAAACCTCAGCACTGGACGCAACAAGTTGTTGTGGACATCTCAAGGTGCTTTTGTGTTGCACCTTGCAACCCACTGTGTTGCATTCCTTACTTGCTCATCTCTGCTCCTGCCTGCTTGTGCCATGTTGTCTGGATGCTACTTGGTGCTTGGGTTGTGCTTTCTCCCTGCTCTATTTTACCCTTCCTGCAGAACTAAAGACTCACTGGCCATGATCTTGCCTGACAGTATCCATCTCAAGAGACATTCCAGTTTCTTTCTCTCCTCTTCTTTCTGATTGCATACTTATAGGGTAGCTTGGGCTTATTGTTGGACCACATTAGAGCTTTAAATGCAAGCACAGTCCTGTTCAGATCCCCAACAGCAGTCACGTGTCCCTGACCATCTGGCTTTGTTGGTCATTGGAAAAGAAGTTCAGGAGATGGACTTGGAAAATGAACAAAACAGTGAAATGGATTGGGCCACTGAATTCTGTAAGTGTCCTCCTTGGGTGACTGTGTGTGGCTTGGTCCAACCATCTCCTGTGATCCAAAGTCCTTGTCTGAATAAAAATGTGTCTGGAATACGTAGCAGGTATGGAACACCTCTTTGATGACCTGCCTCTGAGCACTTCAGAGCTTCCTCAGCCTTCATTTTTAGCAGTGATTTGCCGCCAGAGCTGAAGAGTTAAGCTGGTTTGGGCTGCATACCTACATCATCATACTGGGTTTTCTGCTTTTCCAAGTGGACAGTCAGCTTTCTCCAATCATCAATTGAATAAAGAGCTTGGCTACAGCTCCTACCCAGCTCTCCAAGGGTTTCCTGCAATAGAGTCTATGAGCTGCATCCCCAAGCAAGAAGATGAGGTGCCACAAGAAGCACAAACTCATCCCGTTTTCCACCATGACTGGTGTGTGTTCATGTCACTTCATAGTGGGAGACATCAGCTCAGTTCCTGAAAGCATTACAGCTGCAATAACATGGCATTTGACACCTACCCCATCCTGCATCTTAGCTGAGTCAAATAATTTGGGAGCATTTCTGTGCTCCTGGCGTGAGCCTCTGTCCCAGCAACCTCTGTACCTCTGCACTCTGCAAAAAGCAAACACAAGGCTGGTTCTGCATAAGGTTTTCCTCTGATGACTTGGCTCTTCTTCACTCACACACTGCAGGAGGTTGCACCACCTCTTACACCCCTGGCTGGTATCTCCACGTGTCATCTGAGAGAGGAACAAGGATCTTTCTCCTAGAGCAAAGCCTGCAGCAAAGCAACACGCAGCCCTTGAGTGAGGTCTGTAGATAAACTTTTCTCTGGTTCCTGGGGTTTGTAGATCAGATCATTAATATTCTCTGCCATCCTGGTCAAGGATTTGGATGGTGATCAGACAATAGTTCAACGCATTCAATTTACAATGCAATTACATTTTAATAAGTTGTGACCCTTGAGGCAGGACCTGCCACCTGTCAGCTGAGATCCAGCAGCTGACCGAATCTCAACCATGGATGGATGTGCTGCAGCTGAGTAGGTGGCAGTGTAGTAAAATATAATCTATGGTAATTGTGCAGCCAGACCCTTGCTGCCTGACCTCAGCTAGCAGTAGGAACCAGATGTCTCAAGTTCTCTTCTGGTTTTAAAGTGGTCCTTTCCTGCGCTGGCAGGGGGGCTGGACTTGATGATCTCCAGAGGTCCCTTCCAACCCCGAACATTCTATGATTCTATTTCTGACCTCATGAAGCTGCTGCAGAGCTTTGGAAAGTCCTTTGGCTCCTCTCCCACCAGCCTGGCAGGGAAGTAAGATTCTCTGGGAGAAGAGGAAAGTAAGAAGAAGCAAAACGTGACATACCCTTGTCTCGACCCGCACTGAAAGCAGCTCCAAACAAGCTTCGTCCAGCTCTGACTGAAACTGAAAGACCATCATTGGCTGCAACCATTAAAAAAACTGAAAAAAAAAATCTTCCATAATCCCTGATGACAAATTCCAGAGAGGGTCAAATTCCTTTATGAGAATGAGACGAGAGTTTTTATGATCACACTGCGTTATTATACCCGGCTCCCTGTAGTGTCATATGCATCCTAAGAACCAATTTACTACATATCTCCCGCTTTCTCCAGCAACATTAGAAACAAAACAACTTCTAAATATCCTTCCACAGCCGTAGATGTTGTTTTTTTCAGTAAACATTTGCTTAGTGGCACTCAGGGACCCAATCCTTGCAGAGGGTGAAGGCATCCAAGCATTGCTTAGGAGGTAAGTGTGGTTTTCTGGTCCTTTCCTGGGAATAAAGGCTAAATGGCTCATTTTCTTTGTGATAGAAAAGGCTCCTGAGTCTCCTGAGCAATGCCAACTACAACAAGCATTACATGAGGCTTTTGCTTTATTTTTTTTCAGGTGACTTCCATCTGGCTTAAAGGGAGAGAGCCAGTTGCTCCTGCAAAGGGCTGATCACCTACATAGAACCCTACCATGACTTTTTCCCAGAATATGATGTTTTTTCTGATATTTTTGTTTTTATTTTTGTTTTCTTTTATCTTAAACAGGCATGGCACATTACCTGTTCCTTGAGACAGAGGTCTTCACCTGGAAGAACAACAGTGGGATTCAATCTAGGCACTGTACTTGGTCAAACACTGGAACAGGCTTCCTAGGGAGGTGGTCAATGCCCCAAGCCTGCCAGCATTTAAGAGGCATTTGAACAATGCCCTTAACAACAGGCTTTAACTTCTGTTCATCCTTGAAGTGCTCAGGCTGTCGGACTAGATGATCACCGTAAGACTCTTCCAACTAAAATTATTCTATTCTGTCTGAAAACCAGTGGAAAGTCTGTCCCTGAAGGTCCCAGTAGCTTGTGCTTAAGGAAGAGCTTTAAGAGGGTGGTTGTGGACTTTGAGCTGGATTTTCTTCACCGTGCTGCTTTTCCTTGCTCGTGCACATTGTTCTTCCGTGGACATCTTCAGCCCATAGAAAGCAGCAGTGCTGAGCTGTTTAGACACTGGAAACTGCTGTGTCAGTACATCTTTGATGTAATGCCCGAATATGGATGTGTAAAGGGTTGTTACAATGGGCTCTGAGGGACTACGTGATGGAAGGTAACAAAGTGGCTTTTCCTTTCCAGGCTCTTAAGGAGAGGATAAGTCAAACACAACTGTCCCAAAGCACTTCAATGCATCAAATTCAGTTCATCTGCGAACAAGCCACAAAGTCAATGCTGAGAAATAATGGGAGCATCATCAGAAGCAAGAGCCAGGTGGAAGAGCACTGGAGTGCCTTTCATCACAGTGACCTTCATTTCCATCCTGCAGCCCTGTATTTGGTGCTTGCCAGCTCATTTTCCCTGAAAGGGGGACAAACAGAATCACAGAATTACTGAGTCTGGAAAAACCTCTGAGATAATCAAGTCCAGCCTATGACCCAACACCACCACATCATCTAGACCATGGCCCTAAGTGCCACATCCATCCTTTCTTTAAACATCTGCAGGGACAGTGACTCCACCACCTCCCTGGGCAGCCCATTCCAATGGATGGATCACCCTCTTTGTCAGGAAGTGCTTCCTGGTATCCAACCCAAACCTCCCTTGGAGCAGCTTCAGGCCATGGCCTCTCATCCTGTCACTTGTTGCCTGGGAGAGGAGCCCGACCCTCACCTGACTACACCCTCCCTTCAGGGAGTTGTAGAGAGCTACAAGGTCCCCCCTGAGTCTCCTCTCCTCGAGGCTGAACAACCCCAGCTCCCTCAGCCTCTCCTCATCAGACTTTCCCTTTAGTCTCTTCCCCAGCCTCATTGCTCTCCTCTGGACAATCTATGGGGAAAGAGGTATTCTTCCTGGGATCTCCTTTGCCAGGAGGGAACTTTAAGCAACAAAGTGAGTTTTTAAACCAGCCTGGAAGGATACGCATCACTTGCTTTTTGTATTCCATCCCTTTGGCTTTATTGATTTGCTTTATCTCCACTTTTCCTTTCTTGTAGTTTCCTCCTTCTGCCTTTTCTTCCTTCTTTTCCAATTCGCGCTTTCAAAGACGTCCTTGGCAGATGGAAAGGGGGGACAACCCTATGGAAACTTCCCTCTTCGTTGTTTCCGAGCTTGTTGAGAAAAGAAGCAGGGGTGGAGGAGAGAGAAAGAACGCGCGGCATTAAAAACCCTGGAAACACGCTCCTGCTGCTTCCCGGAATGTCAGGGGAGTGTTATCTGGCCTTGCACGCAAGGAAAGGAGAACTTGCGCCTCGTGAAGTGTAATAAGGAACACAGTGCCTAATGGAAAAATCATTTGCTTGTGGCATTTAATTAAATATGTAAATTTATGAACGTCCCTGAAATCATCAAATTAAAAGGCAGAGCTGTCGTGAATTTTGATTTGATTTCCTCCACGGGCTTTCCCTCCATCCACCCCCACTCCCTTTCATCAAAGAGGTGACGTGTGGGGACAGCTGAGCTGCTGCTGGGCCTGTCCTCGAGGTTTCCCCCACAGTGACACACACACGAGGTGGTTTTATTCCCTGTCGCCGGTCCAAGGAGATGGCAGATGGGCACGTTTTTTTGCTCCTGGGGATCCAGTGTGCAGAGCACGCAGACACAAGTGGTTCTCACCATCTGGTTGTGGAGCTTGGTGGGGTGGAATCACTTCCCTGGAGATCTGGTACAGTAACTGGTCCCTCACAGTTTCAGTGGCCACAATCTTGACCATCCACAAATCCATCCTGCTCCTGGAAGACTGGCGTTGCCTTGTGCCTTCTGCTGGTCCTTGCAGACAGCACAAACCCATCACCTCTTACCTGATGCACCCAGCACAGCCGCGGAGGAGAAAACGTTCCAGTGAGGTTGGGGCTTCAGTCCCTTGCTGTGCTCCAAAATCTACCTGGAACTTCTGTCCTGGCACTGAGCGACATCATTTAGTGTTGCCACGGCATCAGGCCTTCTGATGTGATGAACCCAAAGCTTCAGCCTTCTCCCACAGACTCAGAGATGGGGGACATTGAGACTTGTGGGATAGCATACAGTTCTCCTGGGTCCTATTGCTGCTCAGCATGAATCGCTGGCCACCCTCCAAAAAGCCACCAACCATCTTCAGAGCTGGGATGTCCGGGGAGGTGACTTTGTCAGACCCTGGCTACTAAATTGGCCTTTTTAACTTGCAGCTGACAAGACAGAATCTGGAGCTGCCTCCACCTTGCCATGCCCAGCTCAGATTTTGGGCCTGATACATGGTCTATAGAGTTTCGGGTGAGCAGTTCCTCCTGATCCTTTCACCCTTGTGCAGTCCCACTGGGTGATGTGCATCAAAGGCTCCTTCTTCTCAGCGCAAACTTCATGACAACCTGTGCTTATTTCTGACCAAGCAGCTGCAATGGGCATTCAGCTGACAGAGCAGGACTGCTTTTCCTCAGCTCACCTTGGTCATCAGCCTGCTTCATAGAGCCCAATCAGGCAGGAGGTGTAGGACTTTTAATAGCCTTCTGTGGGAAATACCAGCCAAAACAAGAGAGGGCAGAGAGCAGCAAGGAAGGTTACAGGGACAGCAGAGCCCCGTGGTAGCCAAAAATGAGTATTGAGCTCCAGAGGGGAAAAAAAAATAGCGTAGAAAAGGGAAAAACAGGGTAAGAGAAAGTGGAGTTTGTGACGAAAATGCTGTACATTGCCATTTGCACAAACCACCAGTAAGACAGAAGCTATGTCCATGAGGACAAGGCCAAGGATTTCTTCACCACAGCAGAGCTTGAAGACGGCACAGAGGTCTGACCCCCTCTATGGTTTTTTTACTGAACACCAGCTCTCAGCTGGACTGGCAGATGTTCCTGTAAGGTGGCCTCATTCTCCCAAACATCCCCCCCATCACCACAGCAGTGCCACCTCTGCATGTGGATTGTGAGCCAGAATTGAGGAAAATCCTGAGGTTCATCAAGTTTCTTTTAGAAGACCCCTGTGTTTCAATAAAATATTTTGCCTTTTCACCAAGCGACTGCAGGACATCTCTGCAACAAGTTCATCAGCACTTCCAGCAGCTCCGGGCTTTCCCTTCTGGGATTGAAATGACAAACTCAAATCAGGGGGTCCCTTCACGGGGGCCACCCCAGGTTTTCGGGGGGCAAAACTGAGCCCCTTGTTTGTCTATGTATTTAGGAAAAGTTGGACATCTTTTCCTGCATTCACAGGCTGCTTTAGATCTGAGGTGAGCAGGTCTCGAGATGCAAAATCCATCTCAGCCTGGCACCGACAGCTGAGACGTTCTGTGCGCGCAACCCCCGGAGCAAGCGATGCTCCTCACTTTCCACTTACAGCTACTTGCAGGAGACTCTGCGAGTGGATTGTCAACTCCCCGGGTGTGCCACCGATTATCCATTCGGTTTATTTATTCATCCATCTGAAGCAGGGAGAAGGAATCAGTCATGTGTCGTGCAGGGGCACATTTATCCTGCCGAGATGCTGCACTGATACACTTAGAGAACAGCAAGCGGTAGAGGGGTGTCCTTTCTTTCAGCCCACTCCTATCGATGGTTCTCCGGCGAGAACGGGGACAGCTCCAGCTGTGCAAATGAAATTCAAGAGACTTAATAACATTTTAATGCATGCTCTTAGCATTGAGAGTTGGTCGTCCCCCCCCGGGCCCCACCCCCCTTTCTTGCTTTCCCTTTGATGGTTATAAATGGAGGGGATGTTATTTGTTTGTACAGCTGCAAGGCCAGGTCTTTGGAGAAGGTAGGGAGGATGAGGGAGATTATTTTATCAGGAACTTGAAAGAAGGCATAAAACAGTAATATGCAAGTGTGCTGATTTCCCAGAGAGCAGTAATCAGCTAATAATCTCGTCTGTCAGCCTGTCTCAGCAGTGATAAAAGTCTTCGTGGCTCCTGGGGTGAAATTGCTCTGTCCATTATCCCAGCCCCATCACTGAGCTTTTTGGGTTATTGCAGAAGAAGACAAACCCAGTCATAAGTCCAGAAGCTGCCAGTGGGAAATTGCCCACTCAAAGCTTTCACCTTCGCATGATCTGGATCTCGAGGAGGGGTGGAGGACTCTTGAGGCTATAGGAGGTGGCTGTGAAGCAGAGCTTGCCATTCCTCTGTCTACAGGACAGCCTACATCCACCACCCAAATATTCCCAGGAGTTGAAATGCCTCTAAAAAATGTGATCAACATGGAAAACCCCAGACAATGAGTTTTAGAGTTTCTCCAGTGCCTTCCTGTGTTGGCTGATGGTTGGTGGTACAATGTTCCTTCGTGTTGTCCAGTCCCACGGAAGTACTTTTGGGAACTCCAAAGATGGGCACTACACTCCTGATGGAACACTGTCATTGAGGATGTACAGGCTTTGCAGTCTTTCTGTTGGCAAGCACAGAATCACAGAAGGGTTGAGTTCACCCATGAGATATCCACAGGCGTTCATGCTACATTGGCTTCGTTATCACCTTTTGGAGATCAAGGTGACACTGCTCAGTGTTAGTTGTCTTTCTTAGGGCAAAACATGAGTTCTTAGACTGCTAGCCAAGGCACAGCATTACCTGGACATTTTGTTTACTGTGTTTTTTTCTTCTGTGAGCTCTTCATTCCCTATGGAAGAGGAAGGATAGACTGAGCAAATGACAGAGGAGAATTCCTGGATGCAGCTATAGCTGTGGCACCCATGTCTGCTCTTCTGTGCATCACACTGGGCAGACAAACTCACAGCTCACAGAGTGGTGCTGAACTTCTGCCTTTTCCACCCAGGGCATCTGAGGCTGTGGCAAGTGCACAGCCTCTCTGATCCAGTCACAAGGCAGTGTGGGACAGGAGCTGGAAGTTAGTTCTTTTCTCCATCCCCTCCTGGTCCAGAAACATGACCAGCCCCTCATCAGCAGAGACTGTATAGCTCTCCATCTTCCTGGATAAGCCAGAAAGCAGGGAATTCTTCCCAGCATCCTCAGATATCTGGGCTAAACACAGCAAAAACAACACAAGGAGAGAAGCCATTTCCTCCTACATGTTGAGGAATGCAGCAGGTGCAGGTGACCCTGACCCAACACCTTGGGACTCACCATGCCCGTACTGAGATTGGCCCATCCAGAAACAACAGACAAGAGTTTGCAGTGAAGTTCAGGTAGAAAATGTGTTTGTGCAATCTATAGTTGCACTCACTTGGGGGGAATGATGCATCCTCCCAATGGAGTGAGCTCCCTGGAGATGGCATCCCTGTGATAACACAGCCATGCACGGCTGGATGGAGTGAGATCTGACTATGGGGGGAAGAACAGCTGCAGGATCTATGATGGGATGGCCTGCCAGTGTAATGACCACATCTTTATCTTTAATAAATCAGTAGAATTACTGTTTGGAAATCTGATATTACTAAAAAAAAAATCTACAACCAACAAAATGTTTATTTTTGTAGCAAGGGGCTTGAGCCTACAGCAAGGCAAAGAGTCATGGCATGGTGGACAAGGGGCAAGTGGTTGGGTGCTTCTTAGTTTGGAGACTGCAGCCAAACAAAACCTCTGGTACGCCCACACATGCAGGCATGGAATATAGCCCAAATGCCACCAAATTTTTCCCAGGACTTCTTCAACCCATCTTCTCATCAGAGACATGGAACCAAGTGGGTTGAAAACCCTTTCCACATCCAGAACCAACCAATCTGTTCAGGGTAGGACACAGGTTCCCTGCCCCAAACATCACCCTCCAGCTCTCAGCAAAAAAAATCTATGGTACCCCTGGGTCATTCTGCTATGCAAAGAGTCGCAAAAACTCCCGGAGATGTGATAGGAAGAGTGTTTTTCTGATTCAGGGGGACCATTGGAGTGGCCCACACCCTGGGCATGAGCCTCCCTGCCCTTGGCATCCTTCAGCCCAACTGTCTGAGGACAGCTGAGGACAGCAGAATGTAGCCAGGAGAACTGTCAGCTATCCAGGGATCTCTGATCATGAAAGACAGCAAAGTTTTATGAACAACTTTAATTCCTCACCATAATACAGCCCAGGACTTTCAATCTGAACTAAATGGAGGATCACTGCAGGTCTGTATCTAGAACATCAGGCTAGAAACACTTCAGATTCATTGACCCCCATGGAAACACACATTTTCCCCTGCATGAGGCTCTCAGAAAGTACATGTTATGCATCATTATATCCCCTCCTCCAAATAAAATGTCTCCACTCAGTCAGGCCCTTCTACTCTCCCCTGCACAGTTCATTTTCTTTCCAGAGCTCTTGCTGGTTCTGTTTGTTTGCAGAATTGCTGGATGGTGCCATCAGGGGAAAACAACACCGCTCACATCCCGTGAACTCGGCGCAGAAGCGCTTTGAAAACACGAACAGCCAGGACAGGCTGCCAAGAAGGGCCTTTGTTTGACTTTGCAGCCAGATCTCTGAATTTCTCTAAGTTCAGCCCAGCAGCTGACTCACAGCATTCTGGTACAGCGTCTGCTGCTGTTGAATTGCTCTTCTCACATTCAGGAGCTGCTGCATCTATATGTGTGGGTCTGGCCCTAGAGTAATTCCGTGGGACGTGTGGAAGCTGAGGAAATGCTCAGAATTTGCCTAAAGTGAAGAGAGAACATAGAAACATAGAATCATGGAACAGTTGGGGTTGGAAAACACCTTAAAGATCATCTCGTTCCACCTCCCCTGCCATGGGTCGGGACACCTCCCACTAGAGCAGGTTGCTCAGAGCCCCATCCAGCCTGGATTTGAACACTTCCAGGGATGGGGCATCCGCAACCTACAGGGCATCATCTCTCTGTTTGGAGCACTGTTTCCTGTCAAAAAAGGATCTTTGAGAAATGCAAGTACATTACAGTCTAAGGCTCTCCAGGATCCACCCCTGGTTGTAAAAGCCGGTCTGGAGGAAACCAGGGAGACTGTGTTACTAAGCTGAATGACTTCAGGCTTATCCTCAGAGTCAGACTCAGACTGAAGCCAAAGTGATCACTGCCTCCTTGTTAGTCCAGCCATGCTGCTGGACAAACTGACTCCATACAGCTTTTGGTTCAGGTTGCCAGCACAGCAGCAATGCCTCATCTGCTTGCCAGGTGACCTACGCTTGGTGATCTACACCAACGCCTCTGCACCAGATGCTTCCCATTTAAAGCCCACTTTACTTGTTCTTATCTTTTCCCACATTCCCATAAAGTCTCTTCTTCTTCTGCTTTCCTTCAGCTGCTCTTCCAGAAGTGTCAAGTGTGAGAAACAAGCACAGTTTAAGGAGTTTGTCTCTGTGACTCTGGGATATGTTGGAAATGTCAATGCACAGAGCAGAGCAGGAGCTGACACCCCCAGCAGAGGTTGTTGCTTTGGTATCTACAGCAGAGATGCTAAAACCAGGAGTGATGTGAGCAGGAGGAGGTGGGTAAGCAGTGATGAACAGCAGGGTCTGGAAGGAACCAAGACACCTCAAGGAGGTGGGACAGGGTGTGTTTGGGGAAACAGTCACTGGCAGTGTGCTCACAGCCACAGAAGTGCACAGGAGGTGTGGGCTGAGGATGAGGAGGGGTGGTGGGAGTGAAGAAACCACAGGTGCTGTGTGAGCTCCCTCTCAAAACCTTCTCTGCCAGGTCTTTAATGCAGCTCCCTTCAGCCTTGGGAAGGACTTTAAGTGAAAACAACTAAGTTGTGCCAGTTTTTTGCCCTCATTCTGCTTTCTTTCAATGCTGTTAGGGCTGGCTTGGAGCTCCAGACTCCCCAAAATAAGAATAAGGGTGATGCTGCTTGTTGAGCTGCTGAAAACAAGTCCTTGCTTCCTCCTCAACTTGGCTTTCTCCTTAGCTAAGCTAAACCAAGCTAAGCTAAGCTTAATGACCACTAAATGCTATAAATGGTCCCCTAAGAGTTTTGGAAAAGTCAATGTCTGGTAATTAGGGAAATAAATGTTAAAAATCTGAAAAGTTCCCTAACTGCTGAAGGTGCTTGCTGCCAAACTTACACAGTTTGCTTCTAAACCTGCTTGTGAAGCTGCTCAGCTTTGCAGGTTTTTATGGTGGTCTCTTAATTTTGGAACTCGAGCTATCATTCCCACATTTTTTTAATCTACCTCTCTCCAAAAAAAGCTTTCATCGCTTCCAGCAAAGAGAAGGTGGCAGAGGGTTTCTAATTCTGAAGCTGTCAGCTCATTTGTTTCTGTGGCAGCTGGAGCAGGCAGAAGTGATGAGGATCTGGAAATCGGTGTGTCTGAAAGCTGTGCCTGAGACAGCAGTTTTTATTTGGCTAATAATATTTATAATTGGTTGATTTGTATTAGAAGGAGGAGAGGAAAAAAAAATAATCAGAAGGTTGAAAACCTTGTCTGGGGATTTTAACTCTGTCGAGTACCAGGGAATCCATCACATTTGTTTTTTCCTCTGTGGCCAGCATCACAAACTTACTGTGTCTGTCTTGAGTGTTTTCTCATTAAATTAGTGTTTGTTTTTCACTAGGATACACAGGCATCAGCTTGCTCTTGCAATGGCTGCCGTTATTTACATTGATGCTCAGACAGGACCACGTCAAAATAGTTGTTTAGAAAGGAGGAACCCACCTTTCATCATTCCCTAGAGCTGGAAGTGTTCATCAGACCTTGTGACCCCCCCCCACTTCAACCATGGACCTGAACATATGGTGAGTGGGGCAGCACAGACCCAGTGGCTGGGGAGACCAAGGCTGTATCTCAATGCAAGCTTTGTAGAGAAGACAGAAGACTGTGGACAGCAGTCTTGAGAACGCCTCAAGTGTCCAAATCCTCTCAGCTGGACATCACTCTTCTGTCCATGAAATGGAGATGAACACATAGCCTGAGCTTCGGTCCTCCCCATCAAACCTGCCCATGGCAGCCAGCTCACCTTTTCCTTTGAGTGGTGATTCCTGCATATCCAGCACAGGGAGAGGTCACCAAAGACCTGGAGGTCTCAGGGGACACAATACCCAGACCATATCCAGTATTCCCAGAGCCTGAGGCACACCCCACTCAAGGTCAGGCTGCTGGCTGGCTTTCTAGGCAGGCCATTCATCAGCTTGGGGGTTTAGTCAGCAAGACCCAAAGGACAGACAGATCAGGGACAGACTGCCACAGCCAGCAAGGGAGCAGTTGCACATCCTGGCAGCTCAAGACCATAGAGGTCAGCAAACCAAAGCCCAACCTCCCCTGTGACTGAAAATAAGTAAAATAAAATAATAAATAGAATACCTACCTTTCAGAGTAACTAATGTTTCTGAGACAACTCTGTGGAACAGGGTTTTTCTACATGAGGAGAGGAGAGGAGAGGAGAGGAGAGGAGAGGAGAGGAGAGGAGAGGAGAGGAGAGGAGAGGAGAGGAGAGGAG
>JANVCC010000035.1:41915172-42006201 GCA_025345505.1 Todiramphus chloris collaris
AGAGGAGAGGAGAGGAGAGGAGAGGAGAGGAGAGGAGAGGAGAGGAGCTGGTGGGTAAGACTGACAGGGTTCACCTTCAAACTCCTCGCCCTGTTTTTCAGGAACCTTAGCTTAGCAGGTCGGGTCAAAGCCCACAGCATCTGCTCAACCACTGAGCGTGGTCAGCTGCAGGAGTCCCTGGTCATCGTCCCTGGAATCGCAGCACATTGTCACACAGGGGAACAGGGACAGCACTGCCCAAGGTGGGTCAGGGAATCAAAGGAAGCCATGCTAGTGGGGAGCCTGGCAGGCACGAAAGCTTCCCTTTGAAGAGTATATTTAGGACTCCAAGGATACCCTGTGTGTTGGTCTTTTGACAACAAAGCATTCCTTGCCCATAGAGAGGACAAAACTGAGGACTCATCCCATATGCCTTCCCACGTGATGCTCAGAAGGGTGACCTTGTCCCCACCTGACTTGTGACAGCCACTGAGCAGCCTTCTCTCCTCAGGCCCCAAAGTGCAAACGATACTTAAAAACCAGAATGAACATAGTGACATACCAGGGGTGATTAAAATTTGGTTGAGCCATACCATTAGAAAGGGACATGGAGATCCACACCCAGACTGAAAGGATCTTTGCCTCATGTTCCAGCTGGCAAACATCAGCTTTCACAACTCTTTTATTCCCTTCTGCTTCCCTGATGGGTGTCTCCACTCAGAAGACACAGTGCAGAGCAATGGTCAGCTCTAGCCCAACACTGGCCTTGCTGGGCCACTGGACAGGCTTTACCTGGGCAAGCCTGAAGTCTCAAGAGCTAACCGTCAGGAAACCAGCAGGCTCAGAGCACAGGGGTTGACTCTTGGAAGCAGTCTGGACCTCTTTTTGTCTGAGATTTTGCAGCTGCTAATTGCCTCTCTCACAGACACGATTCTTCTTTTGAGGGAGCTGAAAAGGATTGAGAGACAAAAGAGTTTTCTTCCCAGAAATGAAATCAAGCTGACAGTTGTAGGATGCAGCCTGACCTTGACGATGAAGCAAAAAGGTTTTCCTCCTCTCCAGGCTGGCCTGAAACCCAGACCTATATCTGTCCATCACACGCAGATGCTGTCACTGTGTGTAATGTTGCCAGGATGACCAGACCACTAAGAACAGAGTGGAGGAGACAATTTATCTGCTGATCCCTACCACTACAGGGTCTCGGGTCTTTGGCTGGTCATCAGTGTTCCTCCTATCTACAAGAGTGCTCGGACCAAGGTATGGCTGGTACCTCCCACTGACTGGGAAATAAACCCTCAGAGGAAAATCAGTCATCAAAAAGGGGCATGCTGCCACCAAATAGATCCAGACACCATGGCTGTCCACAAGTGTCAAGTTCATTATGAATCCAAAAGCATCTTCCTCCTGAGACAGAGGAGAAATCCCCTGAGTGACACTAGAGGGCTGCTTCACCTTCTCAAGGCTCCCAAAATCAATTAAATAAGGGTATGAAGGCAAAAGAAACTCTCAGATGGATCCTGCCTGGGAAAGGCTGGTTGTCCTTCACTGGCCTGACCCCTTGCTGCTCTTTATAAAGCTCCAAGCACTGCCTACTCTTCTCCAGCCTGGACAAACCTAAGTAGGCACAGTGGTGGGAAACAAAGATCAGGAAAACCCTCCTGTCATCCTTCCTTGCCCCGTTCCCACCCCAGCCTCTGCTAGGAACCTGCAGAGACTCACATGGGCTAATTAAACACCAGTTTACTCTTTATCATTGCTTGTCTCTGTCAATGACAGCAGCAGCCTGTGATGGCACGGACCAGGTCACTCTTAATTAGCCATGAGATGAAGTGATAACCTTGAAGGCCGTGGCAGACCTAAGGAAGGCTAATACTCCCTGTCAAACTGGCAGCATTTCAAAGGCTGTCAGTTGAGATGTGAATGAACCAGGGGAAACAAACCCACTCGCCTGAACTCCTGAAATGTCTCAGGAACAGGAAGAGATAAGAGGAGGGAGAGGAACTTCTATTTTCCTATAGAAAACAAGCTGTGAATTCTCACTGAGTCAAGCTGGCTTTGATTGAGTTCCCATCAGCACAGGAACACAGCCATGTCTCTACCATACCCTCAGGATCCCAAAATTCTTCCATTCCCAGCTCAAAATCTCACTTTGGGGATGTCAAGTCAGACAGGGATGCCTCTGCTCCACTGCCCCAGTCAAGTGGTACCTCCTTTTACTTCACCCACACTTGCTGGAGACCCAGATCCCAAATCTCAACTGGGTTCCAGACTGTCACAGCATCCTCACCTCAAAGCTCAGGGTGATTAGATGCTGAGGGGCCTGGAGCATCTCTGTGCTGGGGCAAGGCTGGGAGCCCTGGGGCTGTGCAGCTGGAGAAGAGCAGCCTGAGAGGGGAGCTGAGCAATGCTGAGCAAGAGCTAAAGGGCCCCGGGGGGCAAGAGGATGGGGACAGACTCTGCTCAGTGGTAGCCAACTACAGGACAAGGGGCAACAGGGACAAACTGGAACCCAGGAGGTTCCATCTGAGCAGGAGGAGAAAGTTCTTTGATGTAAGGGTGTCAGAGCCTGTCCCAGGCTGCCCAGAGAGGCTGTGGAGTCTTCTTCTCTGGAGAGATTCCAAACCTACCTGGACAGTGAGATCCTGGGCCCCCTACTCTGGGTGACCATGTTGGGGCAGGAGGATTGGAGGAGATTATGGAAGCACAGAATCATGAAGGTTGGAAAAGACATCAAAGATCATCAAGTCCAACTGTCTACCTATCATTATCATGCCCACTAAACCATGTCCTGAAGTGCCACATCTACATGTTTTTTTGAACATCTCCAGGGATGATGTCTCCACCGCTTCCCTGGGCAGCCTGTTGCAGTGCCTCATCACTCTTTCAGGATAGAAATTTTTCCTAATTACTATCTCCAGACGTCCCTTCCAATCCCAACCATGCTGGGATTCTGTGGTTCTGTAATTACAACCCAATTAACAACTAGCCCTGCTCAAGTGGTGCTTTCGCTGAAGCACGCTGTACCCTAGAGAGTCAGAGCAGCAGCTCCCCTACCTGTGTCACGTCCCATGGCACCAATAAGAGACACAGTTCAGCAAGATGCTGTGAACCAGGATCTGTTTTGTCACTTCTTCTCCCATACTCCTCTAACATCCCCACTTATTCTATTGGCGATGTTCAGGGGACATCCCTGGCCCCTCATATCTCTGTTTATGGACCTGCTGTCCATCAAATTATCTAAGCCCTGGTGGGCTTGGATGTGCCATATTCTTGAACACTTGAGAAGGATTTTGGGGCATAAACCGGCATTCTGGTGCCAGTCTGGACCAGTCTCTATGTTCCCACTATAAATAAAGCCAGCAGCACTCCAGGCACTGTGCTGTTTTCACAGCCCACGAGGCAAAGCCCAGAAGCAGCTTTCCCTACACAAGGACCTTGCAGACTCCTGTAAGCCAGAATCCAGCACTTCAACACAGTATGTTCCACTTCAACTGATGGATTGGGGTTTTTTTCTTTTGTATTTTTTTTTTTTTTCTGTCTGTCTCACAGCTCTACACGTTACCACTTCTCCTGGAGCTGCATTGAAGCTTGGTCCATCTCCACCATCACAGGCTGTAAGATGGAGCACTGTGCAGCCCTCTCATTAACAGGGTTAAGTGTCTCTACTCACAAAACCTTTCTAGCAAACTGTTTGATGCTGGGGTTAACTTAAGGAAGCCAATGGACTGAAACAGTTAAGCAAGGTGATGGGCGGATGATAGAGGTTAATCCATTCGGGGTTCCACCAGCTAAAGATATGACCCCGACATATGACATCTTCCAGGCATGCCTGGTGGGTGGGGAAAACCAACAGTACCTCTTTTCATGAGGCTGAACTGAAATCTGGGAGCCAGCTCTTATAAGCTTCTGTCTCCCAGCACACCACAGCTTCACCTCCTGTGTGTCCAAGCAACCCCCACCGTTGTGGTGGCTTCTGACAGAAAACAAGCATGGGAGATACTTTCACATGCCTGACTCACAGGCGTGAGCCCCTTGTCTCTGTAGAGCCACAAACGTGGACTCCTCACCCACCAGTTTTGGTCCCAATGGTGGGGATGAGACCTGCTGCCTTCCTGAGGAACAGCACCAGCCAGACCCTTCTCCTGGAGGATCAACACATCTCTTCCAGCTCCATCGAGCAAACACTTCCCTGCAAACGCCTGCACAGTCACTGCATGCCTATCTTCAGCCAGAAACCACAGAGGGATAGTGATCCCCACAGACACATCCCACCCTCTGATAAAATGCTTATCTTCCCATCAGGCAACTCTGCCAGCTGTCTTCTGGATGCTCGCCTCTCCCAGATGGGTCTCCAGAGGGGTGTAGCTCTTCAGTTTTTCATCTTCTGTGATCTAAGTCTGTGGGGTTTTTTTTCTAGCGAAACAAATGCTCGATGGGTCTCGGTATCCACTGCCCGTAAAAAAAAATCAAACCAGCATCTGATGAGCCAACGTTGAGCCTGAGCTGTCTGTTTTGTGTGAAAGGAGCACTGGGGCATTTCACCCCACCAATTCCAAATGCTAGAAAAGCATCAGGAGATGGTGAAAAGCAGCTCACATTTCAGTTATCCCACTTATCCCACAGACTTCAGTCTTCCCCATTGTCACATTATAATCATCATTATTATTGCTATTCTTGCAACTAAAACAGAAAAACTCGACTCCAGGCCTTACAGAGGGGAGCAGCAATTTCTTGCAGAGGCAGTAGGAAGCTGGGGAGGTCATGTAGGAACTGGTCCGTGGAATAAGAGCCACAATCCTCCCAGGCTGCCATCCATCTCTGTGAATATCTAGTTGGTCACGGTTCAGAGGGTGGAAGGAGCCTTTTCTCCCTTCATGGACAGTTTGCAGCCAGAACAAGCCCTAGGAGGAAATCCTTCTGGAAACCCACCTCCCTCCCATCTCTCCTGGGTCTCATCAAAAGATGAATCTGTGATTGCGCTGGAGGTGGGTCCATGATGTTGCACCAACAACTGTCTGCCTCAACCATGGAGCTCGTGGGGGGAGATTGCCCCTGGGGGGTGTGAAGGGCTATGTTTGATTGGTGCAGTCACCCACAGAGCAGCAACGGGGATGGTCTCAACAGGCTGAGGAGAAGGTTGGTTCCCAAAGCCACCTGCCCAAGGCAAAGCGATTGAGGGATTCAAGCGTTTAAGAGATTTTCTTCAAAGGTTTTCACTTCGATTGACCTTTTAAAGGCCAATTCTGTTGCTTTTGTAGTTAAAGCTGATCAGTGGGGGACACAGTTATCAGTTATTTACTTTTTCTTTTTTTTTTTTGACCTCATGATTTTCCGAAATGACAGTTAACTCTCTAATCCCAGCCTCACCTAAACCACCTGGGGAAAAAAAAAACAGGTTAGTGACTTAAGACTTACTTTTTTTCATGCATGTGCTCTCAGACCAGCTTCCCTCCACCCCTTTGGCCCTGCAGAACCACACACATGGACTCCTCATCCAGTATTCCCTTTCCACCAGCACACCATGCACCAGGCTCACGTCCAGTCCCTGCTGGATTCCAAACCACCACCCCTGAAACACAGGCCCTCCATGATTCCCTATTCTCTTCACCAGTCCCCAAAATCACTACCCTGCCAGACCAGTTCAACAGCGTGCCAGAAGCTGTGTCCTGGTGGTGGTAGCACTGCTCCTCAAAGGAAGGGGTTGTAGGAGCAACTCATGCATCTTCATTGAGCATTTAATGTATTTCTTACAGCCCATTAAAACACAATGGGCCAGTATATGGGACCCACAGACTTCATCCCTTTCTATGCCAGTGCTTCCCCAAATGAATTTTCTGGTTGCCCTCAACACTGAAGTACAGTAGTAGCATTGGCTGATGTGTTTTGAGATGCAGAAGAACCATATCTTCATCCTCCTCTCTTTGTGTTCTGATGAGCACCTCTTGGCCTTCAGACTTCACCTCCATATCCCTCACCTCCCTTGCCTCTTCCCACATCCTAGTGGCATGAACCATCTCTTTGCTGATGGAGGTATCTCTGCAAAACCCTCCCCAGCACGACTTTTTATGGTTCAAAATAAAATTGGTAGCAGGGTTCCGGTCTGTTCATCAAAGCTTGTCATGCCCTGTCAAGGATGTTTGCATAGGAGTTAAGGCCAACTCCACTCTGAGGATGGTGCAAGGCACCTGGCAGCATTGAGGTTGTTGACCTGAGCCACGGGAGATGCTGGCTCACAGATATTTCTGAATAGCAGGGGTGTTCAGGCTGAGTTCCTGCCTGTTCCTCACAGCACACACCCCTTGCTCAGGTCAAGCTTGACTGAAGGTTCCAGCCACCTAGAAGCAGCTGGTAGCCACAACCTGGGGACTTGTGTCTCTCTAACAGGGACTGCCTTGTTTTGGTGACAGCACCAGCTCCCGCACAGTGGGAAAGGATAAGAAATGGTCTCTACGGGGGGTGAGGGAGGATGTACAACAGCAGCATAATCAAGACAGACCATGGTCTCTCCTCTCCAGTGGCCAACAGCAGCTGCCAAAGGAAGGGCATGAAAACCAGCCAGCATGTAGTGATAATTTCCGGATTACTCTCCTTGCTCTTTGCATCTCAGGTTTTCCACAGAAGTGGTGACTTCATTGAATGTACCACATCTTATATCTTTTCTTCCCTGATTTATTTCCTAGTTAATCCCATGTAAACCTCTTGGTTCATCCCCGAGAAGACTCTGAACGGTCAATCTTACCCATCTTCTCTATGAACATCATGATTTTGTGGACCACCCTCATACTGTCACTGTGGATTTGTAGGTATATTTATAGATAAAAAAGGGAGGAAAGATCCCTACTTTATAGCCTAAAATGCCCCCAAAAGCATTTAGATCCAAAAAGATCTAATCCCATGCTACAGGTTTGTTTGTGTTGTACCTCTGTTAATGAATTAAGGCTTTTACAGACTAAAAAGGCAGGAGTATTGCCACCAAGTAAGTTTCCTTATCTTCCCCAGCTGAGAGGAAGTGTAAAGAGAGCACAGAAAACAGGTGAGCTGTGGAAAATCATACAAAAGATGTATTGATTTATCTTTTTTTTATCCCTCTTCCCTTTTTCCAACCTCCCAGCTGGTGCTGAAGAAGAGATAAGAGCTGCCGGGACTTCTAAGGGGATGAGTCATCTTCTTTCAAGCCCCTGTGACTTGACTTTAAAAAGTCAATGAAAGAAAAGCCACAGCAAAGTGAGAACTGGAAGACCCATCAACCCAGTGCAAAGGAGGAATTATCCAAGGGAGGTCCGTTAATGTGAGCAGGGAGGTGAGGTAAGGAGGTTTATGGGCAGAAGTAGTTTAAATTCTGTCTCTACCCTGGACTCCTGCTCCAACCCCAGGCCAGCCTGGTGGGATGAGACATCCTCTTAACACCCTGTCATCTTGTATTTCTGCAGCCTGAGAGGACAGGACAGAAACTAAAGCCCCACATGGTGCACTGAGCAGGACACGGGTGTTTTCTGTACTAGCTGCAAGTGAAAATTGCACACGACAGGTTGACAGTGGAGAAGCAGCCACCTCAACTCCAGCATCCCCTGCAAAGAGGCAGGAGCCCCAGGTATGGGTGTTACATGCCCTCAGAGCAGAAGTAAAACAGAAGGGAGGTGGCTTGAGAAATTTTTTAGGTCGTTTGACATACCAAGATGATCTTGCAACAATTTCCAGGGCAGGGAGCTTGTGAAAGAGGCTGCCAGCAGAAAGGAGGCAGCAAGGATGTTTATTCCCTTTGCTTTCATCCTCCATCGCTTCAAAGCCTCCCGGTCATCCACTCGGCAGCAGGCCTGACTCACACGGGGCTTCAGGGAGGCATTTTCCCTGTGAGACCTCTCTGAGGGCTCTGGTGACTCATGGGGGCCTTTAGGCACCCTGGCTCCTTGCCCTGCTTTGCCCCTTGGGAAGGGCAAGGGAAGGGTGCTGCCTTCAGCCTGCATCCCTCATTCTGCCCTGGTCCATGCATTGCACGGTGACCTTGGTTGCTGGTCCTTTCCCAGCAGACTTAGGACTCTCAGCTGCTTTGGACTATCCTGTTACCGATTCCCCATGAGTTTCATCTCATTTCCCTCAACAGCCACCCAAAGCAATGTGCTAGACAGGACCAATCCTTGCTCAGAATCACACAACCCTGTGCTGGGCTGGTGGCTGGGCCATGGCTCCTTGTTGTCTCTCCTTGGTTTTCTCAGCCCCAGAGCTCAGTGCCACAGCGTTCTGGTGTCCCAGGGTTCACCGTGTCTTTGATGCTGGATTTGTGCCCGTGTAAGCGTGTATGTCATGACAGAGACAGCTCCAGGTATCAGATGATGTGATGTTTCCACCCTTTCCTGAGAGCTGTGCATCACTTGGAGCAATCAACCCTCCCAGGTGCTCCTGAAGCAAAATTAATGGCTTCATCTCCTCTCCTGCAGGATGTAGCACCAGGGTTTCTCCACCATACACTGCCCAAACTCTGCTGTCCACACTTGAGTCCTAGACCCATCAGGACAGTTACAGGTTATACACTGTCAATTGGGAACCGGTCTCATATGCAGACATGCCAACCTCTTTGGTTGTGGTTTTGGGGAGAGGGTCTAATCCATTTCCCGAGCACAGTACTGAAACCCCCGCAGAGGTGACAGAAAAGGGTGGAAAGCCCCAGTGGCCTCAGGGGCTGATCCGGTCCCCCAGGTTAGCGATCTGACTAATATACACTGAACCAGAGCCTTAATCACAGATTTCCTAGCAGTGCTCATTATCACAGCATCAGACTATGTCACAACCCATTAATTAACTAATCTTTGCATCCTTGGAGTACATTATCCCTACTTACAAATGGAGCACTGAGGTTCAGAGAGCTTAAAACCAAAAGTTTCCAGGAATGCTTATTGCTCCGTATCACACAGGATCTGGAGCCCTTGCCAGCACCAGCAGACAGCCAACATGCACAGCAGAAGTGGTGCCTTCTTCCACCCTTTGTGGTACAAATCATTACATTTCCCATTTCTCCACTTTTCCAGGTTTTTTTTCCCCCCATCTTTACCTGCATTAGGTCTCTTGGAAAAACATCCCCTGCCTCTAGCATCCTTAGGTATTTGTGGCCTTTAGGCTTGCGTTGTAACATGGGATGTGGCAGGTCCTTGTTGATCCAGGTCCACCAGTGGTCATAGCTGTGACCGAGGGGTGACATGCTCAGCTCTCACTCCTGCTGAGGTGCTTCAATCTCTTCACTTTCAGACTTGCCTTAGTCCCTGGGTCAGACACCTCCAATGGTCAATGACAATCTTTGGCATCTAAAACCATTCCCTGATGTGGCAGAGAGAAGGGAAGAGGAGAAGTCTGCACAGAGATCAGGAAGGTGGTTGCATGCCAGTCCAGGACATCCCACGGCCACCCACTCCTCCTAGTGATGCAGGGTTGACCATCAGTCAGTGCTGCTCCAACCATCAGTCTGAAATGGTGTGAGACAATCACCTCCGCCATCTCCAGACCTTCTCACCGTTCCTTACAGCTGGCCCTGATGTGTCTTCTCAGCAGGTTAGTTGCTGGGAGCCAGAATTTGTTTCCTTGCAGACTTCATGGAGAGCTGTTAACTAGCTTAGGGAAAGCAGTCTGAGAATCAGTAATGCCATCTCCCGATAAATGCCAAGAATACAAGAGGGGAACGCTTCATGTCTGCCTGTTCGTACGTACCATCTGCCACACTCACAGGTAAGAGAAGTCCTCCAGAGGAGTAACGCCTTTGGCTATGAAATGAGACACCCCCTCCCCCCATCTCCTGTGCACCAGCAGAGCTGCTTCCAGCTGCCCCCATTTATCCGAGCATCCCTTCCCCAGGTGATTTTACATCCCACAAAGGTGGTGTTACCCAATCGCAGTCATCAGCTATACGGCTTCAATTGACTATGAAATGGAGAAATTCCCAAATGGGAGTGCAATCTGTGAAGCACTTTTTGATGGATGTTTAATGTGAATATTGACTATCTGGGCTTTTTCTGCCTATTAAGTGGAGTGGATTTATGTGAAGGCTCATTGTTCAGTTTTCAGTGTCATAAGGCAGCTCTGTTTTGATTATGGTGATTTATTCTGCTCTGCTGCACTATCTGTAACAGCTTATAACTGATTCAATTCCCTATTACCTCCCCTCCTACCCCCCCCCCCCCCCCCAAAAAAAAAAAAAATTCAGCTGCATTTGGGACTTCATAGATTTTTCAGAAAAGCGTGAAAAAAAAAAAATCCATGGTGATAATTTTCTCTGACCTGCTGCTCAGCCTTGCCCATGAGCTTTTGTGACAGCACTAATTCCCACCTCAGATCCAATAACGGTGATCAAACGAGAAACCCTCCTTTGGAAGCACAGCCTGCCTCAGTACAAATATCGCTAGCGATGGAGGATGCAACACAGCCTTTGTCTGCTGCTCTGGTGATCAATTACCCTCATCGTTAAAAAATAAATTAAAATTATAACTTTTTTTCAGGTTTGATTTGTGTAGCTCAAACTTCCACCCACTCACTCGTGTTACACTTTTGTCTGCAGGACCAGAAAGCCTCTGACATCGATTTCTGTTCTCTGTGCAGACATTCATGGGCCGGCATAAAGTCACTCCTTAATCCTCTCTTTGTTAAGCTAAACACAGTGAGATCCAGGAGCTCATCACAATAAGCAGCTTCCCAATCCTGTAGGCATTTTCTTGGCTCTTCTCTGAACCCTCTCCAGTCAACTGTTGATCCCGGTCTGGACACGATGTTCCTGCAGCTTTTGCAGTGCTGCCAAAAGCAGAGGTGATACAGCCTCCTTTTTCTCACTGAAGCATCCCTTGTTTCCAAGGCCAAGGATGGCATAAGCCCATTTAGCCCCAGGCTGAGAGCTCCTCTTCAGATAAATGTGAGGTCTTTTGCAACCTCTGCTTCTTGGAAAACAGTCTTGTAAATATGGGCAGAGTTCAAGAGTTGGAGCTCAGATTCCACCCAGACCCTCTGTAGGTCTGACACCCAGCGTGTCAACCCATGTCGAGTGGTTGTACGGGGTCTCCTCCCTCTATCCATGCTGAGTGGGCTATGTCTGCCAAGACGTTCAGCTGGCTCTCCAGATCTAGAAGTGGTTTAGGTTGCCCATGTCTCTAAATTGGAGTTCCACGTTCTTCTTCTTCATGAATACTACACCAGAAGTGAAGACCACAGCCCTGATGTACCACCCAGTGCTGTGCAGCTTTGGACACCAGCCCAGACTCAGTCCTGCACAGGAGCTTTTCCTCATAAAAGTCCATATAAAAGTCAAGCCACAGTTTAATTCCTCTTAGCTAGTAAATTCATTAGGGACTGGAACATCTCTCTTATGGGGAAAGGCTGAGAGACCTGAGGTTGTTTAGCCTGGAGAAGAGCAGCCTGAGAGGGGATCTTAGGAATGTTTACAAATATCTGCAGGGTGGGGATCAAGTAGAAGGGGCCAGGCTCTTGTCAGTGGTGCCCTATGATAGGATGAGGGGCAATGGTTATAAACTGCAACAGAGAAAGTTTCACATCAACATGAAGAAAAACTTCTTTGCTGTGAGAGTGACAGAGCCTGACCCAGGCTGCCCAGGGAGATTGTGGAGTCTCCTTCTCTGGAGACTTTCAAACCCCACCTGGATCTGTTCCTGTGTGGGCTGCCCTGTGTGATCCTGCTCTGGCAGGGGGGTTGGACTCGATGATCTCCAGAGATCCCTTCCAACCCCTAACATTCTATGACTGTATGAATTAAACTTGACGCAAAACAGCCTTTTCCCCATCTCATCTTCACCCCCACCACCCCAGCCTTGGCACCACTATAGACAGTGAGTTACACCTCTTGCAAAACCTCCCTTCCTTGCCAAGCCCAGATCAATCAGGCAGTGAGTGACAGTGTTCCCATTCAGCTGTCACACACCAGATGAGACCATCCTCTGCAACATCACCACAGAGCTTTTTTTTCCTAGGGGTTCAAGTGTTTTAAATCCTTGACACACCTTTGGTACCTTCATATTATAAGAGACCATCAGGAATGTGTCACAGAATCAGCATGGATGTGGAGGAGAGCAGTGACTATCACTTGTTGCTTGGATTGGTATAACAAGAAGTCTGAACATCAGTCTATGGCTCATAAGATGAGGACTCAAACTCTCTTGAGAACAGAAAGAGCATTCAAGCCTACATGTGTAGATAGTCACATGTAGAGGTAGTTCCCAGGTTTCCAGTAAGTTATCCTTTTTTCTTAATGATCAGAGTCTGGAACACCAGTAATGTGAGGCCAGGCTGGGAGAGCTGGAGGGGCTCACCCTGGAGAAGAGAAGGCTCTGGGGAGACCAGAAGGGGGCCTTTCAGGGCTTCAAGGGGTCTGTCAGAAAGATGGGGGAGATATTTTAGCAGGGCCTTTGGGACAGGACAAGGGCTCATGGTTTTAAAATAAAAGAGGGAGATTTAGACTTGAGACAAAGAAGAAATTTTTTGACAGTGAGGGTGGTGAGAGCCTGTGCCAGGCTGCCCAGAGAGGTGGTGGCTGCCCCATCTTTGGAACCATTCCAGGTGATGTTGGCCAGGGTCTGAGCAACCTGCTCTAGTTGCAGATGTCCCTGCTCAGTGCAGGGGGGTTGGACTGGATGACCTTGAAAGGTCCCTTCCCACCCAAACCATGCCATGATTCTGTGATTCTTTGATTCTATTTCTCAGTCCAGAATCAATGGCAAGTGAGCAGACATATCATTAACAAATTCCATCCATTCACCACCTTGAAATATTAGTACAACCGATTTCTTCTTGTCTTTAAGAAGCTTCAAGACTTAAAGGAAAATTGTCTCAAAGTGAGGGCTCACTTGATCATTATTTTTGCCACCTGAAAGTTAGGAATATAGTTTAAACTACTGTAAAATCCCTCTCTAGACACTGGAGGGAGATCAGCAGCTTCAGGAGAGATTAGTAAGGCTGGATGAGATGAGGTCAGGTCTGGGAAGCAGTCTGCCCAGCTCCTTTAATACTCTTCCAGGCAAATGTTCCTCACCTGCTGGTGGGTATAAAGTTCCTTTACCAGATGGTGAAATCTCTTACACATTGCACTTCCCAAGCCACCACTTGGACAGGACCCATTTCCTCATGTATTGCAGATGAGACAGGCAGGACCTTGGAAAGTAATTTTCCCAAGGAGACATCTTTTCCTCTCCTTCAATCACTAGACTTGGGCAAGAGTTTCAAAACTTGGCTCTGCCCCAGGCTGCCCATGTGATTTTTTGACAAGTTAGATCAGGCCAGAGATTTCAAAGAGCTCAGTTCCTGTTAGAAATCCAAAAAAATAAAGAGCCAGATTTGTTCCTGACCATGAGGCATCTGGCAACTCCCACTGCGACATGAAGAGATGGATCTTCAAAAGAGCTGGTTGAAATCCAGCCCTTATTCACCCCAGGGCTTTTCTTTCTTCATCCAAAAGGAGAATGTTGCCTAGGATCACCGAGGTGTTTCGAGGCCAGTCTTGCAGCATTTCAGTGGAGGAAGAAAAGGCAGATAAGATATCTAGCTGGACCAACGGAGTGATTTTTCCACTTCTCTGTTACAGTCCTTGTAGAGATGGCAAGGGGGTTTTGCTCTGAGCAGTAAATATTTCTCACAGCACCTTTCAAGATCTGCGGGAACTTGGTGATGCCACAACAATACCTTTCCTGAGGGCCACCCCAGCACCCAGCCCTTTGTGGTTTCCCAAACCAGGCAGAGTTTCCATGCACTTAACAATCCCCAGCACATCTCTTCTCAAGGTACATCTCCTGTTTCCCTTCCCTGTCAACTTTTAGCACACGCCATACTAAAAGTCAAGTGAAGGAGGTCTGCTGCGTTAGGACCTGCAATGTGAAGACCTTTTGTTCTTGCTTGTTGTGAGCCTGTCATGGCCTTTCTGGCTCCAGAGCGTGACAAACCATCCCTTGGACACTAAGAGGGAATCCCACAGTACATCAAGGCTATTCCTCTCACTGAACGGGATGGGAAGAGAAAAAGGTCTGTCTCAGGAAGAAAGAAATTGCCTTGTAAGGCTCCACTTCAGCTAGGCTTCAGGTTGATGGAAGGGGATCAAAAAATCACTTGGTTTCAAGGCCCTCATTAGGGCTTGTGATTTCACTAGTGAAAAGCCACTTTCATACATTTTTTAAACAATTGTTGAGGAGCCCAAGACATTGATCTGTGTAAACATGGGTGTTCTGCACAGACCATGTACAGAGATCTATAGTTCAGGCTGCCTAACACTTTCCAGTGGAAGAGGTTCTTTGCAGTAACTTATAACTTTGCAAAGCTGAAACCAGACAGCCTAAAATTTCCTACGCGGGATGCTTTATCTCAGACTGACTTCATCGACGGAAGCGGTTCGGCTGTTTCCAAGAACAAAGTGAAGGGAATATCTCCTGGTTTGCCCGTATTCATCAATGTGTGGTAAGGCTTTTGTTCTGGAAGCTCTCTAGCTGTGGTCCTCTGCAATCGGGAGTAGATGGGAAAAGCGGTGTGAGATCGGCAGGCAGCATTTGCAGCGTACGTAGAGTGGAGGGGTGGGTGCAGATGACACAGCCAGCCTTGCAGGCAGCTTTTCCCAACCTTAACACTATTTCCTCTGGTGGCTATGTCAGATTTTGTCTGGTTTCTCGGGAGAGAGGTGGAAGGCGACAGCAAGGAGTCCTGCGTAAGGCTTGTGAGCCCTCCTGCTGATGTTGGTGTCATGGTCTACAGGGACTGCTGAACGCCTGACCTCTAAAGGAGTTTACCTTCTAACACAGCATCTCAGGCCTTTGTTTTGACAAGTCTAAAATTCCTTGCTGCTTTTAGCTTCTTTTCAGTGTGCTGGGGGTCAGTAAGTTACCCAGCGCAGGGAGCCAGGCATTGACCACGTGCTCAGCAGCAACACAAGGACGGGTTTTCATGGCAAGATGAGATGCGCGTTAGCAACTTGAGCCAAGGAGGATGTGGAAGTCCATGCTGGCAGTACTGCTTGTCCCTGTCTGCCCAAAAACCTTGCCAGAAGCTGGTGCCTGGGAGTTATTTTTTATCATTTATCTTACAGACACCTCCCATCCTTGTGTCAAACTGTCACAGCCCTGTGCTGACGACCATGTCTGCCAGATCCTAAACACCAGCCTGGTTTTGGGTCTTCCATGCCCTCTGCATACAAAAGCATGGATCTGAAAGCTTGTTGCTGGTTTTCTTCCCCTGCTCCCTGTTTTTTGACTCAGTCTATCTCTCCACAGCGCTTTGGCTTTCGCTTTTGCACAGCAGCAGCAGTTGCCGTCTGCTAAGCAGGGATACAAGTTTTGCTGAGGTCTACTGAACATTTCTCCTAAGCTCTAACTATCCTGCCACTCACACCACCAATATTTATGCTGCATAATGGAGACGCAGGCAGGATTATAATGGAAACATCCTATAAATCTGCATGAGGATTCCCGTCTCTGTATTATTCTGCAGCCCAGCTCTCCCTACTGCGGGCAGCCCAATACTCAGCACCTCAGAATAACTCTCCCAGATAGACAAACACCAAGAAATAGGGCATTTGTAATGGGAACAGAGAGGAGAAAGTGCTCCTGTCAGAAACAATCCGGCCACCCTTCCTATCTTCAGCATAGCAAGGGCTTCAGTGGCAAAACAAAGGTAAGAGCCCTGGATGAAGTCACCAGAAATGTCTTGCCACTAGGAATTGTATTACTCAGCAGTGATAAAGCTCTCAGCAAAGGACAGAAGAAGACAGTCCAGTGTAAGGGGCTGTGGGTAAAGCCCTGGTGGCTCTAGAGCAAATATTCCTCCATGGGGTGAAGGCAGGACAAGTCTGCTACCTCTGTGTACTGGGGAATGGAGGTGCTGCTACTCTATGAGATGGATTTTCAGCTGTGAATGTCTGGGGAGATGCTTGGCTACCCACCCTGTGCCCCTAATGACACGGGTCTCAAGCCCTGAATCCCTTACGCGTTCAGCCTCCCAAGAGGAGTTCATCACACCCTGTCTCTCCTTGGAGGTGCCCAGCAGATCAGCTTGGAGTTGGCACACTGGGTTGCAATGGGTGAGGGGAGGTGGCTCCATGGGTCTGAGCTTCTGAAGCATCCTTAAAGAAGGCTGCTGCAGACTTCTCAGCATCTGCCATCTCTTTTTCCTCTGGTGAACTCCCAGAGACAAGCCCAGGTAAAGAAAAAATAGCAATAAGCCATTTCCAGCCAGCAAGGACCACTTTTGGTTCTCACAGTAACTTGGACTATCTCCACTTTGAATGTCACCAACCTCAGCTAATTCCCTAGACTCCTGTCAAGGGTTAGGGCTGGGCCAGGCACTAGACCTGTAACAGACACTGTCTATTAACACCTCTCCCTTCCCAAAGGGGAAGGGAAAGGGAGTAAGGGAATGAGAGACATGGAATGGAAAAGAGAACAAAACCAGCTTTAGTGAAACAATATCAATAAAATAATGAAATATATACAAATACATACAAAAATCAATACTGAACTCAACCCCTCGATGACAATTGCATCACTGTCACCACTGATGCTGTGGAGCAGGCACTGGGGAAGTCCCAGACTGGACTCAGCAGCAGACAGGAACCAGATTCAGGAGCTGGATTCTGGAGCTGGATTCAGGAACATGTGGATCAGGATCAAAGCAGAATAACACACAGCAGCCATGGAAGAAGAGGCTTAACCCTTGTGATCCCTCAGCTTTATACTGAATATGACATATATGGGATGGAATCCCTCACTGGTCTGTTTAGGGTCACCCCTGCTGTCCACTCCTCCCTGCAGGTGTGACTGTTTTTTACTCATTTACAACCTTTTCACTTCCTACACCCCGATGTGGGGCACAAGATTGAGCAGTGATCTTGGTCTGCACAGGAACAAGTCTAAGCAAGAATCTTGCTGCCCACCCCAACCCTTGGTAGCAACTCTAAACACGGAACTTCATCACTGATGGAAGCAGAGACTGTCTGCAAAAACCTGCTGGCAACTTCAGAAGGTGCAGTGGCAAGAAATTTGGCTGAAAAGTAAAACCACCCAACAGAACCAGTTCTGTCCCATCTCAAACCAGGACAACTGCAAATTGATGGAGACTAGGACAGCCTTTGAGGGCAAATTACACCATGCTAGCCCTGTCCTGCAAGCCTTTTCAGAGCACCAGTCTTACCCATCCAGTGGGACAGTGGGCACACCAGATATTTGATCTGAACCAGGACACTTGTTCTCGTCACTGAGCTCCTCCTCTTTGCCAAAAACACCCACCTACAGAGCAACTGTTGTTGCAGGGCAGCTCTACAAGCTTAGACAACTAGCCAAGGGCTTCGGATGTTATTCAGAAGAAAGTTTTTTTTCCTGGTATCACACATTACACCTTATTCAGTTGGGTTTTTTTCCTACGAAGCACTTACTCGAACAGCGATGACAAAAGACATCCCAGACCAGCCATTTCAAAACGCTGCGCTCTGGCTGCTTTTAAATGAATGCCTGAAAGGTCTGGATTGTGTAAAGTAAAGAGAATGCAGAGACCAGATCCTCAAGTGGTGTAAGAGGGCATCCCTCCAAGGGAGCCAAATGACTCTTACTGTTTTTTAGCCCAACCGAATGCCTTTAAAACTCAGCTGAGGAGATTGCATTGCTATTGATCAGATACCAGCTATCAGCAACGCAGGGGGAGATTTCTTCTTCTTGGGATGCAATAGAACAAGCTCCTAGACCCTGCTGAGAGAAACAGCAATTTAATAAGTGTCGAAACATGCTGTCCACTGAAAGGAAATGGAATAATCATGCAGACTGTTGAGAAGCAGGACATGATTCCTACGGAGGGGAAGTTTCTTTGTAAGAAGAGGATTAGCAGTCAGAGACTGAATCCCAGCAGCTCGGCTTTGGACCAGTAGCCTCTGCCTTTCACAAATCTCCCAGTAATGGAGAAAGAGTCACTTAAAGAAACATTAGGACAGCAGCATCCACACCAATTTGCCTGATAAAGCCTTTATCCTAATCTTAATAGGAGCTGACAATTGCTGTCATCGTGAGTTAGCAGCTCTGAGCTGCAGCCCAAGGACAAAGCCGCAGTTCCTGGAGGGTTTTTTACTGTATTTACAAAATACAGACCGAGGCCCCAGTTCATCTCTCTCTTTCTCCAAGTGTCTTGCTTTTTTGGAGTCCCTGGAAGGATGAGAGAGGCTGCAGGTGAGACCTCACCAAGCCGAACCGCATCCTGGTTCAACTGCCTGTGAAGGCAGCGGAGAGGCTCCAGGTTTGGTGCAAAGCTTGCTCGTGAGGACCAGACTCTGTGAAGCCAGAAAAACTCCCCAGGAGTCTTCTGGACCTAGTTTGGCACCTAAATAGCGTTCAACAGGGACAGGGAAAACCTGAAAGTGAAATCTGTGTGGTAGGGTGGTGGATGCAGGTGCATCTGTGGGGCCACAGGGACAAAAAGACAACTCAGGGAAACAGGATGGTTCCTGCTCTGCAGATGAACCTCTTCAGGTATAATGATGTGAAACTGATCTGTTCCTGTTCCTATCACCTCTATTTCTGTCTCACAGCTCTGATAACTTCAGATATTTACAACACACATATCCATTTGTCTCAGCTCTCTTTCTAGGCTGCAATTCATCTTGTTGCAGGTAGACATCTGAAAGTAGGTCATATTAATCTACGTGTGGACAAATGAATCCTACCCTAAGTGACAACTTCTGTCATGTGCAATTCACCCTTCTCCCCTTTTTGTCTCAGACTAAGTGCGTGCATCCAACAGACAGCGTTATTCTGGAGGAATTGTTTCATTTTGGGGTGGCTGTTTTGGGTTTTTTTTTGGGGGGGGGGGGACTGTCACTATAGATGTTGCAGACAGAGAGCTGCACCAGAAAAGCATCTTGACTGATGTCCACAGGCAATAGTACATAAACCACAAAAACATCTCACTTCTGCGGTATTTTCAGCCAAACTGAAAGCTTGACGACAAGCCTGAGGGTGGTTCTCAAAAGTCTTAGAGAGTCCGCTAAGCCCCACGGTCCATCTGGAAACCACTTCTCTGCATGGTCTTGACTGTACCTATCTCCTGGATGATAAGAGATCGTATGTGCCAGTGACTTAGCTGAGAAGATCTAGGCAAGTTTGGTCTTACTAATTCTGTCCTGGAAGTCCTGTAGGAAATGATCAAGTGTCACATCAGATTTTTGTTTTATTTTTTTTCTTCTAAACCCCTGCCGGAGGTGGTGAGAAATTTGAGGTGGGCAGAACTTTTGGGAGGTGGTGAGCTGGACCCATTGAATGGAGAATCTGTGCAACCTGCCCCATCTGTATGCAGGTGAGGTGAACTTGGGCCACCCTTTAAGTCAGTGTAGGGCACTTGAGGCAACTCCTGTGGGTGAAGGCACAGGATGTCCCAAGGGTTTCCCAGACCAGAGCCCAGGACATGAGCTCCCCTCCTGCGTGGCAGTGGGTAAAAAGGCAGGAGAGGCATCAGGGACAACCACAATTGACGTGGGACACTAAGCACAGGAGGGGAATGTTTTCCCCCCGTCCCACTCAAGGGAGGTGCTGACTTTTGCACCATTCATGTCTCACAGGATGACAGATAACCAGGTTGCAAAGCTCATCTCCAACCTCACCTCTGTGCAGAAGTAGCAAAACAGGCAGGAAAGATGCAGCATTTTTCCCATCGCCCTCTTAAAAAGACCTTTGGTGGCAAACATCTCCTCCTTGATTTGTCCTCTGTTGAAAGATTACCAGCTTAATTTTGCAGCTATCCCACCCTCTGTCTCCCACCCTTCCTCCTTTTCAGGACAAAAAACGTTTGATGTGGGTTTTTTGCCGTGACATTTCCAGGCATTTTCCTGACCATGAAAACTGTAAAGTTACCAGCACAGATTAAACTGTGTTCTTGGGCAGGACTTACATAAAGGCCTAAACACGCTTCACACTGTGCTTCAAAAGGCTTTGTGGGAGGCCACAGTGGGTTTTGCAAAGGGCACTTAAAAGCTTAGTGCTCACTACCCTATTACTGTGGCAAGGGGCAACATCTGGTTTTGCATCATAGAGTGATCAGAAAAAACATTTCCAGGTTCATTTCCTTTTTTCTCTGAATTTCCCTCTAAAATCACTGGTGGTTGATGTTGTACAGGACACGGGCGTTGTTGCTACTCAGGATTTGATGGCATTCACTTTCTGCCTCGGCTCTGTGGCTGCGATCATTAAGGTGCTTCTCTAATTGCAGAAGCAAGCTATTGTCACATCTGCCCTCTTCAAGCTACATGGATGAGATGTGATGTTGCTTCAGCTCCCTTGTTTCTAAACCGACATGCAGGAAGTGAAGCAGAGGTGCACTCAGGTCTTAAAAATGCCTTTTCAATAAAAAAGGACCAAAGAGATCATGTGATGCCATCAGCAGGAAAAAACCCATGACCCACCCTCCTCTCCCAAACCACCAGCTTTAGGTTAAACTTATTTGGCTGAGATTAAGGTGGGTTTTTTTATCAGCCTGCTCATTTTTACAGTGTTTGAGGTCTCTCTTTTCAGCTTTTCTCCATAATTACAAGTTTTTACAAATTAGTTTTGGAGGGGAAAAAAAAAAAAAGGCATCATTGTGTAACTCCTGGAACTGGGACTTTAAAATTGCATCAAGTGCTGAAATATTCATGATAAACTGTATTGCCAGCTGAGGGACTGTTATAAAACTATTTCCAAACATAAACTCCTGTCCAACACCACTTTTGGACCACTCATTTCTCTATGGGTGATCTCTGCCCCATGGTCACATCCAAATAAGTTCGATCCCTGGATGTGTTTAAAAGCTATCTAGGTGTGGTGCTTGGGGATATGGCTTAGTGGTGGACTTGGTAGAGTAGGGTTAATAGTTGGACTCAATGATCTTAAAGGTCTTTTCCAACCTAGATGATTTTATGATGCTATGACACAAGCCCTTGAATTTGGGGAAGTAATTGTTCTGGTTAAAATACCCAACCTTAGTAAACTGCCCCAGTATCTTCCCCCTTTTCTTGGGCCTTAATGGCATCCACACCAGTCCTTTAGTTAGTAACTGGCCAAGTGGGACAGGCACACACTCAGTGCTTTCTCCCAGAGGCAATGTTTTATTCATTCATTTGCATTCTTATATAATTTTTAATTGTAGTTATAACTCAAATTAAGAGTATTGTGGTGGCCAGATGGCCTGTTCATCCCACCTGACAGGGATGGATAGATGGATGGGTGGATGGATGGATGGATGGATGGGCGGATGGAAGGATGGATTTGGGATTGCAGAAAAGCAAGGGGACTCTGGCACTTCCTTTGCATGTTGATACTCTTTACACCACTCCAAGCTCCCCAGTGCTGGGGACTTTACCACAATCCTCCTGGCAAAAACCAGGAACTGCAGCCATGCCATGGCAGAGGACTGGAAGTTCATAGCATCAGATGAGAGATACCTCCATAACTTCCCATCCCATTTCCTCCCTGCCACTTGTAGTGCTGCACAGCAGGGGATGTGAGGTGCTGCAGATGGCCTCTCAAGGGCATTTGCCAAACTTTGGAGGGCAAGAGGAAACAACCCAAAGCAGGGAAAGCTGTTCACACTCTTAGTATGACACGTCAAATCCTTTGTGGTGGGCTGGCAGAGAGCTAGCACAAAAGGGAGAAGGAGGAGAGAAGAGGGGGAGGAAGGGGGGGGGTTGGGATTGGAGAGGTAGCTCTACTGATGAGAAGCACTTTGCTCCATGTTACGTTCTGTTTTTGTAATTGCATGTGAAAGTCTGGGTGTTAAGGCAGTTCTGTAACCACATTAAAACCAACTGATGGAGATGCATCTATTTTTTTGTCAGTTCTCCATGGAAGACTCAAAGGGAATACTCGCTTAGCACCGTGGCTATTAAAAGCAATGCTGCTTCTTTAACGTATTCCTGCAAGATATGAGATTTTCTACCCCACAGCTTTTTGATGGACACGTAGGATGATCTAAAATGAACATGGCACACATTAAAGGGATTCAAAGAACTTGAATGACCGCAGTTTGTGCCAACAGATGGGAAACATTAGCAGGAAAGTGTGGTGCCCAAGGGATCAGTGAACTCTCATCGTACCTGTCAGCAGCCCACAAGGCCTCACCATTGATGTCTGCAGAAGAAACAAGACCCTGGCAGGAGATCCTGCTAGTACAAGGCAGCCTAGATGATACGGTGAGAAGGACAGAAGCAATCAGTAAGCATGATAAACACCAACCAAACCATGACCAGTACAGAGGCCCACAGCATGATGATGAAGGTGGCACAATTTTTGGATGTATGAGCCAGGGATTTCACAAGGAGAGATCCAAGAATCACATCTGTATGTAGCAGTAGGCCCACAGTCGACTGGGACAATGCATCTTCTTCTGGTACACACATTGAAAGCAAGAGCGGAGAGAAATGAATGTTTGGAAAGTCTGAGTTAACTGCAGAGGACCCGCAAGTTCAAGTTGTTTTGTTATGAAAGAGGAAAGCCAAGGGGTGGATGAAGCACGGTCTGCAAGACCCACTCGTTAAATGCAGAAATCTGGCATCACTTGTGTCTCTCAGGCAAAGAGATCCTGAGGCTCGATGTTAAAGCAGGACAAAAATCAAACAAGAAATCACACCCAGTTGCTCTTTACTAGAAAATACAAATCAAAGTGGATCAACTTATCAACATCTGTGCTGGGTCGTCCATTGCTGGAAAAGACTTTAAACACAGTTCTGGGTGGGTTTTGTGCTTTTCCCCAATATCCATAAATGTCTATAAATACATAAGGGCTGGGTGTCAAGAAGGCAGGGACAACCTCTTTTCACTTGTGTATTCTGACAGGACGAGGGGCAATGGATCCAAGCTCTAGTACAGGAAGTTCCACCTCAACATGAGGAAGAACTTCTTTACTGTGAGAGTTGTAGAGCACTGGAACAGACTCCCCAGAGAGATTGTGGAGTCTCCTTCTCTGGAGACTTCCAAGACCTGTCTGGATGCATTTCTGAGTGATCTGGTCTAGTTTTGTCCTGCTCTGGCAGGCGAGTTGGACTTGATGATCTTTGGAGGTCCCTTCCAACCCCTAACATTCTGTGATTCTGTGATCTACTCTCATCCCATTAAATATTGTCCCCCTGACAATATCTTCCTGACCTAACAAGAAATCTCCACAGCCTGCCTGTGAGATGCAAGGCAGTTTCCACATCCACTGAAAAAGCCCAGGGCAGGAGGGAGCTGTAGAAGTACCATCTAGTCAAGAAATTGCAACAGCTCCCTGAGGTCCCTTCATTTCTTTTGCAGGAGGGAGAAGCACTGAGCACATACCTCTTGTTCCTGGGTTTCTGGTTAGCTGTGCACTTGTTCATCTTTTTTAGAGATGATAATGGCAACAGTGATGAAAACATACAGTTAAAGAAAAAAAAAAAAAAAAGAGAGAGAGAAACTACATCAGCCCCTAAAGTCAATGAGCTGTTAAATAGGTGATGTTCATTTCCAGAGAAGTTTCAAACATTTAATTAGAACAAACTGGGAGGGAAAAATGGTAAAAATAAACCACCTGTCTGGTCTCCAGACAAGCCATCAATGTGGTTGCTCCCTGGTACCGGGGACAAAAATAGCACCTTCCTCTCAAAGAGGGTAGGGATGAAATGGGTGGGCCCAAAGGGAATGAGTCAGTCCAGCTGCAGGTCCCCACACCAGCTTCTCTCTGCAGGAAACATGGTGAAGAAGAGACCCTGAGGAGGGTTTCCAGCAGATAATGATGTGACTTTCTTGGGTCAGGACTAAGTTGGTGAGACCAGGACTGCTCTTGGGTCTCTGCAAGGGCACTGGGTAACACCACCACAGGGGACTGACCCTGTTGTTCTTCACATAATTGATCCACTGAAGTATTAAAGCCTTTTTGCCATCTGTTCTCCTGGTTGTGTTGCCTTTTTTCATCTCTCCCAGTTTATCCAGAATGGTACCCAGCCTATGAGATGGGAAAAGGACAGTGTCTGGCTCTGCCCATCTGGCTTTTTAGAATTGCAGAATCATAGAACTGTTCTGGATGGAAGAAACCTTCAAGATCACCAAATCCACCCATTCACCCAGCACTGCCAAGTCACCACTAAACCATGTCCCTCAGCACCACATCTCCATGGTTTTCAAACCCCTCCAGGGATCACGGGGACTCCACCACTGCCCTGGGCAGCCTGGGACAGCCCTGGACAACCCTCAAGGGGAAGAAATGAAAGAGCTAGAGAGCTGGGCAGGGAGACATCTAATGAAATTCAATAAGGGCAAGTGCCAAGCGCTGCATTTGGGGAAGAACAACCCCATGGATCATCACAGGCTGGGGGCTGAGCTGTTGGAGGGCAGCTCTGGGGAAAAGGAGCTGGGATTCCTAGTGGTCAACAGGATAACCATGAACTAACAGTGTGCCCTCATAGACAAGAAGGCCAATGGAATCCTGGGATGCATTAGGAAGACCATGGCCAGCGGGTTGAGGGAGGTTCTCCTCCCCTTCTATTCTGTGCTGGTGAGGCTTCACCTGGAGTATTGTACCCAGTTCTGGGCTCCTCGGTTCAAGGACAAGGAACTACTGGAGAAGGCCCAATGCAGAGACACTAAAATGATTAAGGGTGTGGAGCACCTACCATATGGAGAAAGTCTGAGAGAGATGAGTCTGTTTATCTTGAAGAAGAGAAGGCTGAGGGGGGATCTGATCAATACTTATAAATATCTAAAAAGTAGGTGTCAGAAAGACGGGGCCAGGCTCTTCTCAGTGGTGTCCAGTGATAGGACTAGGGGCAATGGCCATACACTGGAAAACAGGAGGTTCAACCTCAACATGAGGAAATACTTCTTCACTGTGGAGGTAACGGAGCCTGGAACAGGCTCCCCAGAGAGGTGGTGGAATATCCATCTCTGGAGACTTTCAAAAGACTCCTGGACTTGCTCCTGCGTGATCTACTCTGGGTCATCCTGTTCTGGCAAGGGGGTTGGACCAGATGATATTTAGAGGTCCCTTACAACTCAAGCCATTCTGTGATTCTGGTTTTGGAAGGCCATGCCCAGCCCCCACCAGATCGCTGTGGTCTGCCTTCTTATTAACAGTTTGGACACCTCCAGAGAGCTTTTAAAATGCAATTTATTTTCCCTTCAGATGAACACGGTTCTGAATATTGGAACAAGAGGAGGAGGCTGGGAGGGAGCAAGGGGTGAATTCTGCAAGCAAATCCCCATTGGCTCTGGTTGTTATGTTGAACTGGGCTGCATCTGTCACATCTGATTAGATGGCATTGTCCTTTTTTATCTCCCTGATCTAAGCTATGATTCTTCCGTTTTTATGTGACATTTCCTTGGCAGTAGAGCTGCTTGGATTCTATATTCAGAATGTTTCCCAAACCATAAAACATCCAGATTGCAAAGGGTAGTTATTTGCACAGTTATGTTTTCTTTTGTTTAGTTGGCTTTCTTTTTGCGTTACTTTTTTTTTGTTTATTTGTTGGCCGGGGGGGGGGGGGGGGGAAGTTGTGTTTTGGGGTTTTTTTTGTGCTGATGCTGCTTGTAAAGGGGATCCATGAGGCTTTTTGTATAAAGAAGTACCAATGGATTACATTTAGAGCAAGACAAGTATCAAACTTGGGCAAAGATGGGACTTCTCAGTTTCCAGAACAGGAGCTCTTCTCCACTGCCCTGGTATCAGGGCAGAGTAAATCCATGAATTCTTTCAGGCCAACAAGGGTTTAGAAGAGGCAAGAATCTGACCTCAAATTATCATTATCTACACTTGACTTTGCTGGGAGGCCCTTGACTATATTATCACTTGAACAAACTGTGATGGCTGGCAATATAGACAAAAATAGGGATTGGGGGCTGATGTTTTTCAAGCTGCGGTATCTCCAAGACCCATCAGTTACACAGGGGGCTGAACTAGTAGCAGAAAAGACAGTATCCCAGACACTTCCTTCTCTAGTGGTGGATATGTCTACAAGTATGGATGCAGACAGCAACAAACCTAAATCTTCCACGCTCTGACATGGAAAAAATCTTGATGAGCCCAAATCCACCATCCAGAAAACCTCAGCCACTGTGGAGGTCCACCCAGTCTCATCTGGTTCATAGAACATGAACCACATGCAAAGTCTAGGTACGGTGCTGATGTGGCTTGATGTGTTCACTGGGGTGTGGGTGGAGAATCTGCCTGTCCCAGTCACTCTCCAAGGACTCGGCAGCACAGAAGTGAACATGCAAGAAGTGGAAAAGATGGTGATCTATTGGCAGAGGGAATTGCACACCAGGGAATATCCACCAGCACTCCCTTATCATCCATACTAAATGTCTCTTTGGAAACAGTGTCCTCTCCAGTGGCACAGCAGGGCAGGCCACATCCTGACACCAGGATTTACACCACCAGCACACACCCAGCACTGTTGGGAAGGCACCAAGAGCACAGCCATGACCACAGGCACCGAGACCAGTACCAAGGGAGTTGATTCCATTTCACAAGATGGGATCTCAAGTAGCAAAGCATCCACGGGTCAGCTCACTCAGTTTGATGCTTGGGAAAGGTCTGGGAGTGCTGTCAGCTTTGTAAAGCAGTCCCTGGGAGCTTGTCCTGCCAGGTGGGTCTGTGCTTGGTGGTGGCTGGGGCTTTGGCTGCCTGGGGCAGAAGTGAGTGGCTGAGCCAGGCTGGTGCTGAAGGTGTGGCAGGAGGTGGTCGTGCCTCAGTCCCATGGCTACAAGACGAATGTGCTGCTGTCATGTCCCTGCTTGATCAGGGAAGAAGGGGGTGACAGAGGTCCATTTTTTTCCTTGGACCAAAGTAATAAGATATACACCACAGTTCCATAAAATAGAAAAAAAAAAAGTTTAATTCTTAATCCCCTGGAGAACCAGAAAACACATCTCTGTGCCTGAAGAACTTTTTCATTGTCCATACAAGAGCAGTCTTAGGAGGTGACCTTGCTGCTCGTTGAACTCATGGTATGGGAACAAAACAGACATCAATGTCCCAGAAAAGATCAGAAGTTTGGAAGATACGGTGATTTATATGTTGGAAGATAGAGTTATTGATATAGTTTAAGTGAGCACAGGAAAAGCCTGGTTTGGCTTGTGCAATTAAGTACCTAATAAGATGCTAAGCAACGTACTCTGAATTATAAACAGGATCTAATCATTAATAATAGGATATCTCTGTCTAAAATAAAGCCTACAGAAAGAATAATGAGTTGGCCAAC
The DNA here is from genome assembly GCA_025345505.1 of Todiramphus chloris collaris. NCBI lineage: Eukaryota > Metazoa > Chordata > Aves > Coraciiformes > Alcedinidae > Todiramphus > Todiramphus chloris. The sequence goes on from JANVCC010000035.1 coordinate 41,942,333, forward strand.
CAACTAGCCATGAAGAATTGTTGAAGACTGTCAAATCTAAGTGAAACTGGAGGAAACGTAATTCCAGCAGGGAGAGATCTTTTCTGCCATTAAAATATATATTCATACATATATATATATAGGTTTAAGAACATATTTATTTTATGCTACAGAAGAAGAAACAGCTTTTTCTCTAATGCCCTGGGAAACTGAGGTGAGATGGTGCAGAGAGAAAGCCCCCAGAAAGCATGGCTCTGATCTCCCTAACCATCGCATCACTCCCTTGACATCAGCGGCTGTGATTTCATGTTTACCCATTGCCGTGAGGTCCAGAGGCTTCCAACGAGCTCCGTGACTCAACGGGACAGCAGAATTATGGCCCTCGTCATCAAAATACCTGAGTCACTGAAGTGTTTTGCTGAAACACAGTGGAATGGGGGAGGTCAGTGACTCACGGGCATGTGGGAGTTCACACCGTCCACTCTCGGAGCTGGGGGTGGGGTAAAAGCTGAGTGAGCATCGAACACAGGACTTTACTAGGGCCCATGAGCCCTGTGATTCCCCTACTCTGTAAAATGAATCCTTCCCTTTGTGAAGTCAGAAGGTTTACATTTCCAACCCAGAAGAGGTAAGGAGGTGGGGGTGTGAGAATTTGGATGCTGAAAATCAGGGGTTAGTTACCAAACCGCTGTAAAGATCTCAACTGAATGTTGAGATTTTTAAGAATACAAGTTCAGCTGAAACCCTTCCAAATCTGGACACCTTTTTTTCTGGAAACTGAAACATTTGTAATGCAAGATTTCTCCTCTCTAGGAAGTGCCCCCCTGCCCCTTGCAGATGCACTGTCTATATGTTTACCAACCTTATTTTAGAATGAATATTCACCAATATTGCTCTCTTGGCAGGGATGTTTCCCCCCTCCCCCTCAACAGTGAAATTGCATGCGAATTCTGAATTTTCCAGTTAATTGAGCAAGCTTAGCACTGGCAAAACACCCGGCCCCCATAATGTACATAGGTTTTGTTCTGTTTTTCCTCAACGGGTCCATATTAGAATAGTCATAAGGAAAAGAAAAGATGGGGGAGATAAAGAAAAAGAAGGGGGAAAAAAGGCAGGGGGGTGAAGGAAAAGAGGGAAAAAAAAAAAGAAGAAAAAAATAAAAGACACTTGCTGTAACTTGTAGAGTCGTTTCTTGTGGGTCTCTGAAATCCTTTCCAGTTTATGTTTCTCTGCATCTCGGCAGGATCCCCCAGAAGCAGTGATACCTCTATAAGTGATGGGTTTGAAGGAAAAAAGGGTTCAAATAGGACTGGGAGGAGCAGAGACTGTTGGAAATGGGACCCTTGCTCAGCAGCAAACACCAGGAAATTGCCATTCTGGGATGGGAATTTCAACTTTTCCCAGTAACTCTAGGTTAGATTTAGGAGTTAAAGTGCAATGCTGGCAGCTTCAGCTATAGGAGGGGTGCACAGCAAACTTAGAGCTCAGACCTGAAATGGGGTAAGCCAGAAAACCCCTCTCCAGAAAAATCAATGTGTTTGGCCACCCTGCCATTGAGCCAACCCCATCCCAAGGAGCACTTCAACACAGATGACTGGGAGTTCCCAGCAGGGAGAGACAGTCCATCCACTCTGCAATACAAAAACCATCAGCTCCAAGACAAAGTGTCATTGAGTGGCAGGTCCTTCACTGGTGTAAAGCATTGTGATTCCATCAACATCGAGCAGCAGAAAACCAGTAGGACAATGTCACTTCACATAAAGTAGGGAGCTTGGCCCTGTAACCAAATATGTATTAAATCTCCATGTGAGTGATAGGATTTTGCTTCACACAGAATCATAGAATCACAGAATGGTATGGGTTGGGAGGGACCTTGAAGATCATCTAGTTCCACCTGCTCTGCCATGGGCAGAGACACCTCCCACTAGACCAAGTTGCTCAAAGCCCCATCCAAATTGGTCTTGAACAATTTGAAGGATGGGGCATCAACAGCTTGTCTGGGCAACCTGTTCCGGTGTCTCACCACCCTCAGAGTGAAGAACTTAATTTCTACTCTAAACCTCCCCTCTTCCAGTTTGAAGCCTTTACCCCTCATCCTATCACTAAAAGCCCTTCTAAAAGGTCCCTCCTGAGATTTCTCACAGCCTCCTTCAGATACTGGAAGGTCCCAATAAGGTCTCCCTGGAGCCTTCTCTTCTCCAGGCTGAACACCCCCAACTCTCAGCCTGCCCTCCTAGGAGAGGTATTCCAATGGAACATAAGTTTCTTCTTGACACACTTTGTTTTCTGCGAACAAGGATCTACCTCAGAGGCATCGATGAGAGCAGTAGATGGATGTAAACACCAACTCTCAACAAGGGGTCCACCCCCCATCCCGGAGGGGACAAGACTGCTGAAGCCCCTGGGCATGTTTTGCAGACAGGGCTTGCTTTCTCTTCCAGGTTTGGGGATGAGTTGCAAGTCAAAATATGAGTCAAGTTTGACTTCCACTGCCTGTATTACTGCAGTACATTTCTTCCCCTTTTCACAAAACAAAAAAAAAACCCAGTATTGTTCTCCCACAGTTTTCAGGGTTCTGCTTCCCACGGCTGAAAGCCAGGGATGGAAAATACATGTGATCCTCCTTCACAGGTCCGGGATGCCCATATAACAGGAAAGGATTGATTTCCAGGCCCCTATTTTTAACCTGAATTTTAAGGCCCAAAGAATAACGGAGCTTAAATGCTCCACTTAGGTTTCCCAAGGTATTTCTTTCTCTCCTTATGGCTACTAGAAACCAAGATTTTAGCCATTTCCAGGTCTTCTCAGTTCCTTTCCTGCCTCAGACTGGAGATTTGGAAAAACAGTCCTAGCTCAGACATCGCCTAAATATGTTTTTTTCCCTTGCAACCGTTAAGAATAAATCACCTGTGAGTAGCCCAACCACTTATTCCCAGAAACCCATTGAAGCAGGACCTGCTGTCAATGCCGGAACATATTTTGTACCCCACTGTTCCCAGCCATGTGGCAGGTGATTCTGAATCACAACGAATTTGCTTTGCTCCTGCAGGACTGTCATATAGTGTTTATTCTGGGACCACAGGAAATATCTCTGGTCTGAGGCAGGGGTCGAACACAGGAACCACTCATTTACCATCTTCCACAGGGTGTCATAATTTTATTAACACCCAGCCAAGCCTGACACCTTGGTGACACAACAAAATTTCCCTAAGCAAAGGCCTTGACACCAAAAATTAAGCTGAATTGCATCATGTTAAAGGAGCAGATGGGGATGATAAACGTTCGCCCAGGGAAACGCTTAGATGGCCACAGTCCATCACTGCCACACCACGGCAGGGTACCTAATGGCTTCCATTAGCGAGTGCAGAGAAGAAGCCACAGATAAAAGGCCACCCCTGTGTGGGAATGTTCCTTCACAAGAAATAGCTTTCCTCCTCCCCAAACACAGCAGGTCTGAAGATGCTGGGGTGGAAGATCAGGTTTATAGTGGGGATGTGAATATAAGAGGATAAGTGGCTAAAGTGGGATCCGCGGGGTACCTCTCCTTCTCATCCACACTGGTCCTGCAGCAGAAAGTGTCAGGGGTTGGTTTCTGAAGGTGTGGCTTGGCCAGCTACATCTTTAGAAACCTCCCACTTGCCATTGACTGAACCCTTAGTGAGAGAATTCTCCCTGTGCAATTCTAGTAGAGGACTACAGTGCTGGGACTCGTGACCCACACAGTGTTTGCAGCTTATGTTCAAGCCAGGGTGACAGCACTGACCCCAGGAACTGCCTTTCCAAGCTGCACGTGGCCAAGCAAGCCAGGAGATGTGCCCATGTCCTCATCCCCGATGTCAGTAGCAGGTCCTCACTCTGGACAGTAGGATTGACACATGGGTTTGGAAGCTGTATAGGGGCAAGCAAACTTTTGCCTAAAGAATGATTGGGTATTGGGGTGCTTAGATTAGCAGGTGAGAAAAGGGGATTCTTGGCTTCTCTCTCTGATCAAATAAAATCTGGAGGAGATATCTGACTTCCTAAGAAAGAAGGTAGTGAAGATGGAAGGGAGATACCTCCTGGAGGCTGGCTGAGCGTTTAAAATCTTCAGCTCAGAACAGCTTGTTGCTTGTGTCAAACCATGGCGTTGACTTTTGCATGGGCAGCCATCAAAGTTGCCCTTCACCGACTTGGAGCCCATCAACAAGGGAAGAGTTGTGCCCCTTCATATTGACAGACTGTTGCAGGAAGAAGGCATTAGATTGGGAATCTGGAGATGCCAGTCCTGGCTTGGCCACAGGTTTGTAGTGCGACCACAAGTCCTGGCCCCCCATCTGTAGAGTCCTGAATAAGTCCCAGCAAAAGCCATACACCTGGAAAGCAAATCAAGCTTTATGTACAGGGCATAGCTCATATTTTAGCCCCCAGCTGGTCAGCAAACTAACCAAACCTTCACATATGTGAAGGAGCAACTCACTGCTTCATCTCTCGCATCCTTGAATTCTCATGGGCGGAGGGAGGGAAGATGCAGGGCCATCCAGGCTGTCTGTCTGCTACCTGCTTTCTGCCTTCATGTCTGCATCAAACCTGTCTTGCAGCTGGCTCCATCGATGAGCAGAGTGAAATCCATGCTGATACATGGCCCACATCTTTCCCTGGACAAATTGGCCACACCTTGGATCTTTCTCGTGGCACTTTTTTGAATGCTTTCCAAATGGTCACTGTGCTTTTGGAGTCAAGGACTCCATATCCAACTGGTCATGTCAACGATTTTGGAGAAGGATGGCATACTTAACCCTCTGGATAATCTCCTGTTACATGGAGTCCCTCAGGACTTGCCATCCCCATCCCTGATCTGAAACACCATCAGCCAGAAGCCACTGTAAAAATAAAAGAACCCACAAAACCCAGGGTAATTTCTACAAATGCAAACCCAAGCCCAAATTGGACATTTTCTGCACACTCTGGAAGCAGAAATGCAAGGGGTGTTTAAGAAACAGTTGGGGAGAAAGCAATCAAGAGGACAACGGCAAAAACAACAACAAAGTAGTTGTGAAAAAAATAAACAACAACTTGGTGTGCTGGAAACAGCAGCGGTTTAGCTGGAAAGAGACCCCCAAGAGAGCAAGCAGATGACGTTGGGCAGGAGGAGAGGGGAGGAAGCAGCGTCAGAAAAAAATAACAGAGCAAAGAGCCTGAGCTGGGGAAAGAGAGCGACAGCCACAAAACAAGCAGAGAGAACACAAAGCAATCATTAATTAGAGGAGGAAAAAAAAGAAATAATGTGCAACAAATTGCAGAGAGCGTTGGCAATTAGCGGCGAGGAATCCATTCCCTTCTGCGCACAATAGGCGCCAGATAAGAACATCCATTTCAGGATGTTTTGCTCAAGTGTTGCTGGAAGGCAAGTAGCCGAACCGGCGCGGGCATTCGCGCTGGCAACGCTTGTGCAAAGGGAGGGAAGATTTCTCATGAGAGGGAACATCTGGCTAGGCGTGGGGAGGGGGAACCCAAAGAGATTGGAAATTTGTGGGTGGCAAAGGAGTTAAGAAAAGCCTTCCTGCTCGATAACCCTCTGAATAAGCTAAAGTACATCTTTAAGACACAGTAATAGCAAGCGATCTTCAGACCACACCATGGAGCTGATGCTAGTTGTCCTTAAACCTGGCTTGACACCTACATCAGTGCAGCAGATCCCTGCCCTAGTCCTGCTGGCCACACCGGTGTTGACACAAGCCAGGATGCTGGTAGCTTTCTTGGCCACCTAGGCACACACTGGTTCATCTTCAGCCACCTGCTCAACCAACGCCCTCAGGTCCTTTCCCACCGGGCACTTTCCAGCTGCTCTGCCCCAGCCTGGAGCATTGCAGGGGGTCGTTGGGATCCAAGGCCAGGACCTGCCACTTGGCCTGCTTGAACCTCATCCCACTGGCCTCAGGCCATCGATCCAGTCTGGACAGGTCCCTCTGTAAAGCCTCCATCAGATCAACACTTTGGCCCAACTTCTTGTCATCTGCAGACTTCCTGAGGGTGCCCTTGATCCCCTCATGGGATCAAGTTGAGTGGACACCCAATCAACAAAGTCATGGGATCCTGAAGACCCACTGACTAGAGAAGCCTAATTTTGGGATAGTTGGGTGGACCTATAGATCTCCAGTCGTTACATAGGAGCTAAAATACTTGTTGCACAGTTGGGCACCTACCATGGGCAGCTGGAGGCCAGGCAGGATGCTCGGGGGTATGCAATGGCAAGTAGAAATGTTCAAGCAACATTGAGTTCACTCCCCATCCAGGCTGTCCAGTGCCATTGGAGATAGTCTTGGGTGCACTATCTGCCCTGAAGGATCTCCTCTAAAATGAGTCCTCTCTCATCAGTCAGTCTCATCAACGACTACATCATATCTGCCACCCTTGAGTAGATGCATTGGAAATCTCAGAGTTTGAATGGTGGGAAGTGTCTACATCTTGGGAAATGTGGATGACAGGGATGGAGTGGTGGGAGGCATGAAGGAGGAAGAGGAAATGCAATGAAAGAACAGGCAGGGTTGGTGGCATGCAGGACACTTGAGGACAGTGAAGGAAGTAATGGCTGAAGAGATGTCATGGAGCTCAGGGAGTGACAGGGAGATAAGGGATAGGGGAGAGGGAAAACAAGTCCCTGAACCTTAGAGAGATTGGTAACCCTAGAGGCAGTAAGAAAGGTCAAACCCTTTCTATGCTCCTTTCTATGCTCCTCCCTATGCTCCTCCCAGAGCTGCCATCCTCTCCAGAGTGGACATCAGTCTTAGAGTGAAAGAAATAACCCACCTTCCTCACTTTTCACACCTCTCAGTTGCCTTCCATGAGTTAAACTTCACTGAAACTCAAGAAAACCCTGGAAACTCTGCTTTGACTAAAGACAACAATGTGAGCACAGGGACGAGAGGTCTCAGGGGATAGGTGAATAGTCTTTGAAGACATCACTACTGCAGTATTGGAAGAAAATGACTCTCTCAGCCTGTGATTTCAGAAGGTTTCATCTTGGAAGGTTTAATCTGTGAGATAAATGGTCAAAGTGAGGGGCTGGAGAGTGAGAAGAAGGAAGGAAAAATAGAGTCTGGAGCACAAAGTGGTTAGAGAACAGAAAAGAAAGCAATGCCAGAGACAGAAACAATCTGAGCTTGGAAACACTCCCTGAGACAGGCTGCACCAACGGGCCATTGGGGCAGTTATCATTTATAATGGGTAGGCAGCAAAAGATTGCAAGCTTTTAGCAGGACCGGGCAAAGAACATCCAAGGCACAGAAATGACCTATAGAGTCTCTTTTCCAAGTAGACATAGGCACCTACATTGGTTTTTTCCTTCCTTTTTCCTTTTCTTTTTCCTTTCCTTTTTCCTTTTCTTTTTCCTTTCCTTTTCCCTTTTAAACACCCTTTAACAAACCAAACAAATCAAACAGCCCCTTTGAAACTCATTGGTTCTGGATATACTGAAGCAAAAGATTTATCTTTCAATTCCTCCCCCAAAAGTGGAAGAGAGGAACATGAGCTGAACTGAGAGTGAAAGGAGCAGACACAGGATCTGTCCAGTAGAGCCAAAAAGAGTTTCAGATCACACACACTGGTGTTTGCAAATGAAAAGCTCACTGTATTTTTGTTTTCTAGGGAAAGTGCTTCTATCTTGTCCTTTCTTTTCTTATTCTCGTGCTGGGAATTAAGGAAATATCCAGAAAAACTCTTGCATCCCAAATATGAGTCTTAGGCCTTTTGCTTTACAAAAAAAGCCCAACTTTTCAACACTTTAAAAAAATCAGAAGAATCCAATTCAAGCCACACTGACAAGCACATCTTATTTTGTTTCTAAATTTCTTGGCAAAGAATCAAGCCTTTCCATTTAAAGTTTAATTCTACTTTCGTTATCAGAACTATTCTGGGGAGAGAGCATTTGGAAACCAGAGTTTTGTCAACCAGCCTGTGCTACTGGGAAACGATTCCTTCTGCTCAGCGAGAGCTGCACAGTGAGACTGAGAAAACCTCCTACATTAGATATTAGAAAATGAACCTCACGCACGTACCAGATACCTGGTTACCATGCATCATTTTACCTCTTTTCTTGATATTTTTTTCTTTTTTTTTTTTTTTTTAGAACGCCTCTATCAGAGATGCCATTCACTTTTCAGCTAAATATTTCATTCAGGAGCAATGGATTCTTTTTTTGGATGAGTATCTGTCACCGCCTCCTATCAGCAGTAATTAAAGTCCTATGATGCAGTTCTTATCGTCACGGGTGATGAGCGGTTCGTGGCAGTTGTTGATGGGTAACAAAATTCTTTTAGGGAAGGAGCTGACAGTCACTGTAATGACACAAACCACCAGAAGCTCCTGAATCCTTCCAGGACAGAGAGGTCACTGGAACTCACCGTCATGCTGTTCCTGGGATGCAGCAAGTCATTCACCTCAGCAGGAGATTGATGATGGAGCTGGCAATGCAACCTGGCCTACTAAGGTCATACTCACCCTCAGGGTCACCTTTCCCCAGCCCCAACCTCGTTACTGAGCACTGAGTCCAGAAAAACTCTGTTTTTTCTCTTGTTCAAAGGTCCTCTGACCTTCTAGCTCCATCTCACTGACCTCCCACACGAGCCACCTCACATGTCCACAGCCCACCCAACTCCCCCTGACCAGGATGCTTATCCCATCACTCTGTAATGTTCAGATATAAATATTTATCTGTATATATATATATATATTAGAATAACTAAACTTACATGCCTTACATATTCATGCAGAAGAGGAGGAGTCTGTGACACTGGCCATTTCATCACAGCTCAGTCCACAATTTTCCTACAAGTCCCCAAAACAACATATCCCAGGAACAGCCAAAAGGAAAATTAGACCCCAAAAATGTCCACCTTGCCAGTGAAAGGAACACCTGGATGCACATGATCACAGAATCACAGAATTACTGAGGCTAGAAAAGCCCCCTGAGATCATCAAGTCCAGCCTATGACCCAACACCACATCGGCCAGACCATGGCACTCAGTGCAACATCCAGCCTTTCTTTAAACACCTCCAGGGACAGTGACTCCACCACCTCCCTGGGCAGCCCATTCCAAGCTCTGATCACCCTCTCTGTCAGGAAGTGCTTCCTGATATCCAACCTAAACCTCCCCTGGCACAGCTTCAGGCCATGCCCTCTCATCATCTCACTAGTTGCCTGGGAGAAGAGCTCCTCCAGCACTCAGGAACGGACAGATCATACTCTCACCCATATTCTACTCCTGTTTGCAGAATAGACCTTCCTCAAGTATGTTCCCAGGTCACAGTGTGGGGATGGAGAGGCTCCATCCACTTTTGATCTCCAAGCGTGTGAGACTCCTTCATCCCCAGGAAACTGAGGGGAAGGGGATGAGGTGGCATTCCCGGGTCACCCTGTGCACAGTACATATTAAACGTAGTCACAGCGCAGACAAGGAGACTGGAAGGAGACTGGAAACTTTCTGCATTCCCTTCACTCTGCACCGGACACCCCTCCACGGAGACACGCACGCACGAGCCACGCAATAGAAACCACACACACACACACCCTCCTGCTCTCTCACCCCAGCATGGCTAAAGACCCCAGCTCTGCCTCCAGAGCTCAAACATCAGTCAGAGCGTGGAGAACGAGCAGCAGAGATGCTGGTTCTCATTTTCATTCCAGTTCAGTTACGAGTCCCCGAGAAGCGAAGCCACACACAGGCATCGATAGCGGATTTCATACCAAGCAATCAGAACGCAATAACATTCTCCCCAGTAACCATCCTGGCAAAAAAAACTGGGAGGTGTTGACATCATTTGCATCTTTATTGTTCCTGAGCAGTAGAGCAATGATGTTGCCGTGTTTTGACTAAAGAGACCAAGAGAGATGTTTTGTTGCTTCCTTGGGTATGGAAGGATTAAGCCTAATTACACGTTCGCTCCATCTCCCCCCACCCAGTTCACACACACGGATCCCACCTTTGCCAAAATTGCAGAACCATCCCACGAGTTATTTCAGGTGGGAATTAATGGAGAGTGAGAATCATCAGCGTGAAACGGAGGGGAGTGGCCACCTGCAAAAGAATGTTGTAATGATTTAGATGGGTTGAGAGCACCAGAGGAGGTTCACACCATGGGGGCCCCACAGTCCCTGTCCGATCCCCAGTGCACCAGTGTGAGCACACCCAGACTGCAGGCAGTCTGCTTACAAAGGGAGCTTGAGGTCCTTGTTGCATCCTCTTTTGTGCTGTTTGAGAAGACAAGACGGACCTTTGTTCCCAGTGCTGCAGGAGCATCTTGCATCCATGATAGGACGCATCCACGCATCCTATCCATGATAGGATGCAAGGAAATGGCCTCAAGTTGCACCAGGGGAGGTTTAGGTTGGAGCTGAGGAGCAATTTCTTCCCCTTGATGGTTGTCAATGCCTGGCCCAGGCTGCCCAGGGCAGTGGTGGAGTCCCCATGATCCCTGGAGGGGTTTCAAAGCTGTGGAGATGTGGTGCTGAGGGCCGTGGGTCAGTGGTGGACTTGTCAGTGTGAGGTTTATAGTTGGATTCAATCATCTTAAAGGTCTTTTCCAACCTGAATGATTCTATGATTCTAAGGCCATCCATCGCAGGCCTCCATAAACCACCTCCCCATGGACACCACACATCTGCAGCACCATCAGGAAGGACATGACCAAGACAAGGAGCAGTACCCAGTTAAAGATCATGAGTGTCCATCATCAAATCTCCTGCCTTCCAGTCAAGAGGGAACCACAATCCAGCACATTCCCTGAGCAGTCCAGAACCCTCCCTCCAAAACCGCAGGGAGCTTTGCAAAGCAAGTTCCATCCTTCCTTCCCCTGTTGTTTTTGGGGTTTTTTTTTTTTTTGCTGCGCATGTCCTCAGACAACCCAGACCTCTTCAGTTCCCTTGCCAGGGAGAAAATTACGATGTCACTTTGGCTGTCAGGCTTCTGGCTTGGCATCGGCAAGCAGCCAGAGGAGGAGGAGAAGGAAGAACAGCAGGGGGAGGAGGGAGGGGGAGGGTGAAGGGGGCAAAGAGGAAAGCAAGCAAAGATTTGTGCACTAAAGTGGGCAAGAGCCGCTGCTGCAAAATACGAATGGCACGGGGCCAGCAAGAAGGATGGGTTTTGCTCTCTGCCCTTCCCACCTGGAGGAAAGAAGGAACCATTGGTTGAGGGTCTGGAAGAGAAAATTAAAGTCCAGGTGGTGAGGCTGACTGAAAGCAGCCCATATTAACCGGGCAAAGGTGGCACCTGGTCTTCCCCATCTTCCTAGGAGAAAAATAAGCATCCTTTGCCACCATTAAATCTCATTTTGGGGGTGCTGGGCAGTGAAGTCAAGATCCAAACACAGCTTAAAGCTGATGTTGCAATAGCATGGGATGGATTGCCTTAGGAGGACATCCTGGGCTCAGGAAACTGATTCCTACCTAGCATGGCACCTCTCCACCTTTCTCTAAACCTCCAGGTTGGGCATTTGTGCCCAAAAGCAGGTGGTGATTCCATCTAGTGCAGCTCAAGAGCACAACCCTCACCCTCACACAGAAAACACCCTGGGATGCTGCAAGCTGAGGTGATGACTCCTCATCCCACCTTGGCAGGGGCTGAGATCTGCCCATGCAGAGGACCTCCCTCACTAACCCTCTCCTCCCTCTTTCTGCTGTCACCCTCCCCAAAGGACCTGTCCCACAGTCTCCACGAGTTTCCCCTCCAGCAGATGCAGCCTCAGTAGATGGAGTTAACTCAACCTACCATCTAAATATCACTTGCCTGCCCACTCATCATGAATCCCTCTTGTTCTAAGCAAGGCAGAGCACAGTCCCACTTCTTTCTGGCCTTCCAGATGATTTATTGAAGCTACTGTCACCCCACTAAGAAAGGGGCTTTGTTAAGGCTTAATGCTTGGCAATGGCTTCTCCTTTCTCCTCATACAGTCTTCTCCTTACATGATTTTCCCCACAAGTTCCTCTTCATCTCTCTCTCTGTATCCTCCAGAGGTTTTCAACCTACAGATTCCACAGGGACACGTGGCTTTCTAGGAATCTGATCAAGAAGACCAAGAAAAGTGGGTTCAATGGGGAGGGCCTTATGGGTTTGCCTTTTTCTTGTAACATATCAGGGATTCATGAAGAAAACCATTGAAAACTGCAGGTGTAGATGATTCCTACTTTGTCTTCTTCCACATACTTTGGAAAGGCCAAGTTTTCATCAAAGCTTTCTAAACCCATTGCAGGGTCCATCTGCACCCACTTGTCCACAGACAGGCTGACCTCATCCTCATCCCTCAAGTATCTGCTTGACTTCTCTCCCTTCCTCTGTCACTATGGTACCCCAGGGAGACAGGAAATAAAAGGAAATTCATGGGTATTCCCCACGATACTTCCACCAGAACCTGGTCCTGGCTGAGTTGCATCCCACCATTTTTCAAACATCCTGCAAAACAAGAAGCAGCGCCATTTGCCCAGGGTGCAAGTTGGCTTTATCTGCTGGGTCCACTCTTTCCTCCACCCTGACGTGAAAAGCCAAAGACAATTAAGGGCAGTTAATGGCTCTCCAGGCAGCGTAGCCACATGCTGCCAGGGTTACTTCATTTTTCACTCTCCACCCTGGAGACCTGGTGGAGGAGCTGTCGCCAATTAACACTCGTTTTTTCACATTTCCCCCCAGTTTCAGCAAGGGAAGGAACAGATACTGTTGCATTTGTTTTTCCTGTTTGGAGGAAGAGAAAGTTGGATGAACTCTTCCAGTTACATCCCCATCTTAGAAAATTGATTTAAATTTCCACATTGGCAACAGAAAGTGCAACCAGAAGCTGACCATCAACTGAGCAAGAAGGCACAGAGGCAAAGACCAGTTTTAGTTCCTCAACGTATCAGCTTCTTCAAAATAATAAAAAAAATAAGACAACAGTAGGGTGATGTTCAGCCTGGAGAGGAGAAAGCTCCAGGAAGACCTTCTTGTGGCTTTTCAGGACTTAAAGGAAAGATGGGGTCAGAATTTTTTTCTGACAGGACAAGAGGAGAGGAGAGGACAAACTAAAAGAGGGAGATTTAAACTGGAGAGAAGGAAGAACTTTTTGATGCTGAGGGTGGTGAGGGCCTGTCCCAGGTTGCCCAGAGAGGTGGTGGCTGCCCCAACCCTGGACCCAGGTGAGGTTGGCCAGGGCTCTGAGCAACCTGCTCTAGTTGCAGAAGTCCCTGCTTAGTGCAGGGCTGTTGGAGTAGATGACCTTGAAAGGTCCCTTCCAACCCAAACCAGCCTCTGATTCTATATTTATGGGATGGCTTTGGCTTCAAGTCCTCCAAAGGTCTCCATTCATCAAGCAACATGTCCCCATGCAAGGGAGGAACCCAACACCAAACATGAAGCTGGTGAGGAACCTGAAGTGCAGCCGTGATCACTTGATACAGTCCAGTTGGGATGAGTACAGACAAATCCTCCCATTGCAGAGGTGCAAATCCAGGGGAGGGATCCACTTCCCTGTAAGACCTCACACTGCAGGGTGGAAGGCTTTAGATAAAAGATGGGTGGTAAGAAATCAAATTATTTTTGGAGCAGGGAACAAACAAAAATTGCTGCAGAGATGGCCCTGGGGTGCTGGCTTTGGCCATGAGGTGCAGCACCTCTGGGGTTAATGGTACCTGGATGCTTTATGCCCTCAGCTCAATCCCTGAAGAACGGTTGATGTCTTCTGTAGATGGGAGATGAGCCCTAAGCAAAGAGTGTTGCATTTTCTGTTCCCACCACCACCACCTCCTCCCAGGATTTGGGAAGCCTTTCAAACATCCCATTTTTGTCATTAGCCACCAAGAAAGAAAGGTTAATTGCTTCTCTCCCTGGGTTGCCACCACCTGAAGGCTGCACACAGAGGCAGCAGGCACAAAGCCACTGTTGTCAGCTGCTGCCTTCAACAGAAGCTCGGTGGAAAAATGGAGAAGAAGCATCACTAATTAGACAGACAGTTAACTGAAAGCCCCTCCACAGTCCTGCTTTGTCAGGATGCTTTTGTTGTTCTCCTCAGTTGAAGTTCACCCCTGGTGTAAGACCCTGCATTGGGTCTGCGCACAATTTCAACCTGAATTTGAAAACATAATGAGCACAGCAGACCCAGGCAGCCGTGGGTTTCCCTCGCTTACCTCCCAGTTTACCAACCTCCTTCCACCTCAGCAGGACCTCTCGCCTCTGCTCAATCATTGCACCCCATCCAAGAGTACATTTTAAAGTAGCTGTGCCATTCGACTCAAGGGACAGCCACATTCTGCCACTCATGAGTTTTTCAGCACACAAAACCCAGGCACAATGTTCCCCTCCTCTGGAGTGGGCGTTTTGTGCTTGTAAATCTTAATCCTACTAGTATTTACTTTTCAGACTTCACTGGGTTTTCAGCACCTCTGTTCATGCTTTCCCTGCTCAGAGACTCCTGGAGAGGAGCCCCATGCGCTCCCCATGAGCAATGGGGAGCAACCCCCGCAGCAAGTCCAAAGCTAGGATTGGGTCAGACACGCTCATCTACCTCTAAGAGGAGTTCTTACGATGGTTTCCCAACTCCATGCACTTGATTTGAGGGATGCATTTCGATTCACACCTTATGAGTTTGGATCCTCCTGGATCTTCTACTTTTTGAAGCATTTCTTATCAAGAGCAACCACAGCAAGGAGATCAGGGACATCTTCCCTGTGGTCTCTGCAATCCAGCATGGCCAGACCCCGGGCATAGCCAAGCCAGTAGTCTTGGCTGGTGTGACAGGTCCTACAGGATGCAGCATGGGTGTCTGAACACTTGCCAGGGGATTACAACCATGCAATGTCCTCTATTTTAGGCTACTGGCTTCACACAGCCACTGTTGCACATATTTGACAGACAGGACAACGTGTATCTGGCACATTGGTACCTCTGCTGAGCTGTCTGGGCTCCTGGGGTCATTACTGGAGAGCACCCAGCATGGTTTAGCTCACAATTTGGTGGACTACAATGAAGGAAAGTAGCCACAGACATGCTTGTTTCTCCCCATTTAAGATAAATAGGTTCATGACCAGTTGAAGACAGCAAAAGCGACATCCCACCATAGTTTTGGGTGAAGACACCCTGGGAAAAAAACCTCTCTCCTTGCATTACAGATCTTCTCTTCCTGGTCTCCAGAGAGAGATGGCAGTAGGAGAACTCACACAGCTTTAACGCCACCAGCCTGTGGCATGACCACATCTGTGCCCACCAGGCACATCTGTACCTCAGCAGGAACCGATGGGATTTAGATGGATTAGAAAAATCACTTCCCTTTTTGTTCTGACCAAAGCTGGGCGTTTTACAAAAGATTTTCTTCTAATTGGCTTTCGATACGACGCCCTCCAAAAACCCATGGGGAACTCTGGGAAAAAGGTTCAGAAATGCTGAGCTCAGGCTGAATTTCAGTATCAAGCGCCTTCCCCAGGGGACTGACCCTGCTCAGGTCTCTGAAAAGCTGGCTTAGAACAGATCAGAAAATCCTCCTCTGCTGAAACAGGGATTAAATGGCAGCACCGCTGCGCTTCTGGGTGGCATCAGGGATGGTGGCTGTGGGGTGGAGTGCGTGTGGGGACATGTCTGAGAAAAGCTCTATGATTAAGTGTTTGAACTGACGAAAAAACCATTCTTTTGGACCTATCTGAAAGGTATACTTTTCAATTTTTCACTGGCAAATCATTTGAACAAAATAAGCCCATTTTGTTTACTTGAGAACTTCTTTCCATTTAAAATAAATACTTCTGTGTTTTAAGTTGAAGCAAAGCAAGTGAAATAGTTTCAAACAGAGGCATCAAACTGTTTGAGGGGTTGGGGGAAAAGCAAATTGAAGCTTTTCTTCTTCAAAATTGTGTTTTGGTTATTTCAACCCAAACAACGCACCAAGCTTGATATAAAAACCACAGCGTGTTGCAGGTGAGCTGAAAAATGTGTCTTTTAGTTAAAAAGCTCCAGGTGAAAATGTTTCCCTGGTTTCAGCAACAACTGATTCATGAGCAGAATTAAGATTTAAAGCTTGGGCCACATGGTTTAATCCACTACCCCCAAAGCAAGCCAGGTCTGCTTTGATGGGGCAGGTGCAGCCTCCCCAGCAGCCAAAGCAGTTTGACACCTCGGCTACTAAGCTGCACCTCATGGTGATTGACAGGTGCCTTGAGCTCTGAACTCTTAGTAAAGAGGCTCAGGGGTTGGACTTGTCCCCTCAGCCAATAAGAATGACCCGAACCCACCCTCAACTAGATTATAAATGGGGTCTTGCTTAAGAACCTGAGGACTTTGTTGTTCACAGAGTAGGTGGAGCATCTCCTTGGGCATGCTGTCTAAGGTTGCTCCCACGGTTTGATGGATTCCATGTGGATTGAGTGAGCTACACCCGCTGCTTGGGTGAGTGGCATCTTGGGCATTCTGGTGTGGGAGGTTTCACCTTGATGTGTGAGTGTATGCCTGTTTTGCTTCATCTTTCCTTAAGGAATTAGTTGTGTAGTAGTTAGTTCCCACCAGACATCCAAACTTGTATTTGGTTAGAAGGAGCGCTGGGCAACTTTGGTTGCCCAGCTTGGATAGTGGCTGCTGTTTGTTTTGTGGGTATCTCTGTGACATTCGAATGTGCCTGGGGTGAAGAAGAAAAATCTACAGGGGAAATAGATGAGTTCTCAGCCTTAGAAGGCTTTGACATCCACTTAACTTGAAAATGAGAAAGAAAATGGTGTAAGAGCAGGACAATTAGCTAGTGAGCATCACAGGCCTTCCCCAAAAATGAAAGACAGCAGGGGGAATTAATGGGCACGAATGCAACCCAGTAATTAATTGATAAATGGCATTAGAGAGTTTTCTAAAGAGGAAGACTCCAACGTGACTTATCTTTGCGAAGGCAGGAGACAAATTTCTCCCTCCTTTCACCTTGTAGATAAGGACAGAAAACAGGGATCTCTCTGTTTTGAAGCTTGAGAGGAATCTGGGAGTTGAAGACAAAAGAGAAAGGAAAAGGCAGTAGGAGGGAACAACGCAGGGCGGTTACTGACTGAGCTGATGAAGCCAGAGAAGAGCAGTCTGCAAATCTTTGCCACCAAATAATTAATGGAATTATTAATTATTCACTATTAATTCCTCTTGCAAGGGTGGGAGCAAAGCGGGGAATAAAATGGGAGCTGGAGGAAAGTGAGTCCTGCTGCAAAGGCAGCGGGATTATACTTTGTAGGGAAGAGGGGGTCTCAGGCTGGGCTGCTCTACAGCTTTCTGCATAAACCCCTTTGCCCTCCTCACCAGGCCATGAGGCAGGTCTGCAGTGTGGGACCACCTCTGTTTGCTGCACCTGAGATTTCCCAGCCAGCCCTTTGAGCACCTGTGTTGCCCCAAATTGGACAAGGTAAAGCCCAACTGTGTGATCTCCTCTTGCTGCCTCCATGATAGATGTAAGGTCTCATCTGTGCTTCATCCAAGCCAAGATGCTTAAGCCAGTGGCCCCCCCACAGCTAACCTACGGGGTCCACCATCTCCTGAGGGTCCTGTCACAGACAGTGGAGACCAAAGACTCACTCAATTACCTGAAGTTAGGCATCTTGTGCCACCTGAGATGCCCAAAGGTATGCAAGATGCCTGCATCCTTCTGGAGCAGCATATAGAAGACATATGAATTACACCAGGTCATTAGTGTAAGACTTAGAT
Organism: Todiramphus chloris collaris; assembly: GCA_025345505.1. Taxonomy (NCBI): domain Eukaryota; kingdom Metazoa; phylum Chordata; class Aves; order Coraciiformes; family Alcedinidae; genus Todiramphus; species Todiramphus chloris. The sequence goes on from JANVCC010000035.1 coordinate 41,959,964, forward strand.
GACTGGTGAGAAGACACCAGCTTCTCAATAATAGTGGTTGTCCCCATTAGTCTTTTAATGTGTACTAAATGACAATTCCTCTTCATGCCAATAAGACATGGGCACTGTAAATTACCCAGCTTCCTCCAAAAGACCAAGACCCATCTTGGATTAAGAAAGAGAGGTAAAAGAAGAAAAGGAGCCACCTTTGCTCATGGACAACCCAAAAGGAGTGAAGAGGAACAGCTCTTTGCTGGATTCCTCCCAGTCTTGGGGGCAGGAGGATAAGAGTATGGTAAGGCCAGGCCATACAGGTCAGCAGGGGTGTGACAAGAACCAAATTCCCTTCACCAGCTGTCAGGACCATGGTCCAGCTCTGGTTTGTGTAAAAGCCCCTGATCCTCACATGGAGGTGGCTTTCCAGCACTGTTCATAGACTCACCTATTCAGACTGGTCCCGGAGTAAAAACATTTGCTGTGACTGTGTCATCCTAGTGGAGAATTTGGTCCAGTGATTTCAGCAGAGCATCCAGGTGAGACCCAAACACTGGCAATTTCAGAGTGGCCTCCAAAACCACCTCTAGGTTATCACAGACTCTCTATTTCCCATCCCCTTTGCAGGAGGTGACCTGGAGGCAAGCACAAGGGATGCTGTGTGTCTGGAGGGTCCATTCTACTAGTCCTACACAGTTGAGGTGTCTGGATGCTTCTGACCTTACTTGATGTCCTCCTCTGCTATTCTTGCAGGCTGTACTTGCATGGAATCCACCTCTGAATCATGCAAGAGGCTCTTCTGTGCTTGAAGGAAATGTAGATCTGTGAGGTGGAAAAATACATGCCCAGGTCTTGTTCCTACAGGAACAATAAGATTTAGCTAAGACCTATTTCTGCTTCTGGGAATTATGAGGACCTTGGCTTCTCCAACCCAGGTGCTATCTCTGGTCTGGTGGGCTGGTGATGGCAAATCACAGCATGGTAGGTGTTGGAAGGGACCTTTGGGGGATCATCTTGTCCAAACCCCCTGTTAAAGCAGGTTTGCCTAGATCAGGTTGCCCTTGCATCCAGGCAAGTTTTGAAAGTCTCCAGAGAAAGAGACTCCATGACCCCTCTGGGCAGCCTGTTCCAGGGCTCTGTCAACCTCAGTGAAGAGGTTTGTAGCAAAGACATTTTTAAGTGAAGAAGTAAAGTAAGGTCTATGAACGGAAATGCATCAAGCACTTATCTTAAACCCTGAGCCTTCCAGGAGCTGTTCCTTCCCAGCCCTGATGGGTTAGCAGGCAGATAGAACAGCTCAGCAGCTCTTCACTCTCGTCATGAAAATGAGTGTCATCTCCATCCGACGTGCCAAGCCAATTTGGTGGAAATTGCCCCGAGCTGAATCAATAGCCCCCTTGGCTTCTTCACTGGAAAGGGTCACCTGCTTATCAAGGGAGAGCTGATAGCATCCGTAGGATGCTTGTGGCCTTGCCGTCCTTGAGGTGGCTTTCCTGAACCCTGCCCAAAGCAGAGACGTGTCATTTAGATTCCATTAAAACAAAAGTGCACGCCTGCACGGGTGGGGAAGGGAAAGGAGGGAAGCTGGGTGTCCTTGAGGTCATGTAATCTAACAAATCACGGAGGAGCCATTAGCACCACGAAATGACAGGAGGCAAAACAAGGCAGAACGTGAAGAACCCGGCGCTACCAAATCCATCAGCTGCCCGTGTTACTCTGATGGCGTGTCGGTGCAGCGTATAATCATCAAAATTGGTATTCTGCTGCAGGCCCCTCTGCCTCCTGCTTTCACTCCAGGCTGTGTTTTGCTGGTCATTAAGGATCAAGGAGAAAGGACAGACCCCACCTCGCATCAGTTCTCGCGCAAAGTCTGCTAGGTCCTCCCTCCTTCATCCAAGCAAGGAGGGTCCTAAATGCAACAAATCCCATTGCTCACTTGCAAGGAGGGGAAATACCTGTGACAGAGGCTTAATCAGCCCCTGGAGTCATGAAGATTTCAAGTGTGATGTTATTTTGGAGGTGGATGATGACAGAGCTTGTGATGTGCTAGATCTTCCAGGCCTTGGGGCTGGGTCAACTTTTGGCAGAGTCCTTGTGTTGCTTGCAGAACTGTGTTGGTAAAAAAGAAAATGAATCACCACCTTTGGAGCTGGAACAAGTCAACCATAGCAGATGGTGTAACTCACGCATGTGCATGTACAGCTGACACTCGGGGCACAGGGGCCAAAAGGGGTCCAAGGAGTCTTACAAGAGGAGTTTGGCTCTTACTCAGCCTGGGAGTTGCCTCACCAGCATATCTCTTGTTGAAGCTGGCAAGGGGTGTTAGAATTGACCAGATACAAAGAGCCATCACCACCAGCTTTTCTCCTGGAAAGAAGAGGAAAGGCTCTCAGTAAGACACTTTCAGACATCTGATAGAGATCCTTTCCAAGCAGAACCTCTGAGATTCTCGGGAGAGGATGAAATTAATGTTCTGCAAAACAGCAGAGTGCCTTGTCTCACCCAGAAGGTCACAGAGCTTTGCTGAGGTAGGGCTTGCCCTGGGGTGGTTGCCAGCAACCCTGTGGTTATTGCCTGACTCTCCAGGAGAAACCAGCATTGAAAGCTCTACTTGAGACCTCTAAGGACCTCTGCTCTCTGCAGGTTAGAAAGGTCCACGTAGCAGAGATGTGACCAGATGTGAAGCTACCAAGACCGTTCCACAGAAAATTAGGATAAGGGCACAGAGTGAAACCCATGAGGTTCCATCTGAACAGGAGGAAAAACATATTTAATGTGAGTGTCAGAGCCTGTCCCAGGCTGCCCAAAGAGGTTATGGAGTCTCCTTCTCTGGAGACATTCCAAACCCACCTGGACAAAGTGATCCTGAGACCTCTGCTCTGGGTGACCCTGCTGGAGCAGGGGGACTGGACCAGATGATCTCCAGAGGTTCCTTCCAACCCCCACCATGCTGGGATTCTGTGAAAAAAAGAGCCAGTGGGTCTCAAAGCTCTTTTTACACCAAGCTTTTTTCTGAATAGTGTTGGCGATCCAGCACACGAGCATCCAAAAGAGCAGTCGTGCCCCTTTTACCTGTGGTCTTCCACCCTCAAACCCTGCCACAGGACATTCCTGACGTGTTGCAGGGCATCTGAAAAGGCCAGCATCACCTGGATGTTTGGGATGGGCCCAGTCTCAGCTCTGCAATTCCTGGAGAAGATCCTGATCTCCTGCTGAAGATAGAACAGAGCTCAATTTAGCTGTACTCCAGGTCCTGTTCTTTAACAAGACAGAGCAGGAAAAAAAAGAGCAGCTATTTCCCATGCTGGAAAACAATAAAACAATGTGGGGGGTTTTTTTTGGAGTTTGGTGGAGAAAGTTCTCCAGCCAATTGTCTAGTGGGTTGTTTTGGAGTTTTTGGGAAAGTATGGTGCATGACACTCAGTGCCAAGGATTTCAAAGTGTGTCATTGTTGATTTTCTTTTGTCATTAACTGCCAAGATGGGGGGGTGGTTCAGAGCTGAGCCGGAGGAAGATCGGAGGCAAAGCTGACTTGATTAAGACTGTGTTTTGAAACCTTTCTGCATCTTGTTTAAATTGATTTGCTTCTGCTCTAAAAGGAGAAGGAACAAAAAAATAAAAAAAAAGGAAAAAGAAAAATAGCTCCTTCCAAGGGAACATCAAAGGGAATGGAGCTATTTTCACTGCCAGTATGAAAACGAAAAGCACGCAAAGACCGAACTGCACGACTGATGATAATAGAGTGCCTGGGAACAGAGCCCTGTAGAGACGAGGCACAGGAGTGGGCAGCAATACCTTGACTCCACCCTGAGATGCCTGCAAAAGCTTCACAACTGGGAGAGAAGCCGTTGAGGAGGCAAGAGTGGTGAACAAGTCGTGTCAGGAATGGTTTGAAACTCAAAGAATGAGTAAATGTTCTCTCGCAGTCATGGTTTGTCTTCTGGGAAAGGGAGAGCAGAGGGAGAAAACCCAACAAAGTGGAAGCAGGTTTAGGAATTTTTTTTTTAAAGCCACCTTTATTTTTATGAGAAAATTAGGTTGTTTAGCCAAAGCATGGCTCACTTTGAATTCTCTAAGCAAAGCCAGCAGAATAGCTTGGCAGGTTGGACTCTGGTCTTTGGTCACCTTAAATCTAGTGGAAACCAGGTACCTCCTGTCACATAATCTCTGGATGACACCTGTATGTCCATCCTGATGTATATACTCAGCTCAGGTCCTGCCCCAACAAATATATCTATGGCTGGAGATGTTTGCACAGCAAGAGCATCTTAAAGGTCTTTTCCAACCGTAGCAATGCTATGATTCTCTGATTCAGTCATGATGGGGCCACCATGTAAGAGTGGGTCTCAAGCTCTGGAGACCACCTATTTCACTCCTACCATGGTAGGTCCTGTTCTGCAGCTATAAGCTCTGCCTTGCCATTGCCCTTGTGCTTTCTGCCCTTCTTCATCTCAGCAGAATCTTGCTGTGAATCCAGAAGGATAAATTCAGACCTTGCTAGAAAATTAGTCCAAAAGTTGTAGCGGGTTGGGATTGGTAAGATGGAAATGGAAGGGGCCTTGCAAGGGTGCTAATGTTTTCCTGTTCCTCAGATATACCACTAAGCATTGGAGTAACTGGCTTCTCACAATGAAAGCAGAAGTTGGCACCAGGCACAACTCATCTAGACACTTAGAGGTACCTCTCAGATCAGTCCTTTTGCATTAACCTTGTCGAAGATGTTGCCTTTTGCCTTCAGCCCATTCCCTACCAACCACATCCAGAAGCAGGAGGACCAGCAATGGACCATCCTTGGTTGAGGAGAGCCATAAGAAACATATTCCTTCTTAGCTTAGCTCCAAGAGCTGTGTCTGCCCTTGTGGACAGAACTCAAGCTGCACAGTTGTTAGTCCTTCCTGACACGTGTTTGGCCTTAGCACGAAGCACACTGTGATTCTTGCATGGGTCAGCCATTTATATGGCCCATGAATCATCCCAGCAGACAGTTTGCCGATGGTCACTTTGTTTTGAAGGTCAGAGGATTTAATAACACAACTGAAGACTGCTCTGTGCCATTGGCCTTAGAACCCCCAAAACGTTCCCGAGACCATTTTAATCTCAGAGTGCAGACGTGACCGAAGCTTCTTGCTCTGCAAGCTGCCAGGGGATCACAAAGTGCATTAAGTCCCTTGGTCACAGGAGGCTACTTTGGACTGAAATAGCTCCTGTAGTGTTTCCAACCCCATCTCTGGGGTGCATTAAGAAGAGTGGGGCAAGCAGGTTGAGGGAGGTTCTCCTCCACCTCTGCTCTGCCCTAGTGAGACCTCACCTGGAGTATTGTGTCCTGTTCTGGCCTCCCCAGTTCAAGAAGGACAGAGATGTACTGGAGAGAGTCCACCAGAGGCTACGAGGATGATGAAGGGGCTGGAACATCTGCCTTACGAGGAAAGGCTGAGAGCCCTGGGGCTGTTTAGACTGGAGAGGAGAAGACTGAGAGGGGATCTAATGAATGTCTATAAATCCATGAGTTCTGGGTGTCAAGAAGGCACAGACTTCTTTTCCTTTGTGCATTATGATAGGATGGGCAACAATGATTCAAGCTGGAGTACAGAAAGTTCCACCTCAACATGAGGAAGAACTTCTTTACTGTAAGGGCTGTAGAGCATTGGAACAGACTCCCCAGAGAGGCTGTGGAGTCTCCTTCTCTGGAGACTTTCAGGACCTGTCTGGATGCATTTCTGAGTGATCTGCTCTAGTTTTGTCCTACTCTGGCAGGGGGGTTGGACTCAATGATCTCCAGAGGTCCCTTCCAACCCCTAACATTCTGTGGTTTTGTGATTCTGTGATTTCTACGTTCTCCAACTTCCTAATTTTACATCTTTGCAAGGGTTTGATTTGATTATCTCAGCTGAGCATCTGAGATCACAACAGGCATGTTGCACATGTTCTCTGATATTCAGGTACAGACCTGCCTCCACCCACCAATCTTCTTCAAACCACAGTGGATGACAGAAGTGGTGTCTTTGTACCAAGATGCCACATCATCATGAAGCCATGGAGAGACAAGGAAAAGACATGGACTTGTGGAGCAGAGCCAGAGGAGGCCACAAAAATGATGTGAGTGTGGAACACATCTGCTGTGCTGGAAAGGGTGAGAGAGTTGGGGTTGTAGAGAAGACTCTGGGGAGACCTTGTGGTCTTTCGGGACTTCAAGGGGGACTATAAGAAAGATGGGGAGGGACTTTTGAGCAGGGCTTGTTGGGACAGAACAAGGGGTGATGGTTTGAAACTAAAAGAGGGAGATTTAGACTGGAGAGAATGAAGAAATTTTTGATTTTGAGGGTGGTGAGACCCTGTCCCAGGTCGCCCAGAGAGCTGGTCAATGCCCCATCCATGGAACCATTACAGGTGAGGTTGGCCAGGGCTCTGAGCAACCTGCTCTAGCTGCAGATGTCCCTGCTTAGTGTAGGGGGGTTGGACTAGGTGACCTTGAGAGGTCCCTTCCCACCCAAACCATTCTACAATTTAAAAGAAAAAAGAAAATTGAAAGGGGAGAGCTGCATTCTGATGCTTCTGACACAAAAGTGCTCCATCTCCAAGCTTGCTTTGTATTTCATAGGGGTGGGACTTGAAAGACGCTCACTGTTTTAAGAAACACTAGGAAATTAAGAGAGATAATGGCATGAGATTTAGGTGACGTTCCAATGTCAGCACTCAACAGGACCTTGGCTGCCCGCCTGTGTGCGTAGAGTATCATACATTTGTTTCTTTCCTTTCCTGGGTGTATCTAGCAATGTTGACACAGTGAACGACAATCAAGCTGTGCTTTCCACTTTCACTTTTAACGTGGCCTGTTCTTGGCCCCGAGGAGGGGGCTGTCAGCCCCTGAGCTGCAGGAACGGGTGGAGAGCGCAATCGTCTCCTGCCAAAGACAAATAAAGTGCAAGGAAAGTAAAAGGGGCTGGAAGGTGATGAATGGTTCAACCTCCTCAGCTTCAGGAGCCTCTTCATTAACTGCTTCACTGCTCTTTTTTTTTCCTTTTTTTTTTTTTTTGCCCATTTTTTCTTTGTTTTGTGGGGATTTTTTCCCCCCTTTGGCTCAGTGCCATCCTGTGCCACCCGCCTGCAACTCTGTGTCCCCAGTTCAGGTGCCCATCTCCCATCCCAGGATGCAGCATGACATGAAAGAAATAAAAAGAAGACAGCTTTACATTTTACACCAGCGATGTCACCTCGTGCTACATCCCATGGGACAGAGCCTGCACACTGCCAGGACATCCACAGTGCAAACTTGATGCACCTCAAAATTCAGGCTCCAGGGAGCCATGGAGGACATTTCTTATCCCAAGGTGACTTTCCCCCAGTGTGCTCCAGAAAAGCCTGGCAATTTCTGAGCTCACTGGAAACCAGTCAATGGCTGGGGACTCTCCCCTGTCCCTTCCATTGCTTGGCCCTTCCTCCACATCCCCTCTTCATACCTTGGAAACCCCTGGGGAGTCCAAACAGGCCAGCAGCCTATTGAGCTGCTGTGGGTCAGAATCTGGACCCTTGCTTTGATTCCTGCACCCCAAGGTGACTGGGCAGGGTAGGACATGGGTGGCACAGATGAAGGACTGATGACTCTGTTTCACAAACTTACAAGAAAAGAGGCATGGAGACAGAGGCAATGACTTACCCAAGGGCAAGGACCTCTTGCCAGCTTCATCACGAGTGTGGTGGGCAACAGTGACCCCCTGAAATGGCCATGGAGGTACAATCCTGAGTGCCTCTACAAACTGAGCTCGTTTCTCCTCCGTAGGGAAAAGCAGCCAGTCCCAAGGAGCACGCTGACATGGTGGGGCAGCTATTCTGGGGCCAGACATCCACAGAGCCATGGTGTCCTCTTCCTAGCAAGCTGCATCAGTTCTGCCTCGAATGCAGAACGTAACCCTGGCCAGGTCTCTACCTGTGACCAATAGCTCAGTCTCAGAGTGGAGCTGCCAGCATGGAGATGAAGATGGCTGTAGGCTCTACCCTGCTGACACTCGAGCTGTTTCCTTACAGTGTCACATCTCCTTAGACACCTTCAGGACCAGAATGGGCCCAAATGAGCCCTACCCGTTCAGCAGGACCTTTCTCCCATGTTGAGGCTGTCATATTACCTGGATATTTAGTTCCAAGGAGGCGACAGTGTTAAAAGGAAGCCTGGGAGACGTTAAATCAGCCTTGTTATGAATGAAAGTGTCCAGAAAGCCCAGAGGGCCCCAGTAATTTCATAGTAGGCTGAATCACGAGCTCTCAGTTTTGCTGTTTGCAAAGTGCCTGGTGTGCAGAGACCTCAGAAGTCTTGGCAAGAATGCTGACAGTGATGAGACACAGCAAGAGAAAAGCAGCTGCACAGAGAAAGACACCCCTGGAGATGACTCATCCAACTTACCCCAACTTAACGGCTCCTCCATTTCATTTGCAGAGGACCTGGAGCATCTCAGTGCAGGAGGAAGACAGAGGCCAGTAAATCAGACAGGAGCTACAGAAAATGTTGGTGCCGTGGGGTGGAAGGAACAGGAAGATGCTTCCTGGAGCGGCATGGGCTCTCCATTGTCAGAGGTTGAAGAATATAAGGGCAATTATACCAGGACAGACCAAAGAACTGGCACCAGGCTCCATCAGGGATCAGGTTAAAATCAGAAAGGACCTGGGTTTTTCTCCAGCTTTCTTCTGAAATGTCTGGATCTTGCTGCTGTGGGAAGTTGGACATCGGATTAGATGGACTAAAGAGATGGATCTGTCCTTTCTTCCAAGACGTTACTGGGAATTAAAAGTCTGGTTGCTCTCTCCAGCTTGTGCAGTGTAAAGACGTTTGAGGTAGATGTGTTCTCCTGAGACAGCCAAGAAGTTTTGGTCTTCCCCGTTTCAATCTCAGAAACTCTGAGATGTGGATAAGTGAGAAATGATCACGCAAAGGGATCGTTGAAACCACCACCACCAAAGCATCAGCCTGAACCTCTCAGCCTCAGACCTTGCTCAAGACCTCACTGGAGTTGGAGAGTCTCAGCACAGGTCTCCATAATCACAGTTCCAGGTTCTCCTGTACATGACTGGAGGGGAAGCAGTGAGACCCAACCTCCCAGGATGCTTCTGTTGCAAGAAACTCTCTCCCACTGTTTAACCCTCTGCTAACACTGCTGGACAGTAGGAGGGAAGGTATTCAAGCCAATGCCAAAAAGTGGAGGTGGGCAGGTTACAGCACTAACTGTGCTCACTCTGGTGCTGGTCTCCACCTCAGCGTGCATACAGGGACAGGTGGGATATACGAGTTGGCCTCTACAGCAACAAAACTGGGACAAGCACCTAGAAACACCAAGGTGATGAAGGTAAAAGTGGTCTGAGCCTCCATCCCACACCCACTCCTCCAAGCCTGAAAGACATTCAAGCAGCAGATGGGACTACAATGCACATCACAGAGCCCCGATGTTTCAGTGAAAAGACTGATCCAGGACCACCACCATGGGAGCTTTCCCCTTTCCCCTTCGCCAAGCACATGCTGTCTGAGCAAGGCTCTGTTAGCCAGGAAGGTGCCTGTGATGCTGAATACACAGTACAGTGAAGGGTTATGTTTTTTCAGCTCTCCACCATTATTTTCCAAAGGTACCCAAGCTTGAAGTGCACCCCTTTACAAACTGGAAAGCTCCACTTGGACCATCTTCAAACCCAACGGCCAATCAGAGGCACTCTTCATCTTTCATGCCCAGCTCACACTTTGCACATGATGGGGCAGGGGGAAAGAGCAAGGAGAAAAGCTGCACTTGAGGATCTGGTCCCTGGAAATCCCAGCCACGCTATAAAGGTAAGGCTGAGCAGAGGATTTCATGGCCATCTGCTGCCATCTAGTGTCTTCTGGACACCCAAAAGTTCTGCCTGGTTTCATAAATTTCTCTTTAACTAGTCTTCACTCAAGTCCTGCCCATCCCATGGACCACAGACCAAGTCTTACATTTGTGGGTGCATCAGGATGGACATCATCCATCTGCACTACCTGTGACCAGCTAGGTTAGACAAAGTCAGCAAACAGACCATCATGCATCACCACTAAGTTATGATTTTTTTTTTTTTTCTTGCATCTCTGCTCCAAAGCAGGGAGCCAGCTGATGGCTCAAGCTGGGTTGGTCTGGGCATGTGGACTGGGAGGGCTGTACTCAGCACTGCTGCCCTTGCCTGGAGAAAAGGGACGTGATGGGTCATTCTGCACCACTGGCACTGCCAGTCTGCCTCAAGAAAAATCATCTGATGCATGTGAGGGACAGCTCCCAGGTAGAGAAAGGGTCTGTGGGAAGGGTGAAAATATCTTTGAGTATTTACTGAGCTGCTGAGCAGACTCATGGACCAGTACATCTCTGCAGGAACCCCAAGATCAGAACTGGAGCTTTCTGTCATTTTCTTTCTACCCCAAGTGTCTCAAAGGTAGGCTACAAATGTGTGTGTCCTATGTACTTTGGGTAGCCAAGGAGGGTGAAGACCCTGTATCTCCTCACTGGCAACACGAGGAGACGAAGGGGAGTGTGAGGGACATGTAGGTGACATTAACGGGCAAGAATCCAAGCCCAAGGACCATGGCATCAGCTTGACATGATCACTCAATGGTTGGTCTCACAGTAAGGTGGGTTTTTCGATGGCCACGTTGTCATCCCTCACTTTGTCGTTAAGCTAAATGGTCCGACAAAGTTTTCTCCAATCACTTCATCATTAAAGCAACTTCTCCAAACTCTTTCCCACTGTTTAACCCTCTGCTAACACTTCTACTGGACAGTAGAAGGGAAGGTATTCACAGGCAGGGAGCAGGGTTTCCTCTGTCCAGAAGCTTCGTAGTCTCTTCTTCACGTCTGACCATGTATGAAGTCCTTGGGAGATAGCTAAAAAGGATTGGAGCTTGGGAAGGGTTAGGGACTAGTTCATTTACTTTGTTCTCTGGAGGTCATCTGAGGATGATCTCAAGAGGTTCCTTCCAACCTCAATGACATTGATTTTGTGACTTGTTATCAGAGTAAGAGGAGCTGCTGGATCCTACATCCCATCTGGGTAACCACCAACAGCAAAATATGGAGGTACCAGAGATGCTTCAGGGAAGGCCCATGTGCAAGACCAAATACTTCAAAACAAAACCTGACGATGAGAGTTAGGACAGCTATGGTTAAGGTGGCCTTCACCACAACCTGCAATCAGCAGCCCGTTTTGTAACACTGGGGATGATGAAACACCAGGTGAGTTTCCTGAGGGTTGTCCCTAAGCCAACATCACGAAAACCCTTTACACTGGTTGGACACATCTCAAAAAAAGTGTCCTAGGACAGGCAGGATCTACACCAGGGTAGCTGACACGTCCCACACAGTTGGACCAAATGATCCCAGGTTTAAGGGCTAACAGAAGGGGTTCCAGGGATGCCTGTCTGCACTGGCATGGTGGGACACCCTGAGTCCTTGGTGTCCAAAGGTGAAAGACCTTCTGAGCAAGAAAAGAGCCGTAGGAGCCAGGGGACCGTACAAAGCCTTTGTTTTCATTTCAGACCCTGACAGAGCCATATGTCAAGTCATAGGAAAGTGGCATGGTATAGTCAACAGCACCTTTCATCTGAGGATTGTAAAGCCCTTTCAAGACATCAGTTTGTTCAACCTCACAACACCCCTGTGAGGTAGGTATTACCCCCCATTTTACAGACGGGGGGAAACTGAGGCACAGAGAAATGCAACGGCTTGGCCAAGGCCTTTGGGCAAGTCAATGGCACAGGCAGGAGGTCTTCCTGCTCTTGTTCCCGGCTTGTGGCTCCTTCCCACTTTGGACAGCAGGGTGTTAGCAGCTCACAGAGCCACTGCTGGGCTTGCCCCATGAGCAGGGAACACGCGACGTTTATAGAGGGCTCCTGAGTCCCTTGAAAGCACCCTGGTAACCAGCTGCCACCAGCGCTTCAGACATTAAACCATTTCCCAGACAGCTCCTCCTAACAGATACGGCCCCAGGATTGTCACTGGTTTATCTTGTGCAATCAGGCAGGAGGCCAGGAGGAGCCCGAGAACTTGGATCCTTCATGGAAATGTCCCAGCGCTGTATGGCACAGTCCGAACTGGAAAACACTTCTCTCTCATGGCAAATGTCTCCCCGGAGACAATGCCCAGCATTGAACTCTGGTGTCAGTGGGTGGTGGGGGGATCCCACCAGGCCTGGAGGAGAAGGAGGAGGTAGCTAGTAGGATATTACATGTCTTTCTCTGTCACTGTCGCCAGCATCTTAAGTCAGTGTTGGATGTTCTCTTGACCCTAAGTCGCTCCAGCCCAGCCCATGTGCAATGTCAAGGAAAAAAAAAAGACTAAAACTGGGGGGTTAAATTGGCAAGGAAGCAATGACGGGAGCTGCCGTGGAGTCTCCATCGTAATAACCCCACCACCAGCACACCCCAGCCCTTAGTTATATCACGGTACCGATTTCCCCTCTCCTCCCCCCGCTACAGTTTTTGTGCTGAATACATATTGTCTTACAAAAATAGTCCTCTGGTATCAAAAGGCAAATAAAACAAGAGAGGAATAGAAGACCCCTGTCGCCAGCAGCAGTGCAAATCAGGAGAGCCAGCTCAGGAAGGACGGGCTTCAGTTGTCCTTGGTTTGTCACTTCTTCAAGGGGAAGGAGGTTGATTGGACTTTGATGGCTGGGACTGGCCTGAAGTGAGAAGAAAGAGAAAAGACAACTCATTGGAATGCAGAGACCAGGCATCCACCACCTCCACAAGGAACATCCTTCCACAACTCCAGGAAAAGGCCACCTGCTGTCTCTGAGCCCAGAGGGGACCTGGTACTGTCCCAGTCATCCATGTCCTGTCTCAAGAATACAAACCTAAATCATTCTGAGGTGTTCTCCTTTGGTGTACCCTCAAAACCCTGACAGGAGGCAGAGTCCACCAAAGCAGGGGATGTCTCTGGGCAGCGAGCAGTGGCGAGAACTGTCAGCCCACCAACTGCAGGAACCACGTCCCCAGAGAGGTTACTGCTCTCAGCTGCCCCAAAACAGCCAAGGTGGTTTGTGCGCTACCAAGAGGTGTCACCAAACCAACCCAGCAGGGATCCTATAGTCCATCCTGGGAATTATGAAAGATCTCACCTCATCCACCTAGGAAAGAAAACAGTTCCTTGGCCCTCTCTTACCATGTTGGTGGTGTCAAGAAATGAATCCAGACCAGGACGCAGGCACATCCTGCACAAGTCTGGCCCTGCCAGTCAACGCTTTTTGACATGGGCATCATTTCAAGACAGGATGTCCAGGGACTTCTCCCAGTGGGCAGCAAGGACAAAACTACACCATGTGGGGAGGGAGGTGAGTCCAGCTGCTGGACTGTACCAAATCTTTCACTTTTGGGACCACAGAACGGGCCTGTTTCATCTACTGGAGGAGATGAGCTACAGGGATTGAGTTACACTGAGACATTTTGAAGGCATATTCAGCCTCTTCGTGGTGGCAACTACAAAGACAGAGGAACCTGAAAATGTACAAGGGTCAAAGTAGTAATTAGCAAAGCAGAACATCTAGGGGATGAGGGCCAACCTCAGACCAGCATGGTGCCTTCTCTCCATGGCTAGACATGGACCACAAGCCTGGCTAGCAAGAGCAGATGCAAGAACAGTCCCTGGAAGCTTCACTGACCTGTTTACAGTGACTTGGACTGAATCTCCCAGCTCCAAACTGGAAAGCCCATGTCCTCCATTCCCTTGGGACAGGGGTGCCCAAGCCCTGCTATTTTTTGGGTGCCCTGCTCATCGTGGAGCCTCTGGGAAGGGGGACATTTAATCCCCAGTCTCCTGGGTCCCAGCCCAGTGTTTAACCAAAGATGACCCCCCCACCAGCAGCAAAGACCATCCCCCCCATGGTCCTGCACGGTGTTGGTGACTCACCTTTGAGGTGGCATTGGTCTGTAGGAAGGAAAGATGAAACAGAACATCAGTGCACATCCCTTCACTCCACTGCCCCCCAGCAGCTCAGCAACAGCCCCCTCTGTGCTCTGGAACGAGGGACCACATGTACCCACCAAAGGATGGCATCTCCCTTAACCGATCAGGAGCCTCTAAGACCCAAAGGCACAACCTTGGTCATCACTGGCCAACTTTGGCCAAACGCTGTGGGCTCCTGCCAAGTAGAGGCATGGCTGCAGACCCCAGACACCCACCGGTACCTTTCTTTGGGTGGGCAGGCTCTGCTCCTGCACCATCCAAGAGTGAACCTGGGCACAGGGTTGCTTATGGATGTAGGGTCCCCATATGGACAAACACTTTGGTTATGGTTGCTCTCCAGGCAGCAGGATCTGGCACATCTTCTGATTTCCTTTGTATCTGTTGCTGCTGCCCTGAATGTCCCGTACCAAAGATCCTCAATGCCCTACAGGCCAGTTACCTCCAAGCTGGTGGCCTTCAAACTCCTCTGTAGCCACAGCAGCGGGTACAGACCTGCACGGCCCAGAGCACAGAACATTTCTGCTGCTCCTCAGCAGCCTGACCTGTACACATCAGTCATATTAGGAAGAAGCAGGAGAAACCCAGGTAAAGGTACCAAGAGGGGCAGACCAGGGCATGCCACACTGACATTTGGGATATCCCACCCAGATGTGACCCCCACAGGACCTCAGCAGTGGTGAGAGACAGCTCAGCTCTTCTCTCAACTTACTTTAATGGTCTTGTGAGGTGGCTCGCAGCACTTGTACCCGATGCTTTGAAGTTGGTAGGAGGGACCATGACCAGCAGGGTCTGTCCATGTGCAGGAAGCAGCTCTTTGGCCAGAAGAGGACTTCCAGGCAGTGGCCGACGGGGAGGTTGGTGCTTTGGGACAACCTGGCAGTACAGCGTATGGGAAGAGACAACATCCTTAGAGGAGCATCCAGTGACCTCCTACAAACCTCTCTCCCCTACTGCAGAGATGAGATGCTTCAAAGTATGTGACAATGATGCTCAACCCACCTTCAAACACTCTCATTATGTAATGAGCTTTCTTCACCATTGCAACAGCCAACCAGCAACACTCACCAGTGGGGTCCTCACGGGGTTGCAGGGAAGAGGTTTCTTCGGAGGCGGCAGCTTAGCCTGAGAGACGACTGCTTTGGTGGGGACCATGGGTGATTTGCTGACTGGTGGAGGTGGCCTGGCAGGCTTGGGGTCTCTTGGGCGTGGAGGGATGGAGTGAGGAGCTGGGCGCAGAGGGTGGACAACGTTGACGGGCTGAGAGCCGGGCTGGTGAGGGTTGGGTTTGGGGAGGAACGCAGCTCGCGTTGCCTGCAGGGACAAGGAAAGCAGAAGCATGGAGGAAAAGCTCAGGTGTGCTTTCCTGAGTGCTGAGAAGCAGATGTTCCCTTGAGGTCTGGGAGCTAAGGGTTGCAGGAGGAGTACTGGATATTTATTCCACTTTCTGAGACCATCACTTTCACCATTCAGGCCAAAAGCTGAACACATTTGCTCCTCACTAACCAAATGAGAGCACACAGGGATAGGAGAAAGGGGCTAAACTCAGGAGATCTGGACCAGGGTCAGCTGTGGTGAATCCATACCAGATTTCCACCAGAGTGAATTACGGAGATGGGAGACACCATCTGTTCTGCTTTGCTCTCAGCCACTCTGGCCATGCTCAAAACCCTTAAATTCTTCCTAAATTCAGTCCCAGTCTTATCCAACCCAAGGTCACCAGAAGTGACACAACCAGCAGCAGAAGCATCTGCCTCCCACATAGATCCAGCATGAAGTCATCAGCAGGACTGCTGAGCCCCTGCAGTCCTGGGGGCTCTGGGATGCCACGGGGGATGGGTCATTCCCAGAGAAGGCTCCTGGCCATCAGGGTCTTTTTGAGCAGGCAAAGCTCAACAGACTCGCTTTCAGGAAGAACGTGTACTACTGGCCAAGGGCTTGTGACATAGACAAGGAGCACCAGTTGCTTGTCCAGTTGCTAGAGGCAGATGTGAGTATCAAGTCCCAGGGAGGAAAGCACACGTGGAAGGTGAGTCACTACTTACTTTACTGGTGTGGCTGGAGGTGGAAATGTTCCGCAAGGTGAAAGCAGCTTTGGGATGGCCACCGGTCGACGTTCTGCTGATGGTTTTGTTCCTGCCCGGGATCACAAACGTCATAAATCACAGATGGCAAAATAAAGCAAACCAGTTTTGCAACAGCTGCCTCCCAAAACGTTGCGCATCAGTGAGACCCTGTCTCTGCTAACAGATTGCTACCAGACGGTCTTGCAGTGCTAGGGGAGCAGGGTTGACAAGTCTGTCTTGAGATAATGAGGGTAATGAAGGAGGTTGGTTGGTTCTGGGTTTTGTGGTTTTGGGTTGGTTTTTTTTTTCCCTCAGATTATTGCAGGGGCTCTGAAATAATGAGAAAATTTCAGGGGAAATAATGAGAATATCTAAATTCAGCATTACTTTAGAGCCCTTCCAGCTCTTGCAGCCTGCAAGGAGCAGATGGCAAGGAAGCTCCTCGGAATCAGTCCACCTACATCATCACTCTCCAGGGCTGTCCTGTTCAACTGATCATTCCTGTCCTCTGTTCATGTGAGAACCAAGAGCTTCAGATTATCCCAGGAGAGTGCTCATTATGTCTCAAACAGGTTTCATACCAGTTTGAAACAAGCCCTCTGCACCACCAGCAATCCCACAACCATTTCTACCAGGCTGGATGCCACCAGTGGCAAGAAAACAAGGTCTTAGTTTCTCACTGGGTCCTCAAGAGAGAAGGGATTTAGGACACATCACCTACCTATATGTCTCCTGGCTCCTCCTCCTCAGCTCCTTTATCCATTTATTCAGGAGCGAGTTCTCCCGTCGGTACCAATAGTAGATGACGACCATCAGGGCCAGGAGGAAGAACAGGAAGATGAGCAGAAGGGTTAAGATGGCTTCATGATCTGGCAGGGAAAGCACAAGGATGAGTGTGGGGTTGGGAGAGCCAGCAGCCTCCAGCTTCACTCGACGGAAACATTGGTCCTGTCTGCCCCTTCCTGGCCACCCAGGCTAGAGATGTTGTTGCATCTCCAAAAAGGGAGCAGTACTATCTGGTGGCCTCTGATAAAAACGGTTGGCCATCAAGCAACAAGAGCTGGGCACAGGCTGTGAGTCTGCCTGAATGGACCTAACACAGCACATCTGGGAGCAGAGCTGTCAGCAGCTTTATCACCCCATCTCCCCTCTCCTGGCACTGCTCCATCCCCCCGCCAGTGTCCCAAGGCACTGGACAAGAAGATGTGACTCACTGTCACGCTGCACAGGGCCACTGTCCACGCTGCCACCCAGGCCTGGCTTCTCGCAGTAGGGGGGAGCCCAGCCAGCATCGCAGTGGCAGTTCTTGTTGCTGTTGCAGACCTGCAGAGAGAGGAGGAGGGTCTGAGACCACAAGGGATCTACGGAAATGATGGTCTGTATGGAATGAGAGTAGATGGCCAGCAACAGGAGCTGGGGCTGAAGGAGATTAACCACTGCCAATATCCACCCCTCAAACACCTCTTGGATCGTGCCTGTGTTGCCCTCAAATCTGTGATTGCAGTCATAGAATCATGGAATGGTTTGTGTTGGAAGGGACCTTTCAAGGCCATCCAGTCCAACCTCCCTGCAGGGAGCAGGGCCATCTGCAGCTAGAGCAGGGTGCTCAGAGCCCCGGGCAACCTCCCCTGCAATGGTGCCAGGGATGGGGCAGCCACCACCTCTCTGGGCAGCCTGGCACAGGCTCTCCCCACCCCCAGCAGCAACAATTTCTCCCTTCTCTCCAGTCTGAATCTCCCTCTTTTAGTTTCAAACCATCACCCCTTGTCCTGTCCCAACAGGCCCTGCTCAAAAGTCCCTCCCCATCTCTCTGCCAGGCCCCTCCAAGCCCTGCCAGGCCCCCAGAAGGTGTCCCCTTGGGGAGCCTTCTCCTCTGCAGGCTGAACCCCCCCAGCTCTCCCAGCCTGGCTCCCAGCAGAGGGGTTCCAGCCCTCCCAGCATTGCTGGGGCTCCTCTGGCCCCGCTCCACCAGGTCCCTGTCTCTGCTGTGCTGAGCACTCCCGAGCTGGCCCCAGCACTGCAGGGGGGTCTCTCTCTCTGCCCAGAGCCCTGGGAGCAGAGGGGCAGGATCCCCCCCTCCCCTGCTGCCCAGGCTCTGGGGGTGCAGCCCAGGGTGCCAGTGCCTGCTGGGTGCCAGCGCACGGGACCGGCTCAGCTCCAGCTTTTCATCAACCTGCACCCCAATGTACAGAGATATTTTCTTGCTGGCACTTTTATTTTCCTCCTCTTTGCAGAAGCCCTGAATACAACTATTTTATACCCTCAGTTTTCACACTGCTCGACTAGACAAGCTTGATACCCTTATGAGTTTGTGTTAGGCCAGAAGCTGGTTAAACATCTCCTTGGAATCCTCCCATGAAACCACAGCATTGTTGTTGTCTTATCTGGCCGAGTCCTGCATTCTGCAGAGGTCAAATCTTTGTAGCCTTTAAGCTTTGGACAAGGGTGGCTCCTTCTGTTCCCTGAACCACTGCCCTGCCTCTCCACAGTCCCAGCTGTGTTTCTGACTCTTGCTTTGCTCTCAAGAGGCAACAGGCACCTGCTCTGATCTCCAAACCCTCTCCAGTTCAAACTGGACCCTGATCCAAATTCTGCAGATGGTCCTTACATCACCAACGATCTTCCTCTTGACTCGGACAGGGGCAAGCAAAGATCTCAGCTCAGGCTCACCCGTAGCTGATGCATGAGAGAGCTATGAAAAGCAGATGCCCACCACGCTGAGAGGCTCATCCCTGTGGGAGACACTTGGTTTTGCTTAAGAACCTGGACTTATCTCAGGAGCCTCCTGTAGGGCTTAGGCAATAACTCACCCCATGGCCATTGCACCGGGAAACACACTTTTCCAGCTCAAAAAGGGAGGCATTCTGGCACCGGCGATCTTTGCAGACCTGAGAGAGAGAGCCAAGGAGCTGAGGTTAGAGCAAGACCCAAGAGAGGGGAGGCAGTGATCTTCTGGCTTCACAGATGGGAGTCTTCCGGAAGGATGTTGTCCATTGGAAAACTCAGGTTGGTTAAACCGTATTGGTCCGGGTCAAGGCATTTCAGTCCAATTTTCAGCACAGCCCAGGAAACTTCTTCCAGTCCCCCAGCCAGGATGGCTCAGTAGAGTCCAAGCCAGCAGCACTCCTCCCCTTCTCTCCTGACAACCCATCTGGCAGCTCCTGGAGAAAGCATTTCCCATCTGGCCCTAAAACGAAGGCACCATCCCCCCCCCCCCCCCAAAAAAAAAACCCCTATACTGGATTTCAAAACCATCCATCCTTTCTCATGAGAATGTCAACATTTCACCCTTCCATCCCAAACTGGGATGAATATTTCACAATTGAAATGCCAAGCAGGAAAGGCTGTGTCTCCACAGCCAACTCTGCCTGGCCTGCATCCCCACTACCATATTTTCCACCAGGCTTCTGCCCTTTCTCAGCTGAACTGACTTGGAGATGCAGGGGCTGTGATGCTCAGTTAGCAGCATCTGTTTGGATCTGTCATCTTGGCTGCTAACACAGCTTTCCCCTAGGAAATATCTTCTTGAGAGGAGGAAGCCCCACCCATCAAGTCCTGGGGCATGTAATTCTTGTTGCGGTTGCTTCACTGTGAGTTAAATCAGCAAAGAAGAACAGAGGCCAGAGAGAAGAACTTGGTGGCCTACACACAAGCATCTGGTGATATCTAGAAGCACCCTGGTTGAGGTACAACCACGGCCATGTCTGCAAGCGTGGAGGAAACCACGGCCAAAGCCCAGCTGTAACGCAGGAAAAGAGCCAATGTCCACACTGGAGCTGGGATAAGAGCCAAGGAGATGATTTCCTTCCTGTAGGAGACACCAGCCCTAGGAAGAGGCACTCACCATCCCATCTCCGCATTTCGTCCCTGTCATCACCAGCCCAGGGTCAGAGAGGTCTTCCTCGTCATCCTTTGCGGTGTACATGTAGGTGCCTCGGCACTTCACCTCCCGCCCGTTGAAGCGGATGGTGGTGTCGATGGAGACAGTGTTGGTCCCCTGGGGTTTCTTAGCCGAGCTCTGGCACTGGATCTTGCCACACATAGCATCCCTAGGAGGAGGGCACAGACAAGGTGAGGGCAGGAGATGGGGGGGCTAGGCCACCTCACCCTCACTGCCCCCATCACCCCCTGCCCCGCTGCCCTGCTGGAGCAGCTCCCTCTCGATTGATGGCCATGAGATGTTGTGATGGGAGAGTCTCATCAGGCTCAGAAAGGACTTTGAGAAATCGTGGACAGCACAGGGAAATGCTGGAGGGAACAGGCAGAGGAGGTCCCTCTAATCTCCCTGGTCTAACTGGGAACACTGGAGCACACATGCTTTCTCAAAAGCATCTCCTGCTGATGTTGTCTTTGCTTTTCCCTTCAGACTGTGCTGGGAGGTGATGCATGGTGGGACAACCACCCAGCACTGACGGGGATTGAGCCCAGGAGGGACCTGGTGTCCTCCTCAAGTCCAAAACGGAGCTGGCCCAAGCGGTTCAGCCAGGAGGACCCTACCAGTCCCTTTTCAGGGGCGGTCAGTGGAGGGCTGTAGGTGCAGGAGGAGGAGGTGTGGCACCCATGGGTGCCAGGGCTGCACCCACCTCTTGTCACATTTCACGTAGCGCCCTTGACTGTCTTTCCCACAGTTGCCGTAGGTGTTGCCAGCCATGTTCACGTCCTGGAAACAGGCATCGGGGGCAGGCCAGGCTCCTGCAGGGAGGGAGGAAAGGTCCCATGTGGGATGGGGAAAGCAGCCAGCAGGGAGAAGTACTAAAACTGGGAGCAGCAGATGGATACTTATGGAGAAAATAGGCCTACAAAAAAGCTGGGGAGGGACTTTTCAGAAGGTCTGATAGCGATAGGATGAGGGTTGGTGGCTTCAAACTGGAAGAGGGGAGATTTAGATTAGAAAAGTGGAAGATGTTCTTCACTCTGAGGGTGGGGAGACACAGGCACAGGTTGACCAGGGAAATTGTGGATGCTCCATCACTGGAAATGTTCAAGACAGGGTTGGATGGGGCTTCGAGCAACCTGCTCTAGTGGGAGATGTCCCTGCCCATGGCAGGGGGGTTGGAACAAGATGATTTTTAAGTTCCCTTCCAACCCAAACCATGCTGTGATTCAAAGTACATGGAGGAGGCCATGTACAGTCCGTGCAGAGTATGGGCTGCGAGCAGTGCTGAAGCCACATGTAGAGTACGGGCTGCACTACAGCGTGGAGGTCACTTGTGGCATATGGAGTCATAGACTCATAGGATCGTTTAGGTTGGAAGAGCCCTTTCAGATCATCGAGTTCAACCATTAACCCAGCACTGCCAGGGTACCTCTAAACCCATGTCCCTCAGCACCACAGCTCCACGGCTTTCAAACCCCTCCAGGGATCACGGGGACTCCACCACTGCCCTGGGCAGCCTGGGACAGCCCTGGACAACCCTCAAGGGGAAGAAATTGTTCCTCAAGTCCAACCTAAACTTCCCCTGGGGTAACTTGAGGCTGGTTCCTCTTGTCTTATTGCTTGTTCCTTGGGAGAAGAGCCCAACCCCACCTGGCTCCAGCCTCCTGTCAGGAGCTGTCAGAGCCAGAAGGTCTCCCCTGAGCCTCCTTTTCTCCAGGCTTAGCAAGCCCAGGTCCCTCAGCTGCTCCTCACCACACTTGTGCTCCAGCCCCTTGCCCTTCTCTGGACATGCTCCAGCACATGTGCCACATGGAGCATGAGGATCACAGGCAGCATAGGGCATGTACGCAGTGTATAGGCTGTATGAAGTGTGGGAGCCATGTGCTGTAGGTGGACAGGTTCAGCAGAAGACCAGGCAGCTGTGAGTGGTCCCTCAGCCCTCCACACCAGCCTCACTGATGCTGACCCCAACCCTGGATGGGGACAGCACAACATCCATCCACAACCCTCCACCCCTAGAGGCGGGGAACGTGAGGACTCCAAGTGCAGGCACAACACGGAGATCCAATGTGGCACCTGCTCCGGAGAGGGGTGACAATGACGTTGGTGGGACTCACCTGGTCCCCAGAGCTGGACACATTGCTGGTGGTGGGTCATGCACATGCCGTTGTTGCAGTAAGCCTCGCCGTAGGCACAGGAGGAGCCATCCAGCAGATACACGTTGGCCGGGCAGTAGGGTGAGGCACCCGTGCAGTATTCAGGGAGATCGCAGGATCCCGCTGCTTCCCTGCAGATCGTCCCAGCCACCTTTAGCTGCCGCAGGAGGAGAGGGAAACATCAGCACTGAGGGGCGGCAAAGGGGCCAAGCTGCATTTGCTGCTGCCTCCTAGAACAACTTGGGGTCATAAAGCATCTATGATGTCCCCTGTGGGACTACATGGGGCTGTGAAGGCACAAAGCCCAATTCCTGGGCTGGACCCCAGCCATGAAGCATCCAGAAGAGATTCTCCCGCAGACATAAGCTTATCCATAGCCTTCCTCATTTGGTACTGGGGGTTTTAACCCTATGGACACATGAGCCCCGAGGGAATGGTGAGGGACATGTCTCCCAGCTCATCCCATGGGCAGCTGGCTGGGCACAGTGGAGGGTCACGGTGGGGAGCTTACCTTGCAGCTTTGGCAGCAGTCACCATGGGCACATTGTGCTCCCACCTTCAGCGTGCAGTTGTGAGCATTGCAGCATGGGTTGGTGCACTCCTGCGTGGGGAGAAGATGACATCAGCACGGTCAGGGAACTGTCACAGAGTGCCTAGAGAGGTGGTCGCTGCCCCATCCCTGGAAACCTTCCAGGTGAGGCTGCCCGGGGCTCTGAGCACCCTGGTCTCTAGTTGCAGATGGCCCTGCTCAGTGCAGGGGGGTTGGACGAGATGACCTTGAATGGTCCCTTCCCACTCAAACCATGCCATGATTCTATGATGTTGTGATTCCATCACTTCCCCACTGCTGCCCCCAGCCCCTTCTCCACCCACCTTCTCCACCACTGGCCTTCTCATTTTGCCATCAGGGAAACTGAGGCACGGAGGGGATGACAAAGACCTGAGTCAGTCAAGAAGAAAGCCATGCCCAGGTGAATTAGATTAAGGAAGGTGGGACTGGGAAGAGCTCTTGGGATGGAGTCCCTGTGGTGATCAGCAAACCCCTTCACCTTGGCAACACCCCTCTCCACGTGGGCCCTATCCTGGCACCCAGCAGCTCAGCTGAGCTGCGAAAGCCTCTGCAGGAAAGCAATGCAGCACCCAGCACCATACCTCCACCTCCCCGCAGTCACAGTCTTCTCCTTCCTCCAGAAAGCCATTGCCACATTTCCGTCCCACCACCAGGTCCTTGGTGTCGGGCAGGTTGAAGAGACACATGCCACCTCCCTTCTGGAAGTAGTTCTCCAGCTGCCTCTTGCTGCAGGAGCTGAACACGCGAGGGAAGGGGTGTCTGCGAAGGGGACAGATGGGGAGGGATGGGAACAGGGGTGATAAGGACCAGGAGAAGGTGGAAAACCACAGTCAGAGCTGGGAAATAAGGACGTGGGCAAACTGGCATAAACCCTTCCAAAAGCAGAAGCCACCATCAGCCAGATCCATCAAGTCCACTAACATCTCTCACTCCAACTTTCTCAGCTGAGCACCAGACTAACAAGCAGGGGACACCAGGCTGAGCCCAAATGCTCTCCAGAATGGGATGGGGTGGACAAGCAGAGCTGCTACACACCATCCCCCAGAGCATCCAGCAAGAAACCTCTTGGCGATTGGAGACCTCCATGGTCTGAACCTCAAAGCCCAGGGTAAAGCCATGCCTGCAGGCTCTGCCAGCTGGCAGAGGTGTAGGTGTCACCTCTGTGTCTTGGTCCTCTGCACCTGGGACACCACAGATGCCCCTGTCCTAACCGCAAGGCTGGTCTCCACATCTGCAGCCACTGTCTGCTCAGGATGTCTGCTCAATATGAACCGTTGATGGGAAATACCCATTTTGGGGCTACTTAAACACCTCTGAGGCTGAGAAAAAAAAAAGCCATAGAAATTAAAGAAAAATGGAAAAGAAACACTAAAAACCACCTCATTAAATCATTCACAAGGTCTAAGCAGCAAAAAACCCCATCAATCAGAGCCTACAAAGCATAAGGTCATTTCTCTGACCCCAACTGGCTTTTCTTGTAAGGAGCTGGAGAAAAATGGTGATTTTCTAAAGTTTTGAGCAAGGTTCTTCTTCCGTGATTCTGCATAAGTTTGTGGGGGTTTTCTGTGATGTATTAAGAATGAGGAAGCCGAGAGTACGAGCTGTGCACCGCTCCCTGCTTTGGTGCTGGTTTCAATTCCTCCTAGCTAAGAAAAAAAAAAAAAACACCCTAGTTTTATTTCATAGGAGAACATCTCATTTCCGAGATGACACAGAGGGCTTCTTCTCAAAGTCATTTTGGCGGTCGCAGGAAGCTGCAGAGAAAGCTCTAAGTCCATGCAAGTTCTGGGAAGGTGAGCAAATAAATACACCCCCTAAGCTGGTCTAAGGGTGTGCCAACAGGGACAGGCTGAAGTCAGTCAAAAATATCATTTCCTGCCCATGTGAGGAAAGAAATACTTCAGCAAAAATAAGGAAGAACCGTCATGGGGAGATGTCAGCTCAGAGACCTTTGCCCGCAGGGGTTGAGCGGGGCCACAGCTGAGCTGCAGCATCTGCTACTGCTTTACACCAGTGCATCCAGCTCCACTGGGTGGGTGGGGGCAGGATAATTAATTTATAGGATAATGAAACAAAGGCACAACTGCTGCACCCTGGAAAGGCAGAGCTCTTCCCCACCGCAGTCCACCTGGATAGAGATTAAACCCCACGGAGTCAAGTGCCATGGTCTGAGAGCCATGGGAAGACAACCTGGGGACCCTCCTGACATCGCATCGTGGGGTTGGACCATTATTTATTAACTGGAAGAGTGGGTGGGTTCAAATAATGGGGAATTACCAGCTGCTTTTCTGCGGTGCAGGGAAACTGGGACGACTGTATTGTTGGGAGGTGGAAAATCCAACAGAAGGACCTTGGAAGAGGAAGTGGCACCAACCAGATGAATTTCATACAGCTCTGGGCTGAATTAAAGCGTGAACTCAAAGGAAAACAAACCTTGGGTGGATGCCAGAGGGCTCGAAAGCTAACGATGGCCACTGCAGAGCATCCCACAGCCTGATCTAGTGAGGCTGGGGTGAAGGATATGAGCTGACCCCAGCACTTCCCCATGATGCCATCAGTCCCCACCTGCATGCCTGAGGACTGGGCACCCCTTGGCTCTCTGGTCTTAGAACAATGGATAGTTTCATTGTGCTGAGGTCCCTGGATTCCAGGAATCCAAGTGTGGGCAGCAGTTCGATGATAGTTCTCATCCCACTTTGTTCTGCCCTAGTGATGCCATCTCTGGAGTGTTGTGTCCAGTGCTGGGCTCCCCACTTCAAGAGAGACAAGGAGCTACTGGAGAGAGTCCAGCAGAGGCTGGGAAGGTGCTGAGGGGCTGGAGGATCTCTGTGCTGGGGCCAGGCTGAGAGCCCTGGGGCTGTGCAGCTGGAGAAGAGCAGCCTGAGAGGGGAGCTGAGCAATGCTGAGCAAGAGATAAAGGGCCCAGGGGGGCGAGAGGATGGGGACAGACTCTGCTCAGGGGTGCCCAGGGACAGGACAAGGGGCACCAAGGGGCACCAACTGGAAGCCAGGAGGTTCCATGTGAGCAGGAGGAGCAAGTTGTTTGGTGTGAGGGTGTGGGAGCCTGTGCCAGGCTGCCCAGAGAGGCTGTGGAGTCTCCTTCTCTGGAGAGATTCCCACCCCAGCTGGACCCTGCGCTGCTGGGCCTCTGCTCTGGGTGCCCCTGCTGGATGGAGCAGGGGGGTGGCACCAGAGCATCTCCAGAGGTCCCTTCCAATCCCTGCCATGCTGGGATTCTGTGAAGTGGCTACCAGATAACACCCATTTGCTTCCATCTTAGCTCTTTTGGGATGGGGCTGCTACCCCCGTGCCACCCCTCAGAGACTACCAACCCTGCCTGCTCCTGGGCCCCAGGATACCCTTGCTCCAGACAACTGGAATGTGCTGGGCAAACGGGGAGGAAAGAAACCACCCAGGTTCCCCTTTGCAACGGGGCACTGCAACGGTGCATTGCAGGATGGGACCCCACCTCCCCACTGCCCATCCCACCACCTGCCAGGGGGCTGTTTAAAGGCCACATCCTGTCCCCACAGCCACTTACCCGGTGGCCGCTGCCATGACACAGCCACCTTGCTCCGGGGTGGCCTCCACGCAGCAGCCCGTGCTGTCGTGGCTCATGCCGAAATTGTGGCCGATTTCGTGGGCCATGGTGGCGGCGGCTCCGATGGGCTGCTCAGAGTGGTCCTGCACAGGGATGGGGGATGTGTCAGCGCAGCACAGCCAGGAGCGATGGAGATGGGTGATGGAAACGGGGTTGGGGTGATGGAAACAGGGTTGGGGTGATGGAAACAGGGTTGGGGTGATGGAGGGACCACAACATCCCTGGGATTACAACTGGATCCCGTGAGAGGGACAAGGAGAGAGGTGGAGAAGGATTCCTAGCAGAAATGGGGTTTGGTCTACTAAAAGTCCCACATGGGACTGTTAGGAAGCTATTTTGCTGGACCCAACTTCATGGTTTAGTGGTGGGCTTGGCAGTGCTGAGTTAACAGTTGGACTCGATGATCTTAAAGGTCTTTTCCAACCAAAACAATTCTATGAAAACCTGGGGCCTCGGAATGTACATCCCAAAACCCAGAAACCTCCACACCAGCACCTTGTTCAGGGACAACAGGTCACCAGGGCCACCATCACCCCATGAGGAGGATAAGAGCTTTCTGGAGTGGAGGTGACCCTACAAAACCAGAGAGCAGAAGCAGGGAACAAGCAAAGGCTATTCAATATGAGGGGCAGAAGCAACACAGGACATCCCGATGCTGCCACCAGCTGCAAGCTTGGGGTGTACGTGGGGCGTGAGATCTTTAAACCAGCCCTTTCTCACCCTCCTTAGGACCTGGCCAGCATCTGAGAGGGATAAGGAGCTACCAGCATCATTTTTCTCTCTCAGGCTGCAACCTAGAACCGACCCCAGACGGTTGATCCTCCAAGTCCATGAAGAAGCCCAGCAAGATGGGGTGATGATGGGGTACCCCCAGCCTGGGAGGAGCAGTGGGGATCCCCGTGCCCCTCTTACCACGCTGACACCTCCGGAGTTATCTGCGCTGCACATCCCCTCCAGCGGGGCCATGCCGATGGTTGTCCCCCTGAACGTCTTCCCTCTGCTCAGAAAGGAGAATGGAGAGGTAGTTAGGATGCCAAGGCTGGTTTGGAGACCACACTGGTCTGAGCTGGGAGCTCCCTGCCCAGATGTCCCCGGGACCATAGGGTTGCTCACGTCAGCAGCTGGGCATTGTCGTGCTTCTTCCGTGACCTCAGTGCCTTCTTCCACTGCAGGAAGGACCAAAGCGTGGCGTTGGCATCGCTGGTCACGGTGCACTGGTCCCGCTCCGTCCACACCTCCAGGCCGATCAGGGCCACCTTGATATTCAGCGACCTGTAAAACTGCAGGGAGAGGACAAAGATGGAGGGGACAGGGACTGGCATTTGCTGTACATCGTCCATCCCTGGAGGATAAGGTGACAGGTAGCTGGTGAGGGGTCTAGAGCACAAGGCTGGTGAGGAGCGGCTGAGGGACCTGGGCTTGTTCAGCCTGGAGAAAAGGAGGCTGAGGGGAGACCTTCTGGCTCTGACAGCTCCTGACAGGAGGTTGGAGCCAGGAGAGTGTCAGGCTCTGCTCCCAAGGAAAAAGCGGCAGGACAAGAAGAACCAGCCTCAAGTTGCCCCAGGGGAAGTTTAGGTTGGACTTCAGGAACAATTTCTTCTTCTTGATGGTTGTCCAGGGCTGTCCCAGGCTGCCCAGGGCAGTGGTGGAGTCCCTGTGATCCCTGGAGGGGTTTGAAAGCTCCATGTGGAGCTGTGGTGCTGAGGGCCATGGGTCAGTGGTGCCCTGGCAGTGCTGGGGGAATGGTTTGACTTGATCTCAAAGGTCTCTTCCAATCAAAACAATTCCATGATTCTATGGTTCTCTGCTCACATTTGCTATCAAAGCTCCCAACCCTAGTGACAATGGGGACAGTTCCTGAGGCAGATTCATCAGGCTGGCCCCAAGCTCAGCTGCTTCCACATGCCCTGGGAATGATGGAGGTAGTCACAAGGGACCAGCACGTCCCTCTCACCGTTACCTTGTCCACGTAGTTTGCTATCTCCACAATGCGCTGCTTGGTGTGGCCAAGGTTGAGGTTCTGGTTCCTGTACTGGAGAGAGATGGGGAGGGGGAAGGGTCACCAGAGGAAGAGCAGGGAGGGACACAGAGATGGGTCCTGGCTTTTCAGCGGGGGACCTGGTTTCTTCCCCCTCACAGCACTCACCAGCGTGTGATCAGCAACGATGAAGAGCTCCATGTACTTCATGGTCCTCCAGGCATCTCTCTTCTCCTGCAAGACAGACAGCAAGAGAATGAACAGGCAGCCCACAGCTCTGGGTATCTCGGGCTTCCCAGACACCTCAGAGCTGCTCAGGAGGGATGCCTGAGAGAGGAAACTGAGGCATGAGGTGACAGGGAAAAGTTGAGTGGCTACAGTGCAATTCCCAGTGTCACCTCATGTCATGTCCCACACTGTACAACACAGCACCAGTACCCAACCCACATGTCCTCCCTTTGAGGTTTCCTGCCCAAACTTAAACCAAGTAAGTTGACCTTCTCGTGGCCTTTCAAGTACTTCAAGGGGCCCATCAGAAAGATGGGGAGGGACTTTTGAGCAGGTCTTGTTGGGACAGGACAAGGGGTGATGGTTTGAAACTAAAAGAGGGAGATTTAGACTGGAGAGAAGGGAGAAATTGTTGATGCTGAGGGTGGTGAGAGCCTGTGCCAGGCTGCCCAGAGTCAGTGGGTTGATGCCCCATCCCTGGCACCATTGCAGGGGAGGTTGGATGGAGCTCTGAGCACCCTGCTCTAGTTGCAGATGTTCCTGCTCCGTGCAGCAATTGGACTCAGTGACCTTGAAAGGATCTTTCCAACCCAAGACGTTCTATGATTCTATGACCATGCAGACCCCTCACATCTCTACACAACCCTGCTCAGTTGCCAGGGTGATGGGCACCTTGCCATAAGCTGCAGGCACTTCACAGGGGTTGCAGCAGCCCTGCTCCCAGCTCACGGACCCTCTACAAGCAAAGGACCCCAGGGTGGCTTTACCCGGCGGTGCACCATCTGGAAGAGCCGAGCGATGTCAGCGATGGTGCTCCCGAAATCATCGCCGTGGCCGCAGGTCCCCCCTCGGATGGGCAAGTGCTCTGCTCGGTGGATGATGTGGTGGCCTCGCTGGGGGGTCCCCAGGGGTTTCAGGTAGTAGCTGGTGTTGCTGCTCAGCACTATCAGGCCCCTGGCAATGGAGAAATACCCCGATGGCTCGTATGGGGCTTTCCCTCCAGCTCCTCCAGCCCATGCTGAGGCCTCACAAACTCACTTCACCTCAGCTTGGTCCATCCTCGGGGCAGGGGCAGGGACAAGAGGTGGGTGTCTCTATCAGTACAGCCCTATAAGCTCATACATCCTTAGCATTAAAATCTCCATCCTGGTCAGACTACGTGAAGGTGGGATGACAGCTGGTGGTTGCAATGGGGCAAAGCTCAGTTCTGGGGCATCTGCTGCGAGGTGTGGGGTCTTGTCTCCTCCAGAAATTAATTCCCTTGAAGGCATCTCGTGCTGCCAGAAAACCAGCACCAGCCTCTCCACCCCCCTTCCCACCCCTGGGGTTGAGTGAAGGACGGGAGAACATGAGTGATGGAAAATTAGCCCTGTGAAGCATCTAGAGCTGGGTTTGCAGGACAACCGGTGCGCCTCTGGGGGTCCCCAGAGAGGGTCCCTGCAGAGGTGAAAGGGGCAGACAGACCCACCCCCACCTTCATCAGCCCCACAAGCCCCTCCCCTCACCCTTCACATCTCCGTACCGTATTCCTGAGCAGGTGCTGAGGACAATCCAGGAATCACTGTAGCCCCGAACATATCCGTGGTAGTAGCAGTGGTCCTGGAGAGAGGCGATGGAGACCTCCCTTAGAAACCACCACCCAGCAACAAACCCCACCTGCTCCTCCCGAAAATCCACCCGTTTTGCCTTTCCCAGCCAGGGGCCTGGGAGGGATGGGTCCAGGAAGCAGCCAGCTCCGGTGGTTCAGCCAGGGACACAGACAGCCTCACGCCTGGCTCGGTGAGTTGGAAGGGTGACAAATGGCCGGTGGAAGGATGTCGAGGAGAGAGAGGGGCCACCCGAGCCCGGCGCTGCCTGTGTTTATTTCCCAAGGTGCTGTATCATGGCCAAGAGATACAGGAGCCGCGTGCTGCCGCGTTCCTCCCGCCACAGGCGCCGGGGATGCTGCCAGCAGAATGCTGCGCCGTGGCCAAACGGGGCTTTGGCTTCACCCCAAGAGCCAAGGCACCCCAAAAAAAGGAGATGGGTTGGAATGAGATCATGATGAGGTGAGACAACATGAGATATGAGATGATGAGATGAGAGATGAGATGAGATGAGATGAGATGAGATGAGATGAGATGAGATGAGATAGATGAGATGATGAGATGGGATGAGATAGATGGGATGGGATGAGATGAGATGAGATGGGATGGGATGGGATGGGATGGGATGGGATGGGATGGGATGGGATGGGCTACTCCTGTCCCCTGGTACCCACTGTGTGGTTGGGGGCCACCGTCACTGGCTGCCCATCCATGGTGTAATGCGTCTCGGTGTAGCCCGGTGCCAGCAGCCTGAGGAAAGAGGAGAGGGGAGAGGACCTTGAGCTGTTCTGGGTGTCCCAGCACAAGGACATGTCAAGTCTCAATGCCCAGGCCTGGGCAGCCATGCAGGGCTGAGACATCTGCATGGTCCCCCTTGACAGCCATCTCTTGCAGAGATTCAGGCAGCAGAGCTGGCAGCACCACCATCACCACTGAGGACCTGGCTCCCAACCAGTGGTTGTTGGTGGCTGGTGAGGACATGAACCACCACCCAACATCCCCCTGCATGTCTCAGCAAGGAAGGGGCTGCCCACACCACTTCAAGGTCCTGCTGGTCTGGGACAGGTGACCAGCAGAAGCTGCCCATCCACACCCTGGCGCAGGGGTCACCTCACTACCACCAAGGACAGGCAGCCAGGCAGGGGGAAAGCTTCTCCCTAGGGACCAAACCTCCCTTGAGACTACCAAAGTCCCCAGGGGGAAGCATCCTGCTGGGAGAAGAAGGGATCAACCCCATACTCAGGGTCTAGCTGAAGACACGGGAAGTTTGGGGTCTCTGACACAGCCACCCCCTCCAGCCCCGGGCACGTCACTTCGCGTCGCTCACGGCCCGGCGAGGTTGATGCTCCCAATGCAACACCCCAGAAACAGGGTGAGAGATGCCTGAAAAACCCAGAGCTGATGGTGAGAACACTCCACTTGCCTTGGCTACCCCCAGCTGCTGGCCATCTCCCATCCAGGCCGGTCCCAGGGCCACAGTCCCAACCCACTCTGACAAATTCCTTCCTGATGCTGGGAAGAGCCAGAGCTGAGCTTGCGACCAGTGAGCGCGTGGGGCTGGAGGTCCCAGGGAGAAGCTGGTAGGGGGATTGAAACTGAAATGACCCCTCGGATGGTGGGAGAGAAGAGAAAGGGAGGGGAGTTTCCCACGCTACATGCCCCTGCCCAGATGCCAGGGTGATGGGCACCCCAACATGAGCTTGCAGCCACCATGGGGACAGCATCACGCCAGGGTCTCGGCCACCCAAAGGAGGACAAAGCCAGGCTGGGTTTACCCCTGATGACAGTCTGAACCTCGACTCGTGAGGTTTGGCCTCATCCCAAAGGTTTTATTCTGCAGCAGCAGAAAATAAACCAAGCAGCCAGCCCCAGAATAGCCCTCCCGCCTCCGGGTTTCTATTTTGCAACCAGTTTGGCCCCAAAAAATGTCGCTGTGGGCACGTTCCTGCCTTCCCAGCCCGCCTGCAAGAGGGTGCCTGGCACCAGTAATTCCAGTTCCAGCGGAGAAAGGAGACAGGAGCTCAGACTGGTTCCTGGAAAGGAACCCGTGGGCAGTCTGGCAGGACAAGTGCCTGGGCAGAGCAAGGGCACATGGGCAGCTGCCCATGCAAAATGGAGACAGGAACAGGGACAGGACATCTGAGGACAGCAGAGAGGCAAAATCCTCCATGCCATGCCTGGGGAATGGGGGAACTGGGAAGGCTGAGCCGATCCCATAGGCATAGCAAGTCCCAGCACAGCTCAGCCCACAGGGATGTCCTCTCCAGGGCAGGTCAAGGACCAGGAGACCCAAGAAGGAAGGACAAGATGTGTCTTCTCCTCCAGTGCAAGGGAAAGCCTTGCTGGAAAACACCACAAAGGATGATTTTGGAGGCCGACCATGTCTTCCAGTACCAAAAGAAAGAAGATTTGAGGTCTAGCATGGCCTCACTGGCCCATGAGCTTGCAGGGTAGCCCTGTTAGCTGGCACAAGAAAGCAAGGTACGTGGCCAGGGATACACTGGTGTCCCCAGTAGATACAACCACTAGGCACAACCAGTCTTAGGTGCTATGGACTATCCTGGGTGCCATATGGACTATCTTCAGTGTCATGGGTGGTCTTGGGTGCTACGGATGGTCCTTATTGCCATAGATGCTCTTGGGTGCTAGGGACTGCCTTGGATGCCCCAGATGGTCCTGGGTGCCATGGAAGTTCTTGGGCATCATTGTCTTGAGTGTCATGGACTGTCCTGGCTGTCACAGATGCTTTTGGATGCTGTGTACTATGCTGGGTGCCATGGATGATCTTGAGTACCATGGACTATCATGAGTGCCATGAACTGTATTGGGTGCCATGGATGGTACCGTGTGCTGTGGATCCTCTTTCACACCATGGAAAGTCCTAGGTGCCACAGACAGTTCTGGGTGCCATGGATGATCCTGGGTGCGATGGACTGCCCTGGCTGCTCAGGTCCTTTCTGGTGTCATCAATACCCTCCTCTGTTTCACTGTGCCCTCACGCAGAGCTCAGCACCCTGCAATGCCCCAGGCTCCTCCAGTCCTGCCAGGGCCACCACAGGCACCAGGGATGCTCTTTGCCCCTCCTGGCCACACTCATCCCTTCAGCACAGCAAAGTGGTACCAAGCCAGAATGAGGGGCATGAGAAGACACACAAACATCTCCAGGCCTGGTGCACCAGCTAGAAACAAGGCCAAGCTCTGAACGTGAGCCTTCATCTCTCATTGCCAACCCCTCCACTGCCCACCATC
Organism: Todiramphus chloris collaris; assembly: GCA_025345505.1. Lineage (NCBI taxonomy): Eukaryota > Metazoa > Chordata > Aves > Coraciiformes > Alcedinidae > Todiramphus > Todiramphus chloris. The sequence continues at coordinate 41,993,192 of JANVCC010000035.1, forward strand.
CTAAACCAGAATGTGCATGGGAACCCTCCCCACCTCTCCTTTCTCCACCCCAAAAGCTCCTCTGCAGGTTGCTGGGACCTTCTGCCTGGCAGGGTTGTTTGGGGGACACTGTGGTAGCTGCTTTTGTAGCCAAACAGCAGCAGGAAGAAGGTTCTGTCAGGCACGGGCCTCCCACAACTGCTGTCGAGAAACAAGAAGAGGAAGCAGAAGCCCACCCTGCCTTCTGCCCTGCTCCACCACAGGGCCTCCTAGCACCAGGAGGAACAGGAACCCACAAAGGGACAAATGCCACCATGTCTCCCAGAGAAGGACAAGGAGGGCAGGGCAGGAGATGGAGATGATTGCTCTCCTTGATCCAGCCCCAGAACAAGGAGATGCAAGGATGTTTGAGTGTCACCAAGGACAGATTCTGCTGGCACATGCACATCCAAGCCCAGAAAGGGTCAAGCTACATGGCAAGGTCACCCAGGAATGGTGCCAGGCTGCCAACCCCAAGAACAGACCAGCAGAAGAATCACAGAATCACAGCATGTTCAGGGTTGGAAGGGACCTCTGGAGATCACCGAGTCCAACCCCCCTGCCAGAGCAGGGTCACCCAGGGCAGGTCACACAGGAACAGATCCAGGTGGGGTTGGAAAGTCTCCAGAGAAGGAGACTCCACAGCCTCTCTGGGCAGCCTGGGCCAGGCTCTGGCACTCTCACCATGAAAAAGTTTCTCCTTACATTTCCATGGACCCTCCTCTGTCCCAGCTTGCACCCCTTGCCTCTTGTCCTGTCATCAGACATCACTGAGCAGAGCCTGGCTCCATCCTCCTGCCACTCACCCTTTCCATATTGATAACCATGAAGGAGGTCACCCCTCAGTCTCCTCTTCTCCAAGCTCCAGAGCCCCAGCTCCCTCAGCCTTTCCTCAGCAGGGAGATGTTCCCCTCCCTTCACCATCTCTGGGGCTCTGCGCTGGACTCTCTCAAGCAGAAGCAGCAGCAGAGGTTTCCAAATCCCTGCCAGCAGCCAGCACTGCCCACCATGAGATGCCTCCAAAGACCTCACAGGATCAGCCCTACCAGGGGGGTGGCAGCCCAAGAACCCCCTTGTCACGCCTGGCACATCTCCATCCCCTAAGCACCCCACACCACCTTCACCCGTGCCGGGTCCTGCCCCGTGGCATCGAGCCAAGGCTGTTTCTTGCACAACACGTGCGTGGGCAGCAGAAAAAGGAGAATATCAGCCCAAAAACGCCTCATCGGCCGCAGCCAGCAGGAAGCCACGCAGGGCTCTCCCTTCCCGTGTGGGCAGAAGAGCAAGGACAGGGTGGCCAGGATACTACACCTCTAGGTGGGACCATGCCAGGGACACCCAACGCCCCTTCCCCAGCCCTGATACCTACTGGTTCCTCTCCAGCACCAGGACAAGCTCTCTGCCCTCGGCCATCACGGACACCTTTACCCGGGCAGGCGCCGGCACCTATGAAGGAAGCAAAGGAGAGATGGGGTTAGAAAAGACAAGAGCCCAGGAGGCCACCAGCAGGGTGTCTGTCTGTCCTGCCACCTGCCTGTGTTATTGTAGGACCTACTGCTCCAACAGCAACACAGAGGGTGCAATGGATTTTTGAGCACCAGTCCAGACTGGGAGAGCAGGAGCTGCTTTCCCAGTTGCAAAAATGCAGTGGGAGCAGGGAGGACACACGTGCCCCAGGGCAGGGGTGGGTGTGAGGGTGACATGAGGACTGGGAAGCGCCCAAGCACCCCCAGCCACTCTGCAGGGGATGACCCACAGTGACCCACCCCAGATCTCACCTCCGGAAAGCTCAGTCCCCTCGTTTAGAGATGGAGATGGACCATAGGGCACACTGTGTGGCTTCCACCAGACACTACCTCCTACTGCCCATCCTTGTCCCCAGCACCTTCCTCTGCTCAGGGCACATCCTAGCCTGGCCCCTGTGGATTTGCTCCATCCACTCCATCCCCTGGCACAAGCCCATGGAATGTGAGAAATAAACCCTGCTGCCTGATATCCCAGCCTAGCAGAGGTTAGAAGAGGATTTGCACTGAGATTGACCCGGCGAGGATGGGGTGAGACAGAAAATCACAGAATCCCCGCATGGTGGGGGTTGGAAGGGCCCTCTGGAGCTGATCTGGTGCCACCCCCCTGCTCCATCCAGCAGGGGCACCCAGAGCAGGGGCCCAGCAGCGCAGGGTCCAGCCGGGGTGGGAATCTCTCCAGACAAGGAGACTCCACAGCCTCTCTGGGCAGCCTGGCACAGCCTCCCACACCCTCACACCAAAGAACTTGCTCCTCCTGCTCAGATGGAACCTCCTGGCTTCCAGTTGGTGCCCGCTGACCCTTGTCCTGTGGCTGGGCACCCCTGAGCAGAGTCTGTCCCCATCCTCTTGCCCCCCGGGGCCCTTTAGCTCTTGCTCAGCATTGCTCAGCTCCCCTCTCAGGCTGCTCTTCTCCAGCTGCACAGCCCCAGAGCTCTCAGGGTACAGAGATCCCAACTTTACTGGCAGCTTCCCCAGGGAAAAGCAGCCAGGGACAACCCATATGGGATACAGGACAGAGAGCATCGCCACGAGCCTCCTCAGCAGACTCTCCACGTGCTCCAATGCATCACGGCTCCATCCCACCAGAGATCCTGAGCCAGGGGAAAGGACCTCTTCCCCTGCAGAGCCTGGTCCTTGGGTGGGTCTGAACCTACCTAACGTGCACCTCTGCAGGGTACAGAAATAAAGAGCAACCGCCCGGGCACCGGATAAACCTTTAAAACCTTTACAAATACTGCAGGGCAGGGAGAGGAAATGATTGACTCAGCTTCCCCAGGATGCTGGTGGTTTTACTCACTCCCTCACTTTGAAGGGTGTTAAAAAGGGAACCCTCTGCAGGGATCCTCACCAGCACGGCCCATCTGCACGTGACAGGATGGGCTGGAGCCCAAAAGTGCTGCCCTCCTCTGATGCCCCCACATCCCTTCCCTGCACTGGGGACACTAAAAGCATCACCCTCTCTCCTGCTTATGGCCCAGCTGGCGTGGCTGGCTCATCTCCCTCGCTTGGTTCCTCCCCATCCATGATGGATGCAGGGAGCCCCAGCAAGCTGCCAGCACCTGGTCTCGCTCTCAGGATCTGCCCTGGGGCCCTGGTGAGGGTTTTCCAGCTCTAGAGGTACAGGGGAGAAGAAGGAGCCATCCCTGAAAGTCTCTGGCTTCGGCTGCTCCGAGCATCACGGGGTTTTGTAGCTGGTCATTAGGAGCCATGCAACAGGGCAGGGGTAAATTGGGTAATTCCCAGCTTGGGCTAAAATAGAGGTCAGATCCTGCTCTCCTCTCTCATCCCTGTGGAGATGGATGGAAAGGCTTTGCTCCTTGTGGAACCCCGTCCCCACTCCATGCCCCGGAGAGAGCAGGGGACCTCCAGCCTGGCAGCTCTGGGGCCACCCTCCTGGAGACCATCAGAGTTATAAGGGGCAGCATCACAGGACAAAGCATTTCAGGGTGGGGAGTGGCTGGGTACTACCACTGCAGCATCCCAGCACGTAGGGTTGGTGCTCCCAAGAGGGATCATCCTTCAGGTCCACCCCAGACTGAGTGCTCGGGATGGAGGCACCCCATTAAGCCGCTCCAATCAGCCATGGGGATGCTTCAGAGCAGCCTGGTCCAGCTGAAGACATCCCTGCTCGCTGCAGGGGGTTTGGAGCAAGATGGTCTTTAAGGTGTCTTCCAACACAAACCATTCCATGATTCTGGCCCCAAGGAGACCCATGAACCTGAGTCCTTCTAACCCCTTTTCCCAAGGCCTGGGAGGTGCCAGTCACCTCAGCCCCAGGGTAGCGTGGGGACATGACGACAGAGTCAGGCTACCCAAGCTCCCCCCCAACCCCGTTCCGCCTCCAGCACCATCTTCCCAGCTCCAAAAAAGGACACTAGACACAGTACTTTCAAAAAAAAAAGAAAAACCCAAAACAAAACCCGAACCAAAAGCATAGCAAGCCAAGTCCAAGGCCCTGCTGCTTCCCCACGAGCCCCTTTGGCATGGCATGGCCACGGTCCCCGGCTGCTGGAGAGGGGCCCTGGGTGGGTGCAGGGAGGAGGAAGCCGGGGCAAAGGGCTCCCCTCCTTCGCCGATGGTGGGAACGGGCTGTATTTTTAGAACATGATCTTATACAAACATCACTCCCTGGCCAAACATGGTCTGTACATTTTTCTTGCCGTTTCCCTTCTTTCCCCCCCCCCCCTCCCCCCCCCCCCCCCTTTTTTTTTTAATTTCAAGCCTGTTTCTCCCCAGTCTCTGATCTCCCCACAGTCCATCTCCTCCTCCTCCTCCTCCTCCTCCTTCTCCTCCTCCTCCACCCCAAGTCCCTGCCGGCTCCTTCCCGGTTTTGAATTCCCCAGCAATTACTCCCTGCCTCGACTTTACTGGCAAAATGCTCTTTCCCAGCTGCCGTCTTAAAGGGACACGTGTGTGTGGACAGGGTTATCCCAGCACCCGCAGCCCCAGCCCGTCTCCGAGCTGGAAAACAAACCACTGCCGATGGCATCTGTGTCTGACCCCCGCGAGGTGACGCACTGAAAGATTTCCCCTTCCCCGCCGTGCCTCAGTTTCCCCTGAGAGCGCATGGAGAGGCAGCAGGGAGCCGGGGACTGATCCTGGTTTCAGCTGGGATGGGCTGAAACCAGCTCAGCCCCTGGAGACACAAATAGCAGTAAAAAGAGGCAGGAGGAGGGTGCGAGCACTGCTCATGCCAGGTAGGAGCCCAATCACCCAACTTTAAGGCCAGGAAAGGTTGTTGTGTTAATTAAACACTGATCGTTTCGCCTTGAGCCTGACTGGCAGGCAGGTGGGTCCTCACGAGCTGCCTGCCAAGATGCTGAGCACCAGGAATGAGCAGGGATCAGCATCATCCTGTGCTCCAGCATCAGCCCAAGTTCCAGCATCATCCTGTGCTCCAGCACCATTCAGGGCTCCATCACCTTCCCAGGCTCCAGCATCATCCTGGGCTCCAGCATCAACCCAGGTTCCGATATCATCCTGTGCTCCAGCACTATTCAGAGCTCCATCACCTTCTCAGGCACCAGCAGCATCCTGGGCTCCAGCATCAACCCAGGTTCTGATATCATCCTGGGCTGCAGCAGCATTCAGGGCCCCAGCGCCTTCTCAGGCTCCAGCATCACCCCAAGTCTCAGCATCATCCTGTGCACCAGCACCATTCAGGGCTCCATCACCTTCTCAGGCTCCAGCATAATCCTCGGCTCCAGCATCATCCTGGGCTCCATCACCTTCTGAGGCTCCAGCATCAGCCCAAGTTCCTGTATCATCCCGTGCTCCAGCACCACTCAGGGCTCCATCACCTTCTCAGGCTCCAGCATCACCCCAAGTTCCTGTATCATCCTGTGCTCCAGCACCACTCAGGGCTCCATCACCTTCTCAGGCTCCAACATCATCCTGGGCTCCAGCATCAGCCCGGGCTCCAGCACCATTCAGTGCTCCAGTACCTTCCCAGGATCCAATATCATCCTGGCCTCTATCACTTTCTCAGGTTCCAGCATCACCCTGGGCACCATCCTTTTGGGCTCCAGTATCTTCCTCCCCCAGGCAAACACCACCACCTCCTTTCTCCAGCAGCCACAGGTCCCTGACACAGGCTGCAAGCATGACCTTCTCTCATCCCTGGCTGGATGTAGAGGTGGTGGCCCCTCTCCAGGACATCCCAGCAAAGCCAGTCCCATCAGGAGCTGGGCTGAGAGAGTCAAAAAGCAGCTGGGATGAATCTGCCCTGGCCGGGACCCAGCCCAGAAGACCCACTGGGCTGAGCTCGACTCTCTTATTGTTTTTCAATCCGCTGATCAGAAAAACCGCAGCGATGTTCGTGGAGGAGCCGAAGCCAAAGGGGTTTCGTTGCTCTTCGAAGGGAAAGATGATCTTTGTTTCCCAAGGCTCCTGGCCATCCTCCTCGCCCAGGCTCCCTCCTCCACCCTTGCTGGAAAGCTCTGCTACCCTGCAGGAGAGTGGCTTACCCGGGAGCAGGCTCGGAGAGAGCCAAGCTCCTCGGATTCAGGCTTAACTAGTGATTTCCCAAAAGCCTTGTTCAAATCACAGCCCGGCCATCTGCTCGGGTACGTCCCATAAGCCCTGATTTCCTAAACCATGGATGTAACAAGGAAGACAGGGATTAGAGTTACCAGGAGATGCTCCGCAGAGGATTTGGTGATGGGTTTTACAGCTGGAGCATCACGGCTGAGCCAGGTCCTCCCCAGGCAGCTGGATCCAAGCAGCAGAGTTAGGGTTTGAAGAAGAACACAGCTCGGGGACGGCATCACCTCATCCTAAATGCACACTGGGATCCAAGACCTCAAGGACAAGCTTCTCACTCCAGCTGCTCGCTGGAAAAACATCCCGAGGGGCAGCCAGCTCCAGGGGAGTCAGAGGAACCAGGAGAATCCAGGCCCTGGAGGCAGAGCAGGAGTTTGGTTGTTTTCAAGCAAACTTGGCTCGGGGTCCACACCAGGGTTGGCTCAGTCCTGCCACACCTCGCCAAGGGAAAAGGGCTTCCCTGCAGGAAACAGATTGCAGGAGCTTGTGTCCTTGGCACCTGCAGCCCTCCCCAGTCCATGGGCGGTCCTCTCCTCCCTTCCTCCTCCGGAGCAGGGCTGTGACCCCACATGTGCACGCTGCTCCCCGGGGAGGAGCCTGCGCCGCAGGGCATCACACCCCGACCACAACCGGAGGGGATGCTCCAAGCGTTTGTCAGCGAGGGTGAAGGAAGCAGTGGGTGGAAGAATGTTCCATCGGTGCCAAGCTGAGTTCCCGTAAAGGGACGCGCTGCCAGGAGAGATGTGGAGGGAGATGGAGGGGCTCTTCTGCCTGGGTGCTCCTCAGCCCTCATGATTTGTAGAATCACAGAATGGTTTGGGGTGGAGGGGACCTTTGAGAGCATCTCGTTCTAACCCCCCTACCATGGGCAGGGACACCTCCCACTAGACCAGGTTGCTCCAGGCCCTGTCCAACCTGGTCTTGAACACTTTCAGGGATGGAGCATCTGCAGCTTCTCTGGGCAACCTGTTCCAGTGTCTCACCACCCTCAGAGTAAAACAGGCTGGCTCCCTGGGGTGGGGACTGGGAACTTCTGAGCATCAGGGCTGGACCCTGGTGGGATGCCCGGGCCAGGATGCTGGGCACAATCTCCATTCCCAGCTCCAAAAGGCTGGCAAAGCCAATGGCCAGCTCTGGCAGCCTTCGCTGCTCCGTGACCAGAGCTGGAGGGAAGGAGAAGAAGGAGGAGGAGGAGGAGAAGGAGGAGGAGGAGAAGGAGGATGCCAGAAGCAGCGGGGGCAGGATCCCACCCCAAGCCACGGGGACCAAGGAGCTGTTTGCAATCAGGGTCCCCACGACCTCCTCCCCGGCCTCTGCAAAATCACTTCCATGTGTGCTGGGAGCCGTCAAGCCCGCAGGGAGCTCAGCCCCAAACAATAGGAGAGGGGAGGGAGTAGAGGGGATAGGCAGAATCCAGTCCCCCCCAGCACTGTGCCAGCCCACACATGATGGGGCCACCATCACCATCCTCTTCCTCCTCGTCCTCCTACTGGCTCAACCCCTTTCCTCCAGGAGGAGATGCTGTGATGTCCCCCAGGGACTGTGGCACGGGCCACCCCGCAGCCTCCCACCCGCAGCAGTCCCCAGAGAAGGGATGGAGAAGCCTCAGGGTGGTCACCACGCTTGGCCCCATCGTTTCACATGCTCGGATGTTGCCTCCTTGCTGACTACTGCCCCAAAAGCCAACCATGCCCAGACAAACAGAGCAGGCTGGTGGCAACCACGTGGCTGTAGTTGTGTCCAGGATCTTTGCTGGAGGGTAGGAGGAGATGGGGTGGACTAAATTGATCCTAAAAATACGCACGTCTGTGGTACCAGGGCAAAAAGGACCAGTTTGAGGTTCTGTCTGCTTGCCCCTATCCCATCCTTTGGTTGCCACCATTCTTCCCCCACAGAGCCTCGCCGCTCCCGGATACGACCACTCTCCCTCTTCCCTCCTTCCCCCCCTCAGAGGAACAGGAGCCTCCTTGTTTCGGGCTGCCTGGAGCCATCAGAAGCAGAGCAGATGGCAGGAAACACCCCAGGACCTTCCCAGCCACCCCGGCCTTGGCTGGTGGCCGTCCCAAACCCCAGCAGCCCCAGGTTCCCCCGGTGATTCTGTGCCATGGGCACGATTTCGGGCAGTGGGGTGTTAGCAGGAGTATAAATAAACCTCCTGATGCCACGCATTCCCCATCTCCAGTGCCCTCCAGTCTAAATATAGACCAATCCAGGGCTTCTAGGAAGGGAGGGGACATTTCTGCAGGCTGACCACAGCACCCCCAGCACGATGGGCTGTTTCAGCTACCGGAGAAGCGCAATTCCCAGCAGCCAGTGTTGATGGGAGTGAGGCTCCTAATTCCCTGGAGAAAAGGCATCGTCTGGTCCCCTTGGAGGAGGCCAAGACCCTTCCCACCCCACAGCCAGGAAGAGAGGTTGACTCTGCCTTTGGTATCTCCTGCCTTGGAGCAAGGAGGTCTCACTTGGAGGCACCTCAGGTGGCCCCTGCACCAGGGAGATGCCACCAGAGAAGGTCATTTCCCAGCACCGAGCCTCCTAAGCAGCAAATCTGCTCAGCCCCAAAGCACCGCGGCTTCCTGCAACCACCCGCATCCTGCAACCACCCGCATCGGGGCTCGGTGTGCCGGGAGAGCAACTTGATCTGCCCCGAAGGAGGAGACCACAGCCCTCGAGACCCTCCCAGCTGCTGGGTACACGGACCAGCTGCCGCGGCCGGTGGGCAGCTGTGGAGCTGGTTGACCCCAGAGATGGGCAAGTCGCCAAACCCAGGCAGAAACCACGAGCGTCTCAAAGTGGATTTGGAGATGCTGGGGTTGGAAAAGAGGGTGAGACAGCCAGCAGAGCAGCCCTGGGAGGAGAAGTCCTCTCCTCCCCACAGCCCATGCCTGTCTTTTCTCCGGTCTTCCCAAGGACATTGCTCTCCAGTCCTGCAGCACTTTCTCTTCAGCTAACACTGCTGATCTGTCTGTCCTGGCCAAATCATCAGTCTGATGAATTACCTTCATCTCCTCCCTCCAAACTGACCAGCTCCTTTCCACTCACCCTATAGCTCTTGATCCCTCCTACTGTCCAATCACAGAACCACAGAATGGTTTGGGTTGGAAGGGACCTTAAAGATCATCTCCTTCCAACCCCCACAACAGGCAGGGACATCTCCCACTAGACCAGGTTGCTCAAAGCCCCAGCCAACCTGGCCTTGAACACTCCCAAGGATCTACAACTTCCCTGGGCAATCTGTGCCAGTGTCTCACCACCCTCATGGTGAAGAACTTCTTCCTTACATCGAAATCCTCTTTCAGTTTAAAGCCATTACTCCTTAGTCCTATCAATAGTTAAGAGCACATTTAATTAACTTGCTGTTGCACCCTCTGCTTTCCCCGTCTGTCACTTCAACAGGGTGATGGGTCCTCCACATCCTGCTCACAGGACCTGCAAACTCAACATCTCCATCCAAGTCCCACCACGAAGACCTCTGGGTGCAGGACCCGGCTGCGCAGTGCAGGGGAGGGGAACCAACTCTGCTCTTACCTTTTCATCCAGGCTGACGGCTCGTCTGGTCCGGCCCCCGAGGAGCCAGTGTGGGGTCACCTGTTCTCCATGGGACAGTGGCCCTGGGAAAGAGAAGACCTGGTGAGTGTATGACCAGAGTTTGCAAGCCCCTGAGAGCAGGAGCTCCTCTGAAGTTACATCAAGAGAAAAATGTGAGGAAAGGAGGGAGCACAGAACTCTGGACAATGTCCAAGGGCACCTTGCAGGTGTTTCTGGGGGATGCACACCAGCATGAACCAAAGCATCACCCCCTCTGAAGAGCAGCACCCTCATCTCTGTCCCAACCTTGCTCCTGGAAGCCTCCCAGGAGCATCACTGCCAACCCAACTTCCAAACCAGCGACTTCAACCCCCTGAAATTCACCCTGGAGAAGCAGCCTGCACATGGGTGACACCACTATGGCCCCACTCACATCTTCACCCAACCATCACCAACCAGCCCAGGCAAACCCCGGGGCGAGGGCAGGGGCTGTGCAGGCAGCACCGCATCCTCCCACCGGCTCCTTCTCTCCGGAATCACACAAACTGCTTTTTTCTTTGGGATTTGTGCTTTCACACCATCGACCGTCGGCATCTATGGGCCAGGAGACCGCAGTTCCATCACCCAGGAACTGAGCCACCACCTTTCCAGCCAGAGCTGGGCTTGAGCGGGGAGCAGAAGAGCTCCAAGAGCTGCAGCACGCTACGGGTGCCTCTGAGCCACCCCAGCTCCCCCCGGGGTGGAGCAGCACAAGCAATTCCTTGGCTCGATTGGAGCCAGGCAGACTTTCTAAGATACTGATTTTTTTCTTTTTCCCCTCCCTAAACAACGTGACCGCGTTGGATTGCAGCAGTCAAAGCAGCTACTGATGACTTCATCCCGGATAACAACAGAAAAAATAATAATAATAATAATAACAATAAAACAACATCTGAAGATGCTGCAGGGAGAGAATGAGGTCTAGCCAATAAAAAAACCAAAAAATAAATGCCAAGGGCTGGACCACCTCGCCCAAGCTAAATGTTGTTAGTGAAAGTTTGGATAGAAAAACCTTCCCCGGCAAAGGGCAGAGTTATTTACTAAGGGAGTGGAACAACAGGGCTCGTGGCTTTGTCGTTTTCTACGCCTGTTTTTCTTCCTCGTGCAATGATCTGGGGGGGATTTGGCTCGAGGGGAAGGTGAAGTTAATGAAAAAAAAAAAAAAAAGAAGAAAAAAAAAAAAAACCCCAACAAAATGATGGAGTTCTTGGTTGGGAGCTGCAGACGGAGTGTTCAGGGCAATGGAGCTGCCCAGCTCGGTCCCGCCAGGCCCCGGGACGCGCCCGGCGCTATCGCACAGTGGCATTTAATCAGCTTCTATTATATATAGCATGGAATCAGATTCCGGGAATAACTGCAGATAAGGTGGTGGCACGATCCCAGTTTCCTTCTCTTCACCTCCTCTGGAAGCGTCAGCAAGAGCCTCAGACCCCCCCAACCCTACAGAAGCCTAGTGGGGAAACTGAGGCACGGCCACCACGCGACCGGGTGGGCAACTGCCTTCCTGTGACAGAGGAAAAGGTGTGTGGAGGGGGGGGGGTGGAAATAATCCTATTTTTACTTTGCTGGCTGCAGCAGAGGGAAAAGGGCAGGGAGATGCTGCCTCTCCCGGCATGCCGCAAAGCCCGTCTTTCTCCCACGCTGTCTGGGGAGAGGATGGGAGGCGAGGGGCAGCCGTTCTGCTGGGATTACTGGGCTGGGCTTCGGGCCACGTTGTAAAAAGCCTCTCGGTTATTATATTAAGCTCCTGGCTGTTTTGACTGTAGCGTTCGCTGGGAATCAGGGAGACCCGGAGCATGAGAGCGGGGCCTTCGGAATCTAAGTCAAATAAACCCAAACGTAGCGCAGAGGGGGCTTCCCACCCCCCCTTCCCCCTCCCCCTTCTCTTTTTTTCTTTTTCCCCTGAAAAACACACTCGTTCCCGGCCCTTTCTGGGAACGACTTTGCGTTGCTCTGGCATCTGGGAGGTTTCTCTGCAGCACCGTGGCCGGGCAGCCCCTCTTTTGGGGGATGCTGGAGCCCCGGGATGAGTCCAGCAGAGCCCAGGCTCCAACTGAAACCGGCAGCTTTCCCGTCTGCTTCCTCCTTTCCTTTTTAATCCAAACAGAGGTTTCTGGCTCCCACCAGGCTCCCCATCCCTCTCCCAGCTGCGTGGCCCGCACGAGAGTCTCTCAGAGTTGCCGGAAAACTTCATTTCGGCAGCAGCAGAGAGCCCAGCACAGCTCGGAAGTTAAAAAATGCTGCTAAAAACGGCGCTTTGCGCGGAGAAGCATCAGCCCCGGCTTCTCGGTGGGCTTGTGGAAGGAATTGGGGGTGAAGAAGAGAGACCAGACGAGGCTGAACCCAACCTGGCAACCCCCACCCCGCTCCCCTGGTTGAAAAGCGACCTTCCAGGGAAAATAACAACAGAAAAAGCCGAGTTTCATCCCAAAACACACATCTCATCAGCTGCTGCCAGGTCGAGTTCAAGGTGGCACCTCCCGGAGCTTGGAGGGTTGAAGGGACCCAAGGGAGGTGTGGGATGGGGAGACAAGGGGTGACTCTGCCGTTCGGGGGGTGCGGAGCCCAATCCACCCCCTCTCTCTGGGGGGGGGGTGGGGGTTGATCCCAGCTCTCCCCATCCCAACCAGACCATATAGAGTCATAGCGCAGAGTCCGGCCAGCGCTGGGATGGAGCTTGGGGGGGAACCCACCGAGAGGCAGGGGGGGGGCCCCGCCGCCCCCCCCCACCCCCTCGCCCAGCTCTCTCTTCTTACCTGATGCTCCCGAAGCATCTCCCCTCCCGGGGCACAGCAACAACCACCCCAAGAAGAAGATGCGGCTCCCGCAGAACACGGCCGAACCCCGGGGTTGTTGACCGGGGACCCGCCCGGCCATCGCCGGCTCTTCCCCGGGGCTGTCACCGCCTCTGCTCGTCGGGGCCGGCTCTGCCTTCCCCTCTTATGCTCTCGGATCCCCTCCCCTCCGCTCGGTTTCCCCCCGCCAGCCCCATTCACTCGCCCCGGGGCCGGCCCCGCTCGCCGGGCACCGGAGCCCCAGGTCCCGGCTGGATCCCGGGCTGGGCTGCGGGAGGGAGGGAGGGGAAACCGGGAAAGAGGGAGGGAGGGAGGGAGAGAGGGGGGTGGCATTGTTCGCCTTTATTTATGGCTGTGTTTCTTGGCCCAGCCGGCCCCGTTTAATGAGAAGCAGAGCGGAGAAGGCAGCTCCCCGGCTCCCCCTTGCCGGGGCAGCCCGAAGCAGCCCGGCCGGCAGCCGCCCAGCCCTCCCCGGGCTCCCCGCCGCAGCTTCTTCCCCTTCCGCGGGTACGGGAGGAGCTGGGGAAGGGGGGGGAGGCAATTTAATAAACCCCCCATCCAC
>JANVCC010000035.1:42006301-42059922 GCA_025345505.1 Todiramphus chloris collaris
TTTTTTTTTTTTTTTTTTTTTTTTTTTTTTTTCTAATAAGATGGGGGAAAGAAGGCAAATAAATAATCCCATCCACCCCCCCGTCTTCGTTTTACTTGGAAAAGACCTTGAAGATCACCGAGCCCAACCATTAACCCAGCACTGCCAGGGCACCGCTACACCGTGAGGGCTCCAAGGTGCTGCAGAGCCTGGGGAAGGCTCAGTAACGCTGTCCAGATGTTTGCATCTGCCTGGTTGCACCCGTGAGCCCTGTGAACAGGACCTCAACCCGCGTTTCGAGTGCCAGGAGGGCTCTGCCCGTGCTGCTGCCCGACCTCTGCCATTTGGATTTGTCCTTTGTGCTGGGAACTGCCAGGAAAGTCCCCTGTCCCTTCCTCCCCCCAGATGGCACCTTGGGCAGCCATGCCCAGAGCTCTCCAGAGCCCTCCAGGCAAGAGGCCTCCAAGCCAACCCCACCAGGGCAGAGATGCTTCTGCAGCCCTCAATCCGCTCCGCAGTCGTTACTATTATTAATATTAATATATTTTTTCCTAGCAGGAGATGGGTGCCAGCATCCAGCAGTGGCACAGCAAATTGTAATCAGAGAATTCTAGAATCACAGAACGATTGTTGCGGTTGGAAAAGACCTTTAAGATCAGCCCTTTCCCAGGATCACCCAACTCCTCTCCCGAGTTCAGGGCAAGGATCCATCAATAGTTACTGAAGCCCTAATAATGGTATTGATTAACATTCGTAATTAAAGCTCTGCGAATGATTTTACTCTGAAAATGGGGTCGGCTGCAAGACACCCTTGCCTGGAGGGCCCTGGAGAGCTCTGGGCACGCCTGCCCAAGGTGACATCTGGGGGGAGGAAGGGACAGGGGACTTTCCTGGCAGTTCCCAGCACAAAGGACAAATCCAAATGGCAGAGGTCGGGCAGCAGCACGGGCAGAGCCCTCCTGGCACTCGAAACGCGGGTTGAGGTCCTGTTCACAGGGCTCACGGGTGCAACCAGGCAGATGCAAACATCTGGACAGCGTTACTGAGCCTTCCCCAGGCTCTGCAGCACCTTGGAGCCCTCACGGTGTAGCGGTGCCCTGGCAGTGCTGGGTTAATGGTTGGGCTCGATGATCTTCAAGGTCTTTTCCAAGTAAAATGAAGACAGAGGGTTTCTCAGGTGGGTTAATGCCACGGAGCAACACCTCCCTCTCACCACAAGCCCTCCCAAGCATCATCTGCCCTTCCTGGGTGAAGCTCTGCAGAGCACCAGGAAGGACTCCCTGAAGCTTGAAGATGGTCTCCTGATAAATCTTTACCACAGAGGGGCCGTGCAGGTCCCATCACCTCCACAAGATGATAAATGTTGCAAAAAAAAAAAAAGAAGTTACTCCAAAAGAACAAACTCTGTGGAAGAGCAGTGAGAAAGAGTGGGCACCGCTGTCCTTTCTGGGAGCCAAGAGCTCAGTGGAAGCTCAAGAGAGCAGCTGTAACCCAGCAGCCTGGCACGCAGCAAGGAGAGATTCAGAAGCACGACGGGGCTTTCAGCCATCAGGAAACCATCAGCAGCCAGGTCCAGAGGGACGAAGCTGCGCAGAGCTGCAGAGCACGGCCAAAGTCTTTCCAAGAAAGGGCAGTTGGTGGCCAGGAACTGCCGCGGAGGGGTGAGCCAGGGGTTGGAATGGAGATGGAGTAGGGACCGTAAGCCAGAGGAAGCCCTGGGCAGCCGACAGGCTCCAGTCTTCTCCCAGCAGCCCATCAATCCCAGCATAGCTTCGCCCTTACGACACGTTTCTCCTCGTTCCTCCACTTCCTCAACCAGCGTAAACCACTGAGAGTAGCGTGGTCTTGGAGGAGTTAGGTGAGGACAGAAGCCTCTCTGCTTCCCACCAGCCCAGGGAACCTGAGCGTAGCCGTTGGCCATGGAGGAATACATGGCCCTACACAGGGCTGGGGGTGGCGAGGGCTGGTGGAAATCCAGAGCAGATTATAAAAAGGCTTTTTTGTGTAAAGGAACAGGCGTCCTTCCTCCTGATCACTTGATATCTCTGCTGACAAAAGCCTCCAGAAGTTGTGGCACTCGACCACGGTGCCAGCTGGGTCATGCAGCCTGGCAGCTGAGCGTGAGATCGGGGATTTCTGTGTCCCAGAGTAAGCCAAAACACAGCACGTGTGAAGCAGGGGTGGGGGATTGCTCACCACTCCGGAGTTAAAAGGCACGGACAGCCCCTTAGTATCTATTTTCAGGGTGCTCCTGTCCTCCCAGGCACTCGTTCTTCAGTCACGAAGGAGGCAACCAGCACATGGGGAAAGCAAACACTCAGACCCACCCTTTGGGTCTCCTACCACTGCTTCATCAGTGCAGACACCATTGCTCTTAGCCTCTTGTTAGTCCTTCTGCAAAGGTCAGTGACATTTCATAGAATCACAGACTGGTTTGGGTGGGAAGGGACCTTTCCAGGTAATCCAGCCCAACCCCCCTGCAGGGAGCAGGGCCATCTGCACCTAGAGCAGGGTGCTCAGAGCCCCGGGCAACCTCCCCTGCAATGGTGCCAGGGATGGGGCAGCCACCACCTCTCTGGGCAGCCTGGCACAAGCTCTCACCACCCCCAGCAGCAACAATTTCTCCTTCTCTCCAGTCTGAATCTCCCTCTTGGAGTTTCAAACCATCACCCCTTGTCCTGTCCCAACAGGCCCTGCTCAAATGTCTGTCCTCATCTTTCTGACAGGCTCCTTGAAGTCCCAAAAGGCCCCCAGAAGGTCTCCCCTTGGGGAGCCTTCTCCTCTGCAGGCTGAACCCCCCAGCTCTCCCAGCCTGGCTCCCAGCAGAGGGGTTCCAGCCCTCCCAGCATTGCTGGGGCTCCTCTGGCCCCGCTCCACCAGGTCCCTGTCTCTGCTGTGCTGAGCACTCCCGAGCTGGCCCCAGCACTGCAGGGGGGTCTCTCTCTCTGCCCAGAGCCCTGGGAGCAGAGGGGCAGGATCCCCCCCTCGACCCCATCACGCCGTACACGGCTCTACACCGTTCATTAAAACTTACGCCGTGATAAACCCCAGAAAAAGTGTCTTAGACCAAATTTCACATCATCTCCTGTTCAAATGACAACTCAACCTGCACACGACTCCCCAGCAACTCAACCCCTCGTGCCCAGGCATTCGGGAGGCCACGGCAGGCAGCTGGCACGGTACCTCCTCCAGAGCCAGCCGGTGAGTCTCAGCGTTACCCCTCTCCAGAGGAAGATGACTCAATGGGACTTGGCAGGGGCCAGAACCAAGTGCCCTGCAGCAGAGTGATTCACGGGACAGAACAACTCCAACTCGGGTAGAGGAGCCAACACAACTGCAGAAAAATGAGCTGGAGTCTCTTCGTGCGTGGTGAGGATGAGTTGGGAGTAGCTTCTGATAAAGCTTCAGAAAGAGACAGGGCTGCAGCAGAAGGGTGTGGGAATAAAATCAGATCGTATTAAAATTAAAAAAAAAACCCAAACCAACAACTCTTCATCCCTATCAAGACCTCTTCCAACTCATCACCGGGGAATTTTGGGTGTTTTCCAGCAGGGTATTAATCAACACGGCTTTCATTTGTCATGGGGAGGTCACTCACCCTCCCGCAGGGTCTCATTTGGCCCGGAGGATTCACTTTATCTGCTGATGTAAGGAGAAAAATATTAATAAAAGCTTGACTCTGGAACCTTGCTCGTGTGAAAGAATCGTGGCTTGTCCATCTACAGCAGTTGAGATGAATTCCTTCCCTGAGCCTGCGACGAGTGATTCCAGTGACTTCACGATACACGGTCCAGCTTCACAGCAGAGCTGCCCAGCTGGCCAACGGCTCAGCCCAGGGCAAAGGAAGCTGAATGTTAAGATCTTCTTTACTGGATTAAAGCTTGATCTGCACTGATGAGCAGCCAGCCAGGAAGTCGTTTCTTCAGTAGGGTATTGTTTTAGGAGGAGTGCTTTATAAACCAGGATGCGCTCATGGAGAAGTGGAAGCTCCTGAACTGGGCACTGATGGGTCTGCACCTTGAATCCTGGGGTCAGGTTTGGGGCCCTCACTCCCAGCAGGACATTGAGGGGCCGGAGCGTGGCCAGAGAAGGGCAACGGAGCTGGGGAAGGGGCTGGAGAACAGAGGTGAAGAGTGGCTGAGGGATCTGGGCTTGTTGAGCCTGGAGCAAAGGAGACTCAGGGGAGACCTTCTGGCTCTGACAGCTCCTGACAGGAGGTTGGAGCCAGGTGGGGTTGGGCTCTGCTCCCAGGGAAGAGGAACCAGCCTCAAGTTGCCCCAGGGGAGGTTTAGGTTGGAGCTGAGGAACAATTTCTTCCCCTTGAGGGTTGTCCAGGGCTGTCCCAGGCTGCCCAGGGCAGTGGTGGAGTCCCCGTGACCCCTGGAGGGGTTTGAAAGCCGTGGAGCTGTGGTGCTGAGGACCATGGGTCAGTGGTGCCCTGGCAGTGCTGGGGGAATGGTTGGAGTTGATGATCTTAAAGATCTCTTCCAACCAAAACAATTCTATGATTCTATAAAGCAACTAACTTACTGGCTTGCACATGAGACAAGTCTCCTTCAGTTTTCCCCTCTTCAAAGTCATGGTCGTGTTCTCCTGCAGGCACAACCACCAGCAAATTTACCACCAACAGAAGCAGGCAGCAGAAGCCCTTTTGGGAAGCAGTCCTCCAGGAGCGCACCACTCTGGACCAGGCCATACCTAGACAGATGTCCAGTAACAGGACCACATTCTGTGGGCAACTTCCTTTTCCAAGGAAGTCACACGCTTCCACTTTTCTTTCACATCATCCTTGCAATTGGTTTCCATGGTGATCCTTCCAGGTAGGAGTGATGAGAGCATGTGACCCGAACTACATCTGCTCAAGCTCCTCACACATTGCCCCATCACTGCCTGATCTGGCAGAGCTCTAACATCACACTGGTCCTCCACAGAGAAAGGACTCTCCTAAGAAACAGAGGACTCACCCTGTTACTAGAAAAGGTCCACCAGGGTGGAATCTATGGCACAAAAGAGAGAACTGGTGGGAATGGTCGTGCAAGAGGAAATGGAAGGTGCTTCTAAAGGGCAATCAAGCTGCTTATTTTAAAGTAAGAGCCTTTCAAAGCCTAAGGGGCTTTTTTTACATCCCATTTCTCTGCCGTTTCCTTGCCTTGTCCACCTCACCCCCGTGCTCCCCACCTCAAGCTCCGTTGGTAGACGGCACATCTACAGCCAACCCAAAGCCAAAGAGCACTCACTGTCTCTGTCTGGTGACAAACAAGGTGCAAATGACCAACGATCAACGCTGCTTTTGGTCTTCTGGAGGCAACTCCACCGACAACCGTGATGCCCTTGGCCAGTTTGTGAGGCAGCAGCCACGACAGCTTTGGTGGGACTCAAACCTACGGTCAGCACACAATCGTAGAGTCGTTTGGGTTGGAAAAGACCTTTAAGATCATCGAGTCCAACCGTTTCTACACGATAATCGCTGTGCGGGGCGGGCAGGACAAAGGCTGAGCAAAGCAAGTGGACAAAAAGCCTCCTCCTGGAAGGTTAAGACAATAGCTCTGCCCTCTTGAAACTTCCAAAGATTTGCAGAACTTACCCTAAAAAGTCTTTTGTGTAGCAAGTGGATTAAGAAGAGATGATTCCACGCTGGAATCAGCACAAGACAAGCATAGTTTCCTAAGTTTTTGGAAAGAGGTTTTGCGTGTTGGAAGCGATGACTCCCAGTGTCAACAAAGCTCCTTCCATGGAACTATAAACACTGGATGCTTTTGCACCCAGCTCAAGCTTGATCTGACCCCACGACAACAAGGAGCAGTAGCGGAACGGGCGTGAGTCAGCTTCGCCAGCAGCCCTCAGGAAGGAATCAAGAGGAGGAGGATGTCAGAGCACAGGGCTGAGGAGGAGGTTGGAGCGAGGAGGGGGACAGCATCTTCTCCCTGGTGATGTGTGACCAGAGGGAATGGCTGCCAGCTGCCCCAGGGGAGGGTTAGGCTGGATATTGGGAAACATTTCTTCACCAAAAGGGTTCTCAACCATTGCAGTGGTCTGCCCAGGGCAGTGCTGGAGTCACCATACCTGGGGGAATTTAAACATCCTGTGGACCTGGTGCTGAGGGCCATGGTTTAGTGGTGAGCTTGCAGGGGAGGTTGCCCGGGGCTCTGAGCACCCTGCTCTAGGTGCAGATGGCCCTGCTCCCCGCAGGGGGGTTGGACTGGATGACTTTGAAAGGTCCCTTCCCACCCAACCCATTCCATGATTCTATGAATCGATATTGAAGAAGCTGGACTGGCTTTAAGTGAGAGCTCAGTGAGGCAAGATCTCCCGACACAACTGAACTTCTTGTTGCAAGGAACAAGTCTACCCACACATATATGAGAGAATGGCAGGAGGAATCTCAGCACCAGCAAGTTTTGGCACCTCCTGCTCCAGCCCCACCCCTGGCCAAGCTCCTTTCCAGCCGCAGAAGAACGCTCCGAAAGGCGAAGAGACACCAGACATCCCAAAGGATCCCCAGGATGAGAGAGTGGACGGAGCAAACAGGTAAAAGAAGAACAGATCTTGAGAAGGGGGAAGGTGTCAAGAGAGAAGCCATTCCCTAAGCTGATTTGTCACAGTCCTGTGATACTGTGTTATTTTTAACCTGTCCTTTTGACTACAGATTTCTGAGAGCAGACAAGATAAGGCTCCTGGTGTCTTAGTTCATGGTTTTGTGGTGGTGGACACGGCTTGAAAGATGTGAAATCTTGGTCTGGTGTAATCTCCTGTCATTCTACCCACCTTCAAGGGAGAGGAGTCATATCCCATCGTTTGAAGATTTGATTTGTTACATCCCCCTGTGATGACCAGGGGTAACTGGCAGAGCTGGACCATAACAGCCACTGCTGGATGGTCACAGAATCACAGGATGGTAGGGGTTGGAAGGGATCTCCAAAGGTCATTCAGTCCAACCCCCCTGCCAAAGCAGGACAAAACTAGAGCAGATCACTCAGAAATGTATCCAGACAGAGTCTTGGAAGTCTCCAGAGAAGGAGATTCCACAACTTCTCTGGGGAGTCTGTTCCAGTGCTCTACAACCCTTACAGTAAAGAAGTTCTTCCTCATGCTGAGGTGGAACTTCCTGTGCTCGAGCTTGGATCCATTGCCCCCCATCCTATCACAAGGCACAAGTGAAAAGAGGTTGTCCCTGCCTTCTTGACTCCCAGCTCTGATGGATTTATAGACATTCATCAGATCCCCTCTCAGTCTTCTCCTCTCCAGACTAAACAGCCCCAGGTCTCAGCCTCTCCTCGTAAAGCAGATGTTCCAGGCCCTTTTCACCCACGGTGTGGCCAAGGGGTGAAGCGAGACATCCCATGAAACTCTTAGTGAGCACAAGAGCTCAAAATGTGCCAGCTGTGCCTCCCCCACCCCAGAACCCAGTGCACACTTGCAGCTGGTCCTCCAACAACCGTTGTGAGTACAGAAAATAGGAAGCCACGGTTCACACCCCTTTTGTTTTCCTCAGATGTCTTTTCCTGTTCATGCCTCACCTGAACGCCGTCGTGATAAGCGAGCGAAACCACACCACGAACTCCACCACTCAGTGCTGATAACAGCCAGCTGTTTCATGACTTAAAATGATTTTATTGGATAATCTGTGTTACCTTGCAAGCTCTGTGTTGGGTAGATCTCAAGTTCTGTGGTCACAGACCAGTTTCTTTAGACGTTTCCCGTATGGAGGGCAAAGATACAGTTCATGATTGCTGCCAAGAGACACTACAAACTGATCTGATGTTATTTATTTCAGGGTTGGGGGTTGAGGGTTTTTCTTTTTCAGTACAAAACATCATAAGTAAGTTTTCTACGTTGCGATAGGAAATAAAAAAAAAGAATTAAAAAGAAAAAAATAGTTAAAACCAATTGAAAATAAATATATAAACACTGCTGTTCTGGTCAGGTAATTATAAATAGATGATGGAGCAAGTATTGCCAGACTACGTTGACTTTGTAAACATGTCACATTGCTACAAAAGAATAAACAAACCCAGCCATTTATTTAAAAACTTGTAATTTCACATCAAATCATTGATCCTCAAACACCCGAGCAGGGCAAGATCAGCACCAAACTAACACACACCACACAAGTATTTACTGCTTTATCTTTTCCCACGTCACAATCTCCTTCACGCCGTGGGGCTTGCTAAGCACAAAACTCCTCTGTGTGAGATCTTGATCAGTTCCAAGGCACCTTCCTCCCTAAGACACGGTTGGTGATTTTCTGAAAGGGGAAAAAAAAGAGACAGAGATGAGAATTATTCCTCTGGAAAAATAAAACCAGGGAGGGTGTAGGGAGTGGGGAGAAACAGAAGATGTTTTCTACTATAATTTAATAAATCTTCACTACAGTGGGAGGGATGAGCCATGACTGAAGGGGAAGAGAGGAAAGCCTAAACAGTCCTCAGCAGGATGAAAGCAAGGGGACAAATTCATGACAAACAGGACCTCACCCATCCAAAGACGGATTCAAAACCCCTTGGCCACAAATCCCACCAGACTGTTGGAGCAACTTTGGGAAGTACTGCTAGAGCTGGGTCTGTCATGGCATGACAGGCACCAAGGCACCTGCTACTGTGACCCCATGCCTATGGTGATGTGCAGCCCAGATAATGAACCACAACGTTCTGCCAGCTCACCTGGCAGCTCACTGATGTTCTGAGGCATGGAAAATGTATTCCATGGCTTTAGAGAAGCATAGGATGAACTAAGTAATGCCACACAATCCCAGCATGGTGGGGATTGAAGGGACCTGTGAAGATCATCTGGTCCAACACCCCCTGCTCCATCCAGCAGGGGTACCCAGAGCAGGGGGCCCAGCAGCGCAGGGTCCAGCCGGGGTGGGAATCTCTCCAGAGAAGGAGACTCCACAGCCTCTCTGGGCAGCCTGGCACAGGCTCCCACACCCTCACAACAAAGAACTTTCTCCTCCTGCTCAGATGGAACCTCCTGGCTTCCAGTTGGTGCCCCTTGGTGCCCCTTGTCCTGTGTCTGGGCACCCCTGAGCAGAGTCTGTGCCCATCCTCTTGCCCCCTGGGGCCCTTTATCTCTTGCTCAGCATTGCTCAGCTCCCCTCTCAGGCTGCTCTTCTCCAGCTGCACAGCCCCAGGGCTCTCAGCCTGTCCCCAGCACAGAGATGCTCCAGCCCCTCAGCACCTTCCCAGCCTCTGCTGGACTCTCTCCACCATTTCCCTGTCTCTCCAATATACATTCCATGGCTTTAGAGGAGTGTAGCATAAGGTGCAAGCTTCAGGTAACTTGTGTGTTAACAACAGCAGTGGGAATGATCCAGCCATCACCTGATGAATCCTTTAGCATCCCAGGGAGGAACACAACACACAGCTCAGCTCTTTATACACACACACACTGAGTATCTGTATCCTACACACAGCTATACATAGTGCACATCCCCATGGAGACTAAGTTCCCCTTACGTATGTTTACA
The DNA here is from genome assembly GCA_025345505.1 of Todiramphus chloris collaris. NCBI lineage: Eukaryota > Metazoa > Chordata > Aves > Coraciiformes > Alcedinidae > Todiramphus > Todiramphus chloris. The sequence goes on from JANVCC010000035.1 coordinate 42,015,747, forward strand.
CAAAGAGTGGCAAAGCTGCTGATGTGCAGCTTGGTGCAGAATCTGTCCCCAAAACTTCAGGAAGCCTCGAAACATCTCACACCACAAAACCTCCCAGCAGCCCTTGCCGTTCGCGGGCCCTCTGCGATCGAATGAGCAAAGCCAGCAGGCAGACTCTACCTCCTCTCTTTGCTCCACTTCCAGGAATTGACCACAAACACCCCCAGAAAACCCAAAAGCAAACAAAAAACCAAACCCAACTCGAAATGTAGCCAAGGGGATGAAAAACAACCACGACAAATAAAAATGACTGTAAAGCGGCGAGCGAAGCGCGGGTCGGTTGGGCTTCTCCGTCTGCTTTTCCCGTTGGGGTAGTGACACCTTGTGGTATCTCACGTAGGGTCTGAAGGACACCTCCCACCCAGCAAGGTTTAGAGCTCCTGAGATACTAATTTCTCTTTTTTTTGGATTGTTTTTTTAAGGGGTAGAGGGAAAGATATAAATGAATGCATTTGCTGTCCCCTTCCTATAGGTATCTGCTGGGCTCCCTCTTCAGAAAAACTGGCCACAGCTGATGGAAAAACTTTGGTGACGGAACCAAATTCCATCTGATAAACTCCTAAAAGTCATTTCTTGCTCCACCAGGGTCAAAAGTGTTTTGATTTCCACCTCGATCTGCCTTGACTAGGCCACCAGAAAAATTAAAGGGCACAGACCGTGTGATTTTATGCTCCGGTTGAAACCAGAAGCATGAAATGGACGCTGGGACAGAACCTCAGCTCGCATCCTGCTACCTGCTGAGGATCCCTCTTGGCTCAGCTCTGATGAAAAAGTGGTTTCGTTGTCTCTTCACTTCCCACGTGGCCCCTGTAGCCCATAAATGCCTCAGAACAAGTGCTGGCAGCACTTGTCCTTCGTGGGTGTCCCACAGGAGTAATTCACTCGGACTTTAGGGAAGTACAAGTGAGTTTTGTTCCATTGTGTTCATGAATTTTGGGCCTTATCTCCGAGGCAAACAAACTCAATTTGATCTCAACCCTCAACCTGGACACTAAGATCCATTAGTCTTGGTTCCTTACAGCAAGTGACACGAGGCATGCAGCCCCCAGAGAGCAGTGTCCCCCCGTATGTCCCACACAGGAGCTGTCCTTGCTCACACTGCAAACAGGAAATTTTCCTCGTTCGTTTTCTCCTCACTACACATTTCTAAGACTCACGAGATGGTTTGGCTTGGAAAGGGCCTTAAAGGTCATCTAGTTAAACCCCCCTGCAGGGAGCAGGGCCATCTGCAGCTAGAGCAGGGTGCTCAGAGCCCCGGGCAACCTCCCCTGCAATGGTGCCAGGGATGGGGCAGCCACCACCTCTCTGGGCAACCTCACCTCTCACAATCCTCAGCACCAACAATTTCTTCCTTCTCTCAGGTGTAAATCTCCCTCTTTTCATATGAAGCCGTCACCCTTGTCCTGTCCCAACAGGCCCTGCTCAAAAGTCCCTCCCCATCTCTCTGCCAGGCCCCCAGAAGGTCTCCCCTTGGGGAGCCTTCTCCTCTGCAGGCTGAACCCCCCCAGCTCTCCCAGCCTGGCTCCCAGCAGAGGGGTTCCAGCCCTCCCAGCACTGCTGGGGCTCCTCTGGCCCCGCTCCACCAGGTCCCTGTCTCTGCTGTGCTGAGCACTCCCGAGCTGCCCCAGCACTGCAGGGGGGTCTCTCTCTCTGCCCAGAGCCCTGGGAGCAGAGGGGCAGGATCCCCCCCTCCCCTGCTGCCCAGGCTCTGGGGGTGCAGCCCAGGGTGCCAGTGCCTGCTGGGTGCCAGCGCACGGGGCCGGCTCAGCTCCAGCTGCTCCCCCCAGCACCACCAAGCCCTTCTCCCAGGGCTGCTCTCCAGCCCTGCACCCCCAGCCTGGGCTGGTACTGGGGGTTGCCCCAACCCAGGGGCACTGGGCCCTGTTGAACTACATGAAGTTTACACAGGCCAACCTCTCGAGATTGTCAAGGTCCCTCTGGATGTTCTTTTGGTATCAGGGACAGAAGCAACCAGTGTCCCAGTGCCCTGTTACATCATGGCTGAGATGTAATAAGCTTAGGATATAAGCAACCTCCACTTGACTCTCAGACTCCCTCTCCTTTCCCAAGCTTTGTCTGGATTCATGCCCAATGATCTTGGAAGGAAAAGAAACCTAGCAGGGGTTGGTAAGGCACCACAGAACTCCTCTAGGTAACTACAATTTTTAATCTAGCTTTTGTAGCAGCCACGTTCTTCTCCTAATACCCTCTGTCATCCTTGGTGGCATTCCACAAAATCTGTGCTGCTGTGCTGCACGCTGACTGTGCTGCTTCGTGTCAACGAGCGCCAGCATTAACTCTTCAAACCTGACTGTACCAGCCTCTGATGTTCCCAGCCTAGCCAAAAAATGATATCCTGAATATATCGTGCAATAAAATTGCATTGAATTCAAGGAATTCTAGTGGGCAAGGACCCCCAATCAGATTAGGAAGGTGTTCTGGGTAATACACTGCCTTACAAGCCCTGACTTTTAAAACCCCATTACTGCTGTTCCCAAGAAAGATCTAACCCTGTTATTTCAGCTCTGGCAGGACAATTTGGCCTGGAAAAAGCTGCAATGCTAAAACTGAAGGGCAAGCTTAAAATTCAGAGGAAGAAGAGAAATTAGTTGTAATTTGATATCCTTAAAGCACCGAGCTTTAGAATGTTTCTAAGGTTCCAGTTTATTGCCTGCAGCCAAAGTTCTCCAAAAAGCTGCGTGTTATGGTACCTGGGTTAGTTAAAGAGGGAGAAGCTGCCAGGTTAGAACCTCAGTGTCTGTATGGTAAACTGTTGTTTCTCATCTTTCAGTTGATATTTAAGTTGGAATAGGAACCAGTTGGAATAGGCCCAGGCTGCCCAGGGCAGGGGTGGAGTCCCCGTGATCCCTGGAGGGGTTTGAAAGCCGTGAAGCTGTGGTGCTGAGGGCCATGGGTCAGTGGTGCCCTGGCAGTGCTGGGGGAACAGTTGGACTCTTACCATCTTGAAGGTCTTTTCCAACAAAAACGATTCTGTGATTCTCTAATATTACTGTAATTCTGGTGACCTGAAGGGAAATAAAAAACCCCAGCCTAAAATGTTCCAGTCCAAATACCTGAGCAGGACACCCACCGTTTTGTACAGCTGGGCTTTCAGGCGGTAGGAGTTGTATTCCAGCTTCCTCTTCTCTTCCTCTCGCTTCTTCCGCACCTCTGGCAGCTGCTCATAGATCCTTCACAGTGTAAATACAAAACAGCGACTTGAAAGGAAGGGACTTATTGATATATACAAAAAAAAACCCCAAACCCCATCCTCTTATTTATCTTCACACTGTGTTAACAGCTCCTGGCCAACCACGGCACAGAAAGACCGACGTGGGGCTCACCAGGGTCACACGGGGAAGATGTGGCACACACAGGGGTTGTGAGAGAGGAAATTCCCACATCCCATAAAGCCTTTCTCCTCCTTTGCTTTCCTCCTCCTAACCCTATTATTTGTAACAGTTTAATGACCGTACAGCTATCCAGACTAAATCTCCCACTGTCAGCCACTCCTCCCAGTTTGGTGTCATCAACAAACTTACTGAGGGTCCACTCTATCTCTTCATCCAGGTCATTGATGAAGATGTTGAGTAAGACCGGACGCAGAGGTGACCCCCGGGGAAGACCACTACTTACAGGTCACCAACTGGGCTCTGCACCACTGCTCACAACCCTCTGAGCTCTGTTGTCCAGCCAGTTCTCAACCCATCTCGCTGTCCACTCTTCTAACCCACACTCCCTGAAGTTTACCCACGAGGATGTTATGGGAGACAGTGTCAAAAACCTTGCTGAAGTCAAGGTAGAAAACACTCACTGCCCTCCCTGCACCTACCCTTTCAGTCACACCATCGTTGAAGGCTACCAGGTCAGTCAGACATGGCTTCCCTTCAGGAAATCCATGCTGACTCCCCAGAGCCTTCTCCAGGCTGAGCAATCCCCACTCTCCCTCAGAGCTAGAGGAGGGGCTAAGATGCAGGCTGGCAGCACGGTGCCCACACTGCCTGTCCCAAATCTGCCTTCAAGGTCATAAAGCTTGGCTGATTTCATCACCATGGGTGCCAAGAAATATGAAGCTTCCAACAAATTGTGGTTTATGGGAAGTGGAAATGAACGAGGTCCAAAAAAATGTCAGTCCTGCAATATTTAAAGCAAGACAGATCTTACTGGAAGCCCTTTCTTAACATGCTGATTTGATAATCTTTTTTTTTTTTTTAAATAGATATATATTTTTTTTGCCCTCGTGGACAAGAAGGCCAATGATTTCCTGGGGTGTGTGAAAAGGAGTGTGGGCAGCAGGTTGAGGGAGGTTCTCCTGCCCTTCTGCTCTGCCCCACTGAGGCCACCTCTGGAGTGTTGTGTCCAGTGCTGGGCTCCCCAGTTCAAGAGGGACAAGGAGGTAATGGAGAGTCCAGCAGAGGCTGGGAAGATGCTGAGGGGCTGGAGCATCTCTGTGCTGGGGACAGGCTGAGAGCCCTGGGGCTGTGCAGCTGGAGAAGAGCAGCCTGAGAGGGGAGCTGAGCAATGCTGAGCAAGAGATAAAGGGCCCTGGGGCGGGGGGAGGTTTGAAAGCTGTGGTGCTGAGGGCCATGGGTCAGTGGTGCCCTGGCAGTGCTGAGGAACGGTTGGACTCCCTGAGCAGAAAGGTCTCTCCCAATCCAAACAATTCTATACATTGGTAACGTGCTGTGCACTTTATATATGAATTACTTGAGCCAAACTAAGGCCAGAACTATCATAAGGTGCTATTTTCTGAAGGGGGGAAAGCCTCCTCCTCCTTTGAGGGCAGGTATTTCTTAGGTAAAGCTACTTCCATTAGGGAAATTAATCCTCACTTCCTGCACCAACTACCCAGTTTGTTAATGTTCCAGTCTCCAGTGGCCCACACCTTACATGTCCTCTCCTTTGCCATGCTTGCTCAGTTTGCTGCAGCAGGATGCTCAGGTTTAGTTACAGAAAGAATTGTTCCAAAATGGTCTTGTTTCTCAGGATTTTTTCGGGCTTCAATAAGGTGCCTGAATCTTGCACTGGAAGAGCAGAGTCATCCCCAACTCTGTGACTGCTGACACGATTCATTTATCTTCCCTCCTCCTTTGCTCAGCTCAGTTTTCTACTTGAAGCAGTAGTTTCTGAACCTTACCGTTTAGATCTTTGAACCATTTCACTCCTTGGAATTGTTCTCTTTTCTCTAATCCGAAAACCTAAACGGAAGAAAATTTTGAGTGAGGAAAATGGTGAACGAGGCAACTTCTCACAAAATCCTACAGCAATGCTGAGGCTCCTTTGCAAGTTGTGGATTCTTACAGACAGTAACAGTAAATAACCTCAGTGCTCCTCCTGAGAAACACAAACCCTTGAGGGTAACGTGGAAATTCCTGACCCCCTACAGAACAGAAAGAGCAGAACCGTGGAGGTACCTCTCTCAGGCAGCACGTGACTGGTGTTCCTCCTGCCCTTTCTCTTCTCTGGAGGATTAAGCAGCTCTCCTCGTTGGGACTGCAGAATGCTCTGGATCTTCCTCTCCTCCATGGCAAGCTTCAGGTGCTTGATGCGCTCGCCGGAGCGGGAGATGAAATCGGGGCGATGAACCGCGAGAGCTTCCTAAGGTGGGATGACACAAAGCAGAAGTGGACAGGATGTCTCCCTGCAGCTGGAAAGGAATAATCCAAACATCTAACACCATTGCTGAAGCACAGGATTGTTCTGCTTGGAAGAGACTTTTGAAATCATCAAGGCCTGGTAGACCTTGGAGTCCTGGTGGACAGGAAGGTCTCCATGGGACAGCAATGGGCCCTCGTGGCCAGGAAGGCCAATGGTCTCCTGGGGGGCATGAAGAAGAGTGTGGGCAGCAGGGCAAGGGAGGTTCTCCTGCCCCTCTACTCTGCACTAGTGAGGCCACGTCTGGAGTGTTGTGTCCAGTGCTGGGCTCCCCAGTTCAAGAGGGACAGGGAAATACTGGAGAGAGTCCAGTGGAGGCTGTGAGGATGCTGAAGGGACTGGAACATCTCTGTGCTGGGGAAAGGCTGAGAGCCCTGGGGCTGTTTGGCCTGGAGAAGAGCAGCCTGAGAGGGGATCTTGTGAATGTTGAGAAGTATCTGCAGGGTGGGGGTCAGGCAGAAGGGGCCAGGCTCTTCTCAGTGGTGCCCTGGGATAGGATGAGAGGTGATGGTAGCAAGGCGAAACACAGGAAGTTCCACCTCAACATGAGGAAAAACTTCTTTGCTGTGAGGGTGCCAGAGCCTGGCCCAGGCTGCCCAGAGAGGTTGTGGAGTCTCCTTCTGTGGAGACTTTCCAGCCCCCCCTGGATCTGTTCCTGTGTGGGCTGCCCTGGGTGACCCTGCTCTGACAGGGGGGTTGGACTCGATGATCTCCAGAGGTCCCTTCCAACCCCTACCGTTCTGTGATTCTATGAAGTCCAACCCAGAAAAAAACAAATCCCATCAAATCAATACTTGGTGTAACATCCAAAATGTTGTATCATTAATGCTGGGTAGACCCTCAGAGACCTTGTTTAACAAGGTATTTGTAAACAAACAGCCAACGAGCTGGCTAGAAAATAAAATAAATAAATAAGCAAAATTAATTAGCAAGAAGGACACAAATCTCTTGGCAAAAAAGCCTAACAAAGGTACCAGCATTGAGCCCAGAGAAGATTCTGTAACCTACTGCATTCTCTCTTGCCCTGAATCAGTGGGTGCATCAACATGGACAATGGGGTTTGGATCAGAAGGGAAATATGGATGAGACTGGGAATTTGGAAAGTGCCTCTGGATGGCCACGCTTGGGTTTCCTCCCCAGGGCTGCCTCTGAGCACATGAGTGGCTGCAACTCAAGGGAAAGACACTTCTGAAGAGCATCTGAGTTCACCCTTCCCTCCCCAGCCACATTTCACTTGCTGGGGGCAATCCTCTTGCAGAAACACACACACAGACTGTGTGTGGCACCGTGTGAATTAAACCACAGAATCACAGCACGTTCAGGGTTGGGAGGGACCTCTGGAGATCATCGAGTCCAACCCCCCTGCCAGAGCAGGGTCAGCCAGGGCAGCCCACACAGGAACAGATCCAGGTGGGTCTTGGAAGTCTCCAGAGAAGGAGGCTCCCCAGCCTCTCTGGGCAGACTGGGCCAGGCTCTGTCACTCTCACAGGGAAGAAGTTTTTCCTCCTGTTGAGGTGGAACTCCCCATGTTTCGCCTTCTGATCATCACCTCTCGTCCTGCTGAAGAGCCTGGCCCTTTCTACTTGACCCCCACCCTTGTCAGCTACGTTCCCTCTCCTTCCTGAAGCCAAATGATTTAAGCCCATAAATATTAGATCAATGCAAATAAATTAGTGTAAATATTAGATCAATGCAAATAAAGTAGTGCCCTTTACCTGCAGCGTGAGCTTCGCGATCGGCCGCGAGGGCCCGTTCTCAGCAGCTCTCTCTGCAGCTGCTGGTTGAGCTGGGGGGTTGAGCTGCTGCTCTTGCCAATTCTTCTCACGGAGAGGTTCTCTCCAAGGCTTCGTGCTGCTCCATGGTTCAAACCAAGACGGGCCAGGACCACAAAAGGAATTGGAATAGTTTTCTTTCCTAGACTCAGATTTCAAGTCTTCTGCTTGGACAAACCAGGAAGTGTCTGTTAAAAGAGCACAGAAGAGAATGGAGATTTGTAGACAGCACCCATGTCTCTTTTCCATCCCCACCTCCGGCCCTTGATGCCCAAGGTATTAATTAAATCCAGTCAGTGGCCTAACACTGTGACAAATCTTCACTTGTTTACTAACAGTTGGACTGGAGCGGACACATTGGGCAGTTTTGAAAAACACTTCTTTGCCAAGAGTCAGAAAAACAGCAGGGTTTTCTCAAACAATGCTTCTGAAAGAGGAGAAAATGGCTTAGTTTGCAAGTTTCTCTCTTCAGAGAAAGAATGACAGAACCGTTTTGGTTGGAAGAGACTTTGGAGATCATTGAATCCAACCGTTCCTCAGCACTGCCAGGGCACCACAAAGTCCCTCAGCACCACAGCTCCACAGCTTTCAAACCCCTCCAGGGGTCACGGGGACTCCACCACTGCCCTGGGCAGCCTGGGACAGCCCTGGACAACCCTCAAGGGGAACAAATTGTTCCTCAGCTCCAAGCTAAACCTCCCCTGGGGCAACTTGAGGCTGGTTCCTCTTGTCCTGTCACTTGTTCCTTGGGAGCAGAGCCCGACCCCTCCTGACTCCAGCCTCCTTTTAAACAGTTATCAGCAATCAGGCACTTTGAAGGAGCCTCTGTGCTGTCCTAAACCCTATGGGGGTTTTTTTATAGCTATTTTTGAAGATCAAATGCTTTACATCTTCCAAACATTACACAGGAATACAAGACTGATTACTCAGAGTTTACCCAGATCTGATTCCGTCAGCGAATCCTCTGAGCAGAGACTCCAGGTTTTCTAAATTAAACTCGTGCGAGAGAGCGGGGCTTTCTAATTTTTTTGTCCCTACAACAATGATGACTAAGGACAATATTTTTAAACGTTTACGTCGTGACATCGCGAAGACTGACAGGAGATTTTAAAAGGGGGGGCATAAAAAAAATAAAGCCAAGAGGCAACACCAGCAGCCCAAAAAATGCAACTCGAGCAAAAAGTGGGAGATGAGTCTGGTTCTTTTGGTACCAGAATCTTCCCTCAAGTACTCCTGAATAAAAATACTTGTTCTTTGAAGGCTCGGTATGTGAAACTAAGGATAACTTAACAGTGACCAATCACTCCAGAGCTTAACAGAACCTTTTATACCTTGAAAATTAAAATGATCTACAGGATTGCCACCTTTCCTTGCCGTGTTCATTGCTCCCCAGTTACAGCCTCAAAGAAACCACCATAACGGAGCACTAGAGGCCACCTGACGTAGTGGTTCTGGTTAAAATTCATTAAAACCAGAATAAAACTGGCTGTACTGGTGACAAGAGTGCTGGTGACAAGACTAATCCTCCTCACACACTTTGCTGGTTGCTGCTGGTACGGCCAGCTTTTGTGGTCAGCAGAGAGAGGGTATTTTGGTCTGACCTTGTGGTAAACGCAGCCTGGATCTTCTCATCCTTTTCTCCACGGAAAAACTGCCCGGCTGGTCCTTCTGCTTCCCCTCGCTCCCCGCTGCCTGGTGATCCGTGACCATACCAGCTGACTCTCCAAAAATGCCATCAACCCCACGCCAGGGTTCCTGCGGCCGTGGCTTTGGTTGGCAGGATCCCGGGGTAGGAAAAGTCAGGCCGACATCTCGAGTGTTCTTCTTGGTTGCGCTGTTCACAATCTCCAAGTCTCCTGTAGTTGCAAACGGAGAGGGAACATCTTATTCCAGAGCAGCTGGAAGCCCTCCAACATTGGCACGTGTTTCAAGGGCCAAGCCTCCATGTTTCCTCTGAAACTCGATTGTTTTTCTTTACCCCAACTTCAAAGGGAAAAAGAAATCTTTGGTGTTCCCACTTCTGATTCAAGGAGAGTTTCCAGCGACTGGGGATTGTTACTATAGGAGACTCTCAGTACATCTGTGTTGGTTTAAAGCAAGCACAGCAGCAAAACAATTTTATATATATATAGTAATAAAGAGTTGATATGTCTGATGAATACAACAAAGCCATGACTCCATCTGAGGGTGGGAAGTTGGTGTGCAAATGAAAGCAATGAGCTGGTAATTGCCACCAGGAACTGCACCAGCATCAGCTTCTGTTTTGAACAGAGTACAGCATCCCAACTATCACCCAGAAGAGTCTGAAAGACTGCAGTTGCCTTCAGAAACAGCACATGGGTACAAAACCCCTTCCGTCAGGAACAAATGTCTTGGGGAGAAAATAAAATATAAAAATATAGTACAGTTAGTCCACCTTTGCTATTGAAACCAGACTCATGGGATGGTTTGGGTTGGAAAGGACCTTAGAGATCATCGACCCCCCTGCACTGAGCAGGGACACCTCCCACTAGAGCAGGCCGCTCAAAGCCCCATCCAACCTGGATTTGAACACATCCAAAGATGGAGCATCAACAACTTCTTTCCTGGGCAACCTATTCTAGTGCCTCACCACCCTCACACTGAAGAAATTCTTCTTTCTATCTCAGCTAAATTTCCCCTCTTCCTCTTTGAAGTCATTATCCCTCATGCTATCACTAGAAGCCCTTGTAAAAAGTCCCTCCCCATCTTTCTGACAGGCCACTTAAAGTCCCAAAAGGTGTCCCCTTGGGGAGCCTTCTCCTCTGCAGGCTGAACCCCCCCAGCTCTCCCAGCCTGGCTCCCAGCAGAGGGGTTCCAGCCCTCCCAGCATTGCTGGGGCTCCTCTGGCCCTGCTCCACCAGGTCCATGTCTCTGCTGTGCTGAGCACTCCCGAGCTGGCCCCAGCACTGCAGGGGGGTCTCTCTCTCTCTCTGCCCAGAGCCCTGGGAGCAGAGGGGCAGGATCCCCCCCTCCCCTGCTGCCCAGGCTCTGGGGGTGCAGCCCAGGGTGCCAGTGGGGCTTTCTGGGCTGCATTTGCACACTGAAGGCTCACGTTGAGCTTCTCAACCCCCAGCACCCCCGTGTCTTTCTCAATCCATGCTCCACCCAGCCTGTGGGTGCTCGGGGTGTAGAACCATGCACTTGGCCTTGCTGAATGTCGTGAAGTTGGCACGGATCAGAAACCTTGCTTAGTAAACGTGTAAGTGAGAAAACTGGCTACCAAAGCAGACCAGGGAAGGAAATGAAACGGCTTATTTTAATGAGACCGTAACATCCTTCTCTCAAAGCATCCTGAAGTGAAGTTGAAGAAGGCTGCTTCTACTTACCCTTCACCAGGAACACGTAACAAGACTTTGGAGAACGGTTTCCGAAGAGATGAAAGGCAGGAGCAAACCCAGAGAAGAGAAATCTGGAACGAGCCACTCACCTGCTTGGATACCTTTGTTCAACATCCGGGCCCGTCGCTTGTTACTAAGAGCAGAGCTCGGCCCCCAAGAACTGCTGCTTGCAGAAGGTGAATCTGATGAAAAGGAGATTGCCTTCTAGGGAAGAAAAGAATAGAAAACCAACATTCAGAACAGAAATTCCTGAAATAGTGACCAAAATAAAGAGGAAGCAGGGTTTAAACAGCAAAAAAAAAATGGATAGCCATCACTCTGCAGTTGTCGTGCCTGGACTCCGTGGTTTGCCACAAGCTGCTGGGGGTCTCTTGGTGCTCTGCCACTCCACAGCCAGCATCACTTGGTCCTCATGCACTGATCTAGTACCAACAGCACCTTATTTCTACAGGCCAGAGGCTGCCTGTGATCAGACCCTGAATGGTGCTGAGCATCCCAGCCACCAGTACAGGTGAGGGGTTGACCTGCTGGAAAGCAGCTCCACGGAGAAGTAAGAAAATTCAAAGAGTAATTCCTGGTTTTATGAAAAGTTTAGCGTTGCCCAGAGATGTTCAGGTAGCAACAGGCAGATAAAAAAATCTACCCCCTTCACTTCCCACCGTGTGTTGCTAAAGCATAGAAGCTGAAGGGAACCAGAAATCAGATAAAACAGGATCTGACCTGGCAGGACAAATCAAGGGAGAAAAAAAAAGATAAGAGCAAAGAGAAAGGAAGCACAAGTGATGTTTGAGGAGATTTTGATCTTGTCCTTATTCCTGGAAAGGCAGAGAGCCTTGTTGGAGCTGCTTAGATCAAAGACAGAAGCCTACGACGTAAGCAGCACTCTCTGGGAGTTAGTCAGGGAATCCCACGTTCTCCTGGTGTGCCTCCGAGCTCCTGTAAAAATTAATTTAATCATCTTTTTGTCTTAACTGACCACGTACCTGGATCTCTTTCCTCCTCCTGTGTCTCCCCTTCGGATATCCTACACCCGCTGTTTTGCCAGTTCCCTCTTCCCACTTTTCAGAGCGGCTTTTCTGGTGGTCGATGGTCCAGTAGAGCTGGGAGAGGCTCGGTGCCAAGCGCACTCGGTGGTGCCCAAAAGCCCTGATCAGCCTGGCGGTGTCGATGGTGGAAAGGGAACTGCTCACCTCGGTCTGAGTGGCACTTTCCAGCTCCGTTTGGGTCACCGTGTCCCACTCCGAGGAGGTGGAACCGATGGTGGTGCCGTGATCTCCACTTAGCCTCTCTTCTGAGGAAGTGGCACTAGGAGTTGCCACGTTCTGCTGGCACTCTGAAATTTTATTCACGCGCGCCATCGTTGTCTCTCCTGACCTGGCTTTCCTGAGCTCCACAAAGATGGTTTTATCGTGGGCAATACGTGGTCTTTCTTCATGGTGTGCTGCGTGAGGCTCCGAGGTACTTCCAGCCAGGCTCTTTTCTGGCAGCCTTATTTTATTCTGTTCTCTTCCCTTTATTTTCTTTTCAGGAAGACTCCTTTCAGATTTCGTCGGGATTAGCGTGTGCTTAATGGGGTTCTGAAGGATCCTGGCCAGTCGATCGAGGCGTTCAACAAGGGACAGCTCACCACTGCTCCTAACATCACGGTGCTGGTGTCTCTTCTGGCACTCCAAAAACTTCACCCAGAGTTCATCTAAGCTGCCACCGGAGCGGGTTCTCTGTCTCGGTGGCAGAAGTTTCTCCACAGTCTCACGAAGGCGAGTTCTTTGGTTCTCTTCTTGGTGCTCTGCTTCTCTCCTGCCACCTTGAAGCAGCTCCTGCCGCGACGTTCGGTTCCCCAGAGGTGTGCTGCCATTTGGATCCTCACTCCTGCTGTAATCAGCTTCGGCAGGCAGCAGGAAGAATTCATTTTCACCACCTTTTTTACGATGAACAGAGAGCCCGTGGTGATGACAATGTGTTTTCTTCCCATCCCACAGGACAGCACTCGAGGAAGGTCCAGCAGGTCCAACACCACAACTGTCTTCTGACAGCTCGCTGTTAGAAGGGCAGGAGCTCTCACACACGGGCGTTGGGCCACGAAGGTAGAACCCTGAAGACGTGAACGCTGGCTGAGTGGTTTGTAGAGGCTTCGAGTGATCAGCACAGCCTAGAAGAGAAGAAAACACTTTGATTGTCTGTTTCTTTACAGGGAAGCAAGTAACAAACAGCACATGTGAAACAGGAGGATTGTTATCCTAACACTTGCCAGTCACTTCGAAGGATTAAAAGCAGGAATCACTGTTCCCCTGCCCAAAATACATCAAACTTTGAAATGAAATTGTACATAAATACGATCTTCTACCATTTGCAACACGGAATCCAAGAGAATACTGGCACAGGAGCACAGACTGCTTTGGGTGGGAAGGGACCTTTTGAGGCCATCCAATCCAACCCCCCTGCAGGGAGCAGGGCCATCTGCAGCTAGAGCAGGGTGCTCAGAGCCCCGGGCAACCTCCCCTGCAATGGTGCCAGGGATGGGGCAGCCACCACCTCTCTGGGCAGCCTGGCACAGGCTCTCACAACCCCCAGCAGCAACAATTTCTCCTTCCCTCTAGTTTGAATCTCCCTCTTTTAGTCTCAAATCATCACCCCTTATCCTCTCTCAACAGGCCCTGATCAAAAGTCCCTCCCCATCTTTCTGCCAGGCCCCTTCAAGCCCTGCAAGGCCCCCAGGAGGTCTCCCCAGAGCCTTCTCCTCTGCAGGCTGAATCCCCCCAGCTCTCCCAGCCTGGCTCCCAGCAGAGGGGTTCCAGCCCTCAAATTATTTTTATTCCGTGGCAATTTAGGCAAGTGTGTCACTTAAAGATGCCTTGTAGAGCAGTAATTGCTTTAATATAAATTTAAGAAAAATCAATACAGAAAAAAAGAAGCCCAGTCCATTCAGCAATGGTAACACCAGTGACTAGGTGATGGGGACCTGTCAGCAAGTGCATCTCAAGCACCAGTAAAGGCAGGAGTCACACTCAGCCTGGTTTTTCTACAGCTCCCCTTCTCTCTCTTCTATTCCTCCCATGTTTGGGTGTTTGTTTGTATTTCTGTCATTCTGTTTTCAACAGTCTTGCTTCCGTGAGCACAATCCAGAGATGAAAGAACTGGGAATTTCCTTTCCCACAGCCAGGCCCTCTCCCTGCCCCAGGAGGGAAATATCTCCCTACCTCAGCAAGAATCACAAGGGATGTGTTTTAAAAAAAACCCCTCCATTCCACGTGGGAAAGTGATGCAAGAGGAGCTCAGGGAGGGTGATGATTGTGGGAATTCCTACTGGTCACACTGCCTCAGAAACCTCACTTTTATTCAGTCACTGGTTTCTTTACACTTTATGCATCTCTTCCCCTGTCCACGTCGAGAGCACAAACAGCATAACCAGAGCCAGTCTCCCTCTGAAACTGGAGGAAAGTGTCTTTCCATACATGGTCAGTGTTTGTATTCTCCTGGAAGAAGATCCCTCCTGACAAGTGAGAGCAGGCTTGGGAACACGCTGCGGAATTCTTCCTCTTGCTGTATTTTTAAGGAGTTATCGAGAAAGTGAAAGGAATGTAAACAGGCACAAAAATGAAAATAGGGTTATGTAGAGAAACATGAAAGAAAACAATAATACTAATACATAACTTGGATAATTTTAAGCTGTAGACAGGCTCTGTGGGTAGAGGTAATCTTTTATTAGACCGTCTGAAGATGCAGTTGAGGAAGGCAGAGAAGATTTTAGACGGGCAATTCTCTTCAGAAAGCTACTTCCAATTTCCAGCTGCACTGGCTGGTTTAACACAAGGTTATTTCTACTCACAGTTCTTTTCTGGCCTGCGACTTTAGACCATCACAGCTCTAGAAAAATACTGATAGATCACTTTCTATTAACACTTGTGTTCCCCTTTCATTTTTATCCAGGCTATTCAGAGAGACAGGTACCCACCGGTCTCTGCTTCAGCATGATACTTGCTTTGCTACTGCAGACTCTTTGTGCAGGGCCTGTTGGGACAGGACAAGGGCTGATGGTTTAAACTCAAAGAGGGAGATTCAGAGCAGAGAGAAGGGAGAAATTGTTGCTGATGAGGGTGGGGAGAGCCTGTGCCAGGCTGCCCAGAGAGGTGGTGGCTGCCCCATCCCTGGCACCATTGCAGGGGAGGGTGGCCAGGGCTCTGAGCACCCTGCTCTAGGTGCAGATGGCCCTGCTCCCTGCAGGGGGGTTGGACGACCTTGTGAGGTCCCAAACCATTCTATGATAATTTAAAATCAGAAGAGATAAGACCAGAAATCATGTGAATCCTGAAATAAAATTCTTTTGCTCTACTTTCTTTCACAGGTATGAAAACACATGACAGTTAAACACACACTTCAACTACCTGAGGAAGCTTCCCGTGGGATCATTTGCTCCTCAGGCCAGGCTAGCTTGGGCCTGGCCCTCTGACTGTAGATTCCTTCTTTATTCTTGCCAGCTGTAGTGTCTGGAGGATTAGCATCCCTTAAACCGAGCACGTGTGCTGGAGACCTTGGAGGAAGAGCATCATCTGACCCTGCAGAGAAAGAAACCAATAACTGAGCAAAAAGAGGAGGCAGGACAACGAGATACAGAAGTTTCAGAGCGATGACCAAGTCTGAAAACAAACCCCCAAAAACCTATTATCCAAGTACTGGTACCAGTGCATTCAGCAGCCAAGAATCCTGATCCCCAGTGAGTAAGGCAGCAGCAGGCATTGTGTGCCACATTGCTCGCCGTGATCTCTGGTGATGAGGTTCTTCCTGAGAGGCAGATAAATCAGACCCATTCTGCTAACGAGCTGGGGAGAATGCAGAAGAATGAGCATTAGACAAGCCTGTGAAGGAAGCCAGGCACAGGACTCAGAATGTCCAGGCTCCCTCCTGCTGACATTCCAATTCCAGAGGTTTTCACTGGCTGATGTAAATATCTCAGACCAGTGACAGAGGGAAACTGGAAGACTAGAGTGGGTCTGTGTAACTTCTAAGCAAGAATTCAAGACAACAGCAGCAGAGCTCCTGTCTCCTAACGTTCGAAACCTAAACTGGCCCCAAACTGATTGATCAGCCTTGTCATCACCACGTGGCTACCTTGGGTGGACTTACTCAACATATTTTCCTTCAGCTACTGCTCGTGAGCCAAGAATCCCAGCTACAGAAAGGAGCTTGAAAAACAGGAACTTTTTTTATTCAGCCCGCTGCAGGTTTTCTAGAACCTTGCACCACCTCAAAGACGTGATGAATTTTTCCATTTAGCACCAGAGTTTCTGCAGGACAGCAGACGCTCATCACGTTTGACAGAAGCACAGAATGGTAGGGGTTGGAAGGGACCTCCAGAGACCACCGAGCCCAAGCTTGAGTTTGTTTCTCTCATCTTGACCATATCACACCAGACAGCCTGGGAAAAGGTAACGAGCGGAGACGCGTACAACAATTACAAGAGCAGGTTGGGGCTTCTACAGAATCACCTCGATTGGAAAAGACCTTTAAGGTCATCGAGTCCAATCATGAACTAATGATTAATGATCATAATGACTGAACTGTGTGCTTACTGTCACTGTTGTATCAACCTGCTCCCCTGGGGAACACCAGTCAGGAACTGGATGTCTCTGTAATACTGAACTCTGTCTACAAATGGCTTTGGATGTCAAAAGGTATGACTGAAAACAACCTGTGAAGACCACCTGGAATGCTGAAGCAATTGTCTTCTTTTTGAGTTCTCTCCTAAACATAAAGAACAGCTGGCAAAGCAGAAGCTGATGAATCACAGAGCATACTTTCAGTGCATGAGAAGTGGGTTTTACTGGGAGATGAGAGGAGAGAGGTGAACGTGCATCTGAAAGTAGTGTTCGGAATTGCATGGTTTACAGAAAGGCTTTCTACACTGCACTCCCCAGAGGAGAGAAATTCAGGCCTGAAAAGCTATTATCTGAGATGTGTGTTGGGTTATGGAGATGTTTCAGAACACAGCCACAGCAAATTCATCCCAAAAAGGGGAGAAGAAAGAAGGGAACTAAAAAGGACTGGCAGAGCTGTGCAAGAGTCCAAACCGAATGGAAACTCCCAGAGGCAAGCAATGAATGACCACACAGAATCACAGAATGTCAGGGGTGGAAGGGACCTCAAAAGATTGAGCCCAACCCCGTGCCACAGCAGGAGCACCTACAGGAGGTCACACAGGAACAGATCCAGGTGGGGTTGGAATGTCTCCAGAGAAGGAGACTCCACAACCTCTCTGGGCAGCCTGGGCCAGGCTCTGGCACTCTCACCATGAAAAAGTTTCTCTTGATGTTTCCATGGAACCTCCTCTGTCCCAGCTTGCACCCCTTGCCCCTTGTCCTGTCATCAGACATCACTGAGCAGAGCCTGGCTCCATCCTCCTGCCACTCACCCTTTCCATATTGATAACCATGAAGGAGGTCACCCCTCAGTCTCCTCTTCTCCAAGCTCCAGAGCCCCAGCTCCCTCAGCCTTTCCTCAGCAGGGAGATGTTGCCCTCCCTTCACCATCTCTGGGGCTCTGCGCTGGACTCTCCCAAGCAGTTCCCTGTCCTTCTTGAGCTGAGGGGCCCAGAACTGGACACAATATTCCAGATGGGGCCTCACCAGGGCACAGCAGAGAGGGAGGAGAACCTCTCTCCACCTACTCACCACTGCCCTTCTAACCCAGCCCAGGATGCCATTGGCCTTCCTGGCCACAAGGGCCCGTTGCTGGCTCATGGTCACCCTGCTGCCCACCAGGACCCCCAGCTCCCTTTCCCCCACGCTGCTCTCCAGCAGGTCAGTCCCCCCCTGGTACTGGTACCCGGGGTTGTTCTTCCCCAGATGCCAGACTCTGCACTGGCCCTTGTTGGATCTCATTCCATTGCTCTCCAGCAGGATTATCAAGCTCTAAAACATGGAGCCTTGTTTCTTTTCACTGCCCAACATCCCTTTCAGCAAAGGCACTGAAACCACAGCCTCCAGCCAGGCCCCGGGCGGATCTTTGCGTCAGGAAGCGGCACGAGCACGACCAGGGGACCGGAGCCATGTTTCTGGTAAAACCACCGCGCTTCGCTCTCGACAGGCAGGACAGGAAAGGTCTGAGCTTGAGAGAGACGACTGTGATGTTGTGATCCCTGAAATTCCGACCCTCAGTTTGAGTTTGGAAGACCTCCGAGGGGGAGTACCTGAGCGAGAGCTCTCGACGGCGGCTTCTGATGCAACCGGAGGCTTTTCGGGTCCCAGTTTTCGATAGGGGACGTAATAGATCCTGGCACTTCCCGAAGGTTTGTAGGGCAGCAGAATGGGCTGAGCTGTGGGGATGGAAGGAAAAGCAATGAGAAGTCAGGCTTTTAATCCTCGAAGGGAAAAAGCAATAAATCAGGGCCCGAGGAGACTGCTGAAGATGTTTGCTGAGGTAAATCTGGAGGAAGGCCCAATTCTTTGGGAAAATGAAATGGTGATTTTTAGTTCTTTAGCTATTTCATGCCACTCGATGGTTACAAGGGTGACTGTCACAGAACCACACAGTGATAGGGGTTGGAAGGGACCTCTGGAGATCATCTGGTCCAAACCCCAGCTCTTCCAGCAGGCTCACCCAGAGCAGGGGACCCAGGATTGTGTCCAAGGCAGGTTGGGAATCTCTCCAAAGAAGGAGACTCCACAGCCTCTCTGGGCAGCCTGTTGCTTAGCTAGAAAAAAAACCAGCTTCCTTACCTATTCAATATGAAATCCGGGATGAGGATGAGAAACACTGACTTAAAAAATAACAATACTAATAACAATTTGCACAGCCATGTAGCTCCCAGCTGATCCATGAGCATGGCATGATGGACTTGATCTCCAGAGGTCCCTTCCGACTCCTACCATTCTATGATTCCATTAACTGAATCAAATTATCTGAAAACTTTCCTCAGCAGGGAGATGTTCCTCTCCCTTCACCATCTCTGGGGCTCTGCGCTGGACTCTCCCAAGCAGTTCCCTGTCCTTCTTGAGCTGAGGGGCCCAGAACTGGACACAATATTCCAGATGGGGCCTTACCAGGGCACAGCAGAGGGGGAGGAGGACCTCTCTCCACCTACTCACCACAGCCCTTCTAACCCAGCCCAGGATGCCATTGGCCTTCCTGGCCACAAGGGCCCGTTGCTGGCTCACGGTCACCCTGCTGCCCACCAGGACCCCCAGCTCCCTTTCCCCTTTTAATCCCAACTGTATTGCCACAGCTCCCTGCCCACAGGTCTGCAAAGCCCAAGTTTAAGGGTTGGTGGGGTTTTTTTCCCCTCATAAGAGCACCTTGAAATCTCAAAATTATCTCAAGAACATTACTTGCATAAAAAAATAAATAAAGAAATAAAAATAAGCTGGGCCTGGTTTTTAATACTGAATAAATATCTGAAAGTGGAATAGACTGAAGTCTGCACGGACTTATAAAGCACAGGTTTGCTCACCACCCTGCCTTGAGAAAGAAGAACCCTTGTCCAGAGATGCAGCTGTATTGTTGGGCAGTTCCCGTGCTCTCGGGAGGGACGACTCGGGGAGGGGATCTCCACCAGCTTGGGAATGAACATAAATTTCTGCTGAGAGGGTGATTTTTTCAGGGCTTTCTGTCGTTATCTGAGTGGCAGCATCAGAAGTAGTTTTCCCAGTTCTTGCAGGAACTGCAGAGTTGAAGACTTCCTTCAGGCTACCCCCCCCTGAAGCCCGAGCAGTGAGCTGTGGTGTCTCACTGCTCTGCAGAGGCGGCTCGTGTCCCGCTGTGCCTGGACCAGAGGAGAGCACTCGGCAGGGATCTGCTGGAGACACTGGTGATGGGAAAGGTGAAGGTTTTTGAACTCCTGGAATGAGGTCAGCGGGTGATACTTTAGCAACAGGTTCTACTAAAGCCTCTGGAGTGTTGAAAGACGTTGGTTGAGTGTGAGATTCAGGTTTACCCCTTGATCTCATCGCGTGTTCAGTACTCAGGTTACCGAGCAGCTCTGAGCTGCTACCCTTTGAGGACAGGGTTATGTGGACACAAGACAGAACTTTCTTTGTTGGTAACGAAGGAGACACAGATGTGGTGGATACCATTGCGTACGTAGGGGAATGACCAGACACCCCACTTTGCTCTCTCATAGCTTCTTCCTGCACGAGGGGTACCTGATCAGAAGGACTTCTCTTCTCTTCTTCCACTAATTTAACATGGCCCCTCAGTGACCCAGTTGGTATGGCTGGGTCTGAACCTGCTAAGCTCTCACACAACTGGGTGGGACTGGGCGGGCTGCTGTTCTCCTGCTGGTAAGAGCTTACAGAATGGAGTTCATTGCTTCTCTTTGTTTCTTGGTTGAACCTTGTATCGCAGTCAAGCCCCACACCGGGCCTGCCCAGTTCTGGTCCATCTTGAGGCAGAACACTCAAATTTTTCACACTAAGGGTCTGTCTTTCGTCAGCAGGGATGCTCACAGAACCCTGAGCTGACAA
Organism: Todiramphus chloris collaris; assembly: GCA_025345505.1. Classification (NCBI taxonomy): domain Eukaryota; kingdom Metazoa; phylum Chordata; class Aves; order Coraciiformes; family Alcedinidae; genus Todiramphus; species Todiramphus chloris. The sequence continues at coordinate 42,036,027 of JANVCC010000035.1, forward strand.
GCAGTCTGTTTCTTGATAAGCTCCAGCTCTGTTCTTGTCAGCAGAGACATGATGAAGACTGTCTTTCTTATCAGGAGAAGCAATTGCAGTAGACACCACGCCAGCAAGACTTGAAGGAGGACAGCTCTGGGATCTTTCCCAGCGTTGTTTGCCACAGCTCTCCTCGGTGCTAGCAGAGTCGGCCTCCAAGGGCATTATCCCATCCAGACCATCTCCAGAACGACTGCTGCCGAGTGGCGTGGAAGGCGACGGCGAACGTTTCCGCGACGAGAAGGTGATGGAAGTAATCTGCTGAATGACATCTTCAGAGCACGTGTCCATGGACAGCTGCTTCTGAGCTGGTGAATGGACCTGCGTGTGTCCACCAGAGGCAGCTGCAGATCTCACCGCGCGTGCGTCCCGCTGAAGCGGTGGGTGAGGTTCACCAGCAGAACCAGAGTGACCGCTTGCGACCGTTTGACGTCGGCTGCGGACGGGCGACGGGACGGTGCTTGAGGATTTAAACTGTGTCTCCTTCAGCAGGCAGCAGGAAGGGCTACCTGCTGGAGATGGATCAGCTGGATCAGCTCTAGGAAAGGGCACAGCTTCTCCTAAGCTTGGCTCTAGGAGCTCCTTCATCCTGACGGCTCGTGCGCGTTTGGCAGGTTGAAACCTTTGGTCACTTGGAGCTTTGAAACGTTCCACGTCCTGTTCTGGATCGGGGCTGTGCTCAGAAGCACCTTCTGAAGCCCGGATCTGTGGATCCTGAAAAATACAGAAGAATTCACATGAGGTTATGTGGGAAACTCCCCCCCCCCCTCACCAAAATCTGGGCTGCGGAATTCAGAGAAGGGCTAGCGCTGTCAATAACCAAGCCAGGTCATCAGGAAGGAGCACGTGCTTCCTCTGGAACTCGGCTGTTCATGGAGCTAATTAAAGTTTTCTCTTAGTTAAGAGCCATCCAATTAGCTAACACAGGTTGGGTGGTGGAACAAAGCAGCAGCAGCGACACAGAACCAGGGAATACTTTTGGTTGGAAGACACCTTGAAGATCATCGAGTCCAACCCTTAACCCAGCACTGCCAGGGCACCACTAAACATCCAGAGTGGAACCCTTGAGTTCTGGGAACTGTGAAGATGTAGCTCTGTAAAACAGGTGAAGGTGTAAATATCTCTTCAGCATCTTCCCCTTCCTGGAAAAGGAGAATAACACTTTCTTCCTTTCTGGCAGTTGGCTTCGGACACAGCTGGACATTGGTCAAACCCAGCTCACAGCATACTGGGAATAATCATTATCTTTTGGATGGATATTCACTACGCTCACTAAGTTCCAAGGGGACTTGTCCCATCAAGCTCTGAAAGTCTCCAAGGATGGAGGTCTTGGATACAACTGAACTACTTGTGACCTGTAGATTACTGATGAAAAACAGCCTTTCGTAGCTCCATGGAAAAACAAAAGAATGGAGAAACCCACATTTGCTTCCAGTTCGAAGTATTCACACCTTAAAGCACCTATGCAATCTTAAATTCTGGTGACCTTAAGTTCTTGTGGTCAAAAGGACCAGGGCAGGGATTGCCCCCCTGGACCAGACACTGGGGAGGCCACCCCTCAAACCCTGGGGTCAGGTTTGGGCTCCTCACTCCCAGCAGGACATTGAGGGGCTGGAGCGTGGCCAGAGAAGGGCAACGGAGCTGGGGAAGGGGCTGGAGCACAAGGGTGGGGAGGAGCGGCTGAGGGACTTGGGGTTGCTCATCCTGAAGCAAAGGAGGCTCAGAAGATACCTTCTCATTCTTGACAGCTCCCTGACAGGAGGGTGGGGCCAGGTGGGGTCAGTCTCTTCTCCCAGGGAACAAGCAACAGGAACTGGCCTCAAGTTGCCCCAGGGGAGGTTTAGGTTGGAGCTGAGGAACAATTTCTTCCTGGAAAGGGTTGTCCAGGGCTGTCCCAGGCTGCCCAGGGCAGTGCTGGAGTCCCCGTGATCCCTGGAGGGGTTTGAAAGCTGTGGAGCTGTGGTGCTGAGGGCCATGGGTCAGTGGTGCCCTGGCAGTGCTGGAGGAGTGGTTGGACTGGATGATCTGAAAGGGCTTTTCCAACCAAACTGACTCTGTGATTCTGTAGCCCCCAGGAAATCAGGTAGCAGACATACAGCCACTACAAGTCTTCTGGTTTGGACCAGAGCCCAAGCAGACTCCACACTCTTGTGTGCCATTTCAGGGTTACAGAGATGGCTCCACAGCTGACATTTTGCAGTGTCAGAACTGTCACTGTACAAAGCAGAACTCGGTGGAAGAGACTTTCCCTTGAGCTCGAGTTGACTCCACGGTTAATGAAGCAGAACTAAAATGAAAAGGACTCAGTTCCATGGGGAAAAAATGGGAAGAAAAAACACCAACCCAAACCTGTTTGTTCCAAGGCACGAGAGAATGTTTCATGAGGAAAGCTTTCATTTTCTGTAATTGATATTTCTCTTTTCCCCTAAAGCAAGGATGCTCAGACAAGAGCTGTAATAAACCTCTTCATTTTCCCGGTCACCGCCCCCTCCTGACAGTAATTAAGAAATGACTGAAAATAATCAGAGCTTTCGTTTGCTCTTGAAGGCAAATGAGAACTTGGAAGAACTTTCCAATTTGCAGGTGGAGGTTGTTTTGACTGCACAGATTCAGGAAACCCTGGCACCTCTTTCACACAGCAGTGGAAAAGGCTGTGTTTGAAACTACCTGCCTGGGGTCACTTAGGAAACTGAAACTAATGATTTCCTTAATGCTAATTACTGCCCTGCTTTCTTTGCCTGATTTTACCACCCGTTCCCATTTCCAACCTGCTCTCCAGACCTCTCGGCTTCGTCTTCTCCTTTACCCCCAGCCCAGTTCCACCAGCATAAAAATAAAAGGCCCAGCACCAATTTATCATAGGGGGTAACTAAAATTAAAGGAACGCACGCTGTACACTCCTTCCCTGCAGCAACAGGACAAGGGGGGTGGTTTGAAGCTAAAGGAGGGAGATTTAGCCTGGAGAGAAGGAGAAATTGTTGACACTGAGGGTGGTGGGACACTATCCCAGGTTGCCCAGGGAGGTGGTGGCTGCCCTGTCCCTGGAACCATTCCAGATGAGGTTGGATGGAGCTCTGAGAACCCTGCTCTAGTTGCAGATGGCCCTGCTCCCTGCAGGGGGGTTGGACAGGGTGACCTTTAAAGGTCTCTTCCCAACCAAACCAGCCTGGGATTCTCTGACTGCTCCCAAGGCTACAGAGCAGGCTTGCTAAGCAACTTCCACCTTCTTCTGCCATCTCAAAACACAACCTGATCTCTGAACGCATCTTTTTCAGACAGAGCACTAAGCTCTATGATAGAGAGAGAAAAGTTATGAAGGGTTCAGCAAATGGCTCTAGGGACTTGTGAAGCAAAGCAGAAATAAATGTACCTACATACTCAAAGTCTGGAAATTCCAAACTCTTCTTCCAGCTCATCCCAAACAGCAGACACTAACAAGGCACATTCATTTCCTCTTGTCCTGTCGCTTGCTTTCCCAATGAACAAGCAACAGGACAGGAGGAAAGAACATCAAGTTGCCCCAGGGTAGGTTTAGGTTGGAGCTGAGGAACAATTTCTTCATGGAAGGGGTTGTCCAGGGCTGGCCCAAGCTGCCCAGGGAGTCCCTGTGATCCCTGGAGGGGTTTGAAAGCCGTGGAGAACGTGCAGAGGACCTGCTCCTCTACAAGTTCAAAGCAAAAGCTTTGCAAGTACATCTGGCAGAACTTGACGTTACCCTTCACGTTCAATTCTTGCTGTCAGCGTTGATCCAAAAAAACCCAAACCCAAAGTGCAATGGATTTTGCCCTGAAGGGTCAAACTAAGGCAACTGCTCATGGGATCTCGTCCCGCTGCACCTCCAGCGAGGGGCACTACCCCTGGAAAGCTTAACTTTGGGATGTTGTGTCAGGTCCAGAGGAAGGAAGGTTTCTCTCCACACCGGGTAAGGTGGGTGCCACAAAACACCATCAGCAGCCACACCTTTTACCTCCCCAGCAGCCAACTCACTGCAGCTCGTGCTGGTGGCTGTGACACCAGAGGCCAGCAGCTTTCTCGAGTGAGAACTCCCTACGCGTGGAGCTCATTTTATTCATTTCTCAGGACCTGTCATTAAAAATTACAACGTTGCCAGTGAGGTGCAGAGAGCAAATCTGGGAGAAAGGCGTTGCCGTGGAGACGGGCCAGATGGAATTGGGTTCTTTTTTCAAAAATAAACCCGAAAATCTCAGCTACGTTTGTTTTTTTTCCTACTGCTCGGACCAACTGTGGAAACAGCAGGGTGTGTAATTCATGAATCAAGGGCCATGCGGGTCCACAGACGATCACATCCTCAGCAGCAAGCTGGGATTTGGAAATAAAATTGAGGAGGAAAAAAAACAAACCACACCACACCACTAAATTCAGTCACAAACATTTCTGGGGTAGGTCAGAGTCTGACCAAAGCGTTCCACCACAGCCCTTCCACCCCTCCAACACCCCAGACACCACAAGCACTGAGCTCTGGAAGCAAGGTTGGGATCGTTAGTCCACAGGGGTGTTTTTCTGTGGGCTCATCTAGTGTGAGCCCGTTGATTTGGTTTCCTGTGCAACCAAGAAGGACAACGAGGGACCGTGGAAGGACCACGGAGCAGCCTCGTGCCAAGGTAGGGCTGCTCCCGAGCCCCTCTCTTCCCTGAAACCACCACGTAGCAGCTCAAGGGCCTGAACCAGTACCCAGCAACTCCTCCAGCTGAGAGCGAGCATGGAAGTTGCTATAAACTCATCTTCCCAAGGCTTTCACATGTTTTCTTGTGCCTGTTATGTGTCATCTTTCCAAAAAAGATCCGTACGGCGTCTGAGCCACGAGAGACTGCAGTGCCAATTTATAGCTGCGACTCGGACAACCTCCCGAAGAGAGAAAGCACCAGGAGTGGAAAAATACCAAACAGAGCGGGCACAAAACGGCCTGCAAAGGAGCAATGCTCACCAGGGAGAAGAGAGTTTTGGCACCTGGGGAAATACAGGTTGGGTGACAAGGGGCTCAACACAGAAGGGGAATTCTTGTTAAGATGCTGAAACCGTGCTTGTAGCCATCAGCAACTCAGAACCCCTCCTTCTTGGTTGGGAAACCCAAACACGTGTAACGATGGCACGAGGAGAAGGTTGAACAGGAAAGACAACATGAATGGAACAGAAGATCACCTATGATTCTCTCAGCTTTCCTTGTTCTTTGCAAAATTCTTATCTGGTGAGGCCCTAATGATTTAGAAGGTTGAGGGAGGTTCTGCTCACCCTCTGCTCTGTTCTTGGGAGGCCATCCCTGGAGCACTGTGTCCAGTGCTGGGCTCCCCACTTCAAGAGAGACAAGGAACAACTGGAGAGAGTCCAGCAGAGGCTGGGAAGATGCTGAGGGGCTGGAGCATCTCTGCTGGGGCAAGGCTGAGAGCCCTGGGGCTGTGCAGCTGGAGAAGAGCAGCCTGAGAGGGGAGCTGAGCAATGCTGAGCAAGAGATAAAGGGCCCTGGGGGGTGAGAGGATGGGGACAGACTCTGCTCAGGGGTGCCCAGCCACAGGACAAGGGGCACCAAGGGGCACCAAGGGGCACCAACTGGAAGCCAGAAGGTTCCATCTGAGCAGGAGGAGAAAGTTCTCTGGTGTGAGGGTGTGGGAGGCTGTGCCAGGCTGCCCAGGGAGTCTGTGGAGTCTCCTTCTCTGGAGAGATTCCCACCCTGGCTGGACACTGCGCTGCTGGGCCCCTGCTCTGGGTGACCCTGCTGGATGGAGCAGGGGGTGGCACCAGAGCATCTCCAGAGGGCCCTTCCAAATCCTACAACGCTACGACTCTGTGATTCCAGTGGAAGAGCAGTAACAGAGCTGATTTCTGACTTTTCATATGCTCTTCCCAAAAATCCTAATGAAACATTGCGTTGTTCACGGTTCTTTGTGACTGAAGAGCATCACAAATCCTGGGGTCAGGTTTGGGCCCCTCACTCCCAGCAGGACATTGAGGGGCTGGAGCATGGCCAGAGAAGGGCAACGGAGCTGGGGAAGGGGCTGGAGCACAAGGGTGGTGAGGAGCAGCTGAGGGACCTGGGCTTGTTCAGCCTGGAGAAGAGAAGGCCCAGGGGAGACCTTCTGGCTCTGACAGCTCCTGACAGGAGGTTGGAGACAGAGCAGGTCAGTCTCTGCTCCCAAGGAACAAGCAATAGGACAAGAGGAACCAGCCTCAAGTTGCACCAGGGGAGGTTTAGGTTGGAGCTGAGGAACAATTACTTCTCTTTGAGGGTTGTCCAGGGCTGTCCCAGGCTGCCCAGGGCAGTGGCGGAGTCCCCGTGATCCCTGGAGGGGTTTCCAAGCCATGAAGCTGTGGTGCTGAGGGACAGGGGTCAGTGATGCCCTGGCAGTGCTGGGCTAATGGTTGGACTTGATGTTCTTAAAGATCTTTTCCAACTAAAACGATTCTGTTTCTGTCCAGAGCCTTTGTCTCCTCTTCCTCCTAAGGAAGCCCAGTGTGCTGCGCTTGCTCCTTCATGAATGGCCAATTAAGACCTTTAGGAGGAGTCAGCAGGAAACAGAATCAGTATAAGACTTAGATAGAAACCATGTCTGTCAAGAACTCCACATTTGCCATCTATTCTTAAGCATTTCTGGCAAGCTTTAGTGCTTGCAGTGGAAGTAGAGGATTTCTCTCCTCGTGTAATGGAAGAGCTGTAAAATCAACAGGAAGGGGCTCTGAGGAACCTGCTCTAAAGACCTCCTTGGAACTAGATGAGCTTTACTGGTGCCTTGCAAACCCAAAGCGTCCTAGGATCCAATGAAAACAGGTTGGCTCTGCAGGATCTGTCCAGGTTAGCAGAAGAGAAAGCAAAGCAAATCCAATCCAGAGTCACCCCGCTGAGCCCTGCTTGTTGTTACGGACACAGCTTCAAAATCCTGTTCTCCTCTTGAAAGCCTCCCCTTGTTTTTGGGCCACCGTTGAGCTGAGCACTCGAGGATGTGTTTGGAGCCCGTTTCTGTGCACGTGGCTCAGTCACCTCCTTGAACACTCTGCTCAGCGTGGAACTTGAGCCATCATCATGCAGCTTCTTCTTCCGAGCGTCTGTTACGGCACCGCCGGTGACAAACAGCTCTCAGCTACTCAACCCTCGCCAAAGATAGCACCGTCTTGAGAATGAAAAGATCACAGAGGAGAAGGCTCCCAAGCTGTCCTGCTCCTGTGTTGCTTTTTCTTATTTTAGAGCCAGGCTTGACATGCTGCCTGTGAGAAACAATGAAACATCACCCGGCTACGCGAAGCTTCCTGGAGTTGTCACCTCTCAAAAGGAGAGCCCGGGTCTGAACTTCCCCAAGAGAACGCTCATCAGGAGCCTGCCTCAGAGGCAATAAATAAAGACGACGGTCTGACGACAGAATTGTTTGCTCCAGTGCTAGGAACAGTTTGTCTTTCTCAGTCTGTAAAGTTTAAGGTGGGGGAAATAAAAAAAGGGGTCATTTCGTAATCTTTGTTCTGTTCTTTTTAAGTCAGGGACTTGCCAGCTTTGCTCTGTAAATTCAACAGGTATTTTAGGGAGTAGGTTCCATTAAATTAAGAGATTATTTTGTCAGCAGAAAAATTGGCTGCATTTTTTATTATATCCCCCCCCAGTGAAATAGTTTTCAACAATCCCTGTTTTTCAGTGACACTGTTTCGCTCAGAGGGAAAAATCCATTTCTCTCCAGTATAAACAAACCACCCCAGCCACCTCCAGGCCGCAAATTCAAAACCATTTTTTTTATCTCAAATTAAAGCCATTGTAGAGCAAAACTCTTTCCAAGCAGAAAGCGTGGCTGACCCAACGCAATCTTGGTTTTCAGAGCCAGGATTGATTTTTTTCTTACTCTAAATTAGGAGAAAACAATTCACTGAATTCCCAAAGAGGTAAAAATCCTCTGGTTCCGGTCTGTAGCAAGTTAACGTGCGGGACAAAGATGGGATCTAACGAAATCTGAAAGCTGGGGGAGGAACAAATCAAAGCTTCAGGGCCTCGAGTTTTTGATGAGTAGACTGAAGAAAAACACGTCTTTGTGTTTTGGTTTCTTGGATAAGAATTGTGTGAATTGCTAAGAATGCATAAAGTTATTGATTTACTCTTTTCGTTTGCAGCCTCCCAAGTTAAAAACTACATCAATACAGGGCTCACTGAGAAGCTGGCTCCGAGGGAAGGTAGGTGGTTGGTTGGGCCCGAGGGAAGTTGGGTGGTTGGATGGTTGGCTGGGTGGGCCCGAGGGAAGTTGGGTGGTTGGCTGGGTGGGCCTGAGGGAAGTTGGGAAGCTGCTGTTTCTATTACTAATAACATCCTTGCCCAAGAAACTATAAACACAAACAGACTGTGCTTAAAACATTGTTTGTTCCATCCTGGCTGATGCAAAGCTTTTAATGAAAACAACCAGCTCCCTGCTGCCTGTTATGGGAGGCAGGGAAAACCCAGAAAAAAAATAGAGATATGGCAAAAACTCAGGGCTTTTATCAGAAACACCAGATTCCAAATGGATTTTGCCTATATTTTCAAATACAAGTTTTCTGTGCTCTCCTCAAACTGCCCAAACCTTGAGTTCTGCTTAATTACTGAGCCTCTCTTCCACCAACTCAGGGTTCTCTGCACGAATACATCATCCATCCCCCCCTCGTGATATACCAGCAGCATCTCTGAATTTTTCCAGCCTGTTTCCTTCATCAAAACACTCGCCAGGAATTGTGCCCTACCTTGGGACAGCCCCTAGAAAGCAGGATATAATTAGACAGGACATCAGATGGATGCTGAAAATGGATATTTAAAGGCAAACCAAAGATAATAAAATCCTGCTTAGACAAATTCCAATCTGGACCTGGGGAACAATTTCTGCCCTGCAAGGTTTTTCCAGGCCTGGCCCAGTCTGGAGCACAAGTCTGGTGAGGAGCAGCTGAGGGAGCTGGGCTTGTTGAGCCTGGAGAAAAGAAGGCTGGGGGGAGACCTTCTCATTCTCGACAGCTCCCTGACAGGAGGTCAGATGCACGTGGGATTGGTCTCTTCTCCTAAGGAAGAAGAGACGGGACAAGAGGAAACATCCTCAAGTTGCACCAAGGGAGGTTTAGGTTGGAGCTGAGGAACAATTTCTTGCCCTTGAGGGCTGTCCAGGGCTGTCCCAGGCTGCCCAGGGCAGTGGTGGAGTCCCCACAATCCCTGGAAGGGTTTGAAAGCCGTGGAGCTGTGGTGCTGAGGGCCACGGGTCGGTGGTGCCCTGGCAGAGCTGGGTTAGTGGTTGGGCTTTATGATCTTAAAGGTCTCTTCCAACCACAATAATTCTGTGATTCTACTGTCTGGGGAAAAAGAAAACAAAACCAAACCAAAAAGCCCACAAGAGCAAGTGCAGGGGCTGGTCCTAAAACATACACAGGAACTGAGGAAGCCAAATAAGCATCTCCACTAAACAAAGCTCTCATCAATTTGCATCACCAATGTTGAAAAACACTGCAGGAATAGAACTCATCATTTTCAGACAGGCAAGACAGTAGCATTTACCCCCAACTTCAAAATTTCCTCCAGAGCAGCTGGTTTGTACCTTGGCTAGTGTGGATTTCTTGGCCTTCAGAAGCAGCTCTGCCTTTATTTCCTCTGTTCTTTGTTGGTCCTCTTCATTCCAGTCTGACAGAGACTCCCGAGACCGGCTGGTCAGTTTTAGCTTCAACCACACTACACAAAGAACATCAACAGAACACCATTTCCTTTCCATTTTCTCACATCACATATGAGCAATTTTATAACTGAAACCCCAAACTTTGCTCTGCATTTGTAGGTACCACGACTGAGGGGACAAAGAGCACTGCCAAACATCAGAGGTCATGGACTGACCAGGAATACAGATGAAAAATGGGTCTTTTGGAAAGATGGATCCAAGCCCCATTGTCTGGTTCCATCACCATTCCAGTGTCTCCAGCTGACACACTTTTATTTAATTCCTTCCCAAATTCTTAACCCAGCCCACACCAAACAGCTCTGTGGACAAAACACTGTCTCGTGGCAATGTTGGGCGTTCCAACTGGAAAAGTCCAATTCTATCCCATTCTCTCATACAACACAGGATGACTAAAAAGCATGGATGATGTAAGCCCAGTCCCATTAAAGCTTATTGATAATAATATAATGGGGTATAACACAATATAAATGATTTTAAAGCCAGGGGAATGGACTCGGGTGACCTCAGAGGTCCTCTCACGTCCATACCGCTTCCATCCCAAGTCATTTCAAAGCAGACCCTTCAGCACACACGTGTCACTCCAACGTAACACCTGACAAAACACAACTGAGATGTTATTACCTCCTGAGTTCCTCTCCTCTTCGCCTGCACTCTGCAGAACTGGTGCTGTAGGAACCACAGGAGATCCATTTCTCAGCAGGTTTTTGACACGGGCAGCCAGCGAATCTCCACTGCTGCTGCCATCGTTCTCCTGCACGCCTCCTGCCTTGCTTCTTTCTGCACTAGCTTTGGACAGCACGCTCTGGAAGCCTCCTGTGACATCGGGGATGCTGCCGAGAGGCTCTGAGGAAGAAGGATGCCTCAGAAGGTTTTTGACACGGGCAGCCAGTGAATCTCCACTGCTGCTGTCGTCGCTCCCCTGCAAGCCTCCCGCTTTGCTTCCGGCCACGCCGCCTTTGGACAAGGAGCTCTGGAAGGCTCCCGCCACGTCGGTGATGCTGCCTCGAGGCTCTGGAGAAGATGGATTCCCCAGCTCTGAAGCTCTGAGGGCACTGACCTCACTACTTTGCTGGCTTTGTGTAAGGCCCACAAAAGCAGGTTGATTTTTGTCTGCAGTTACACTACTACAGCCTTCCGGCTCAGACCTTCCTACAGCTTTTCCTGCCCTAGACAGTTGGGCCACTTCCTTCAGCATCTCTTGGCTGCGGTGCAAACCAACATCAAAAGGGTTTTCCCGTTTTAAATCATGTGTGTTGTAATTGGGAGAGTTTATTACCAACCCCTCTTCTTGCACTCTTCTTTGGGTCGTAGGCTCAACCCACGACAGTTTCTTCTCCAGCTGAGGGATGCTGTCTTCTGCTAACCTGGAACCCTGAAGGCCATCCTCCTTGCTAATCAGCACCGTGGAAGACTCATCAGTTTCTCGAGCAGAGGCAGTGGGAAGGACAGGATCATGCCACAACCCAGCTATATCCTTCACCTCCGCCAAAAGCTTCTGGATTTCTTCCAACGCACTGGACCCGAACAAAGAACCACTTTCTTGCCCCTCATTTCTCTTACTACCTACACCTACAGCGTGTGATGCTCTGCCAACTTCCGTTTCGTTTCTAACCCCAGCTAATGAACCAGCAGCCCATCTCTGAGGACTCTCTCCAGCAGAGGCCATCTCCTCCTCCCGCTGCGTGGACAGCGGGGCCGTGGTCTCGGGCGGGTGACACGACGTACGGCACTGGCTCACCGGTTGCTGTCCAAAAGACCTTGAGAAGCAGGGAGAGAGTTCATGGAGTGACAGAACATCAGAGCCAGCTTCTGAATCCGTTGGTACAGAGCTACTGAGAGTGGAAGTGGTGAAGTGGAAACTTGCTTGTGTCGTTTCAACCGCTGACAGAGATTTGCCTACAAAGAGACAGAAGATTTCATTGAGTTTGGGGCTCCAGAAAACAGCTGCATCAGTAAAAAAACCCCTTTGTTTTACTTGGAAAAGATTTAAGAGACTGTTTTTAGGAGGAGGCTTCAACTAAGGCTTTTAAAAGAACTGTCTGTGAAATAAATCTCTCAAACCACTCTGGATAAATATCAAACTATAGAACTGTGCTGAAAGAACTTGCTTTTTCTTTTTAGAGTAAGTTTCAGATAACTTTTCTTAGAGAAATGACACACTCATTGGACATTCAAATGCCACTAGCACGAGTATAAAAGTAACTCTGCAAGAGCCAGAAGGGCTGTGGGGCAGGATTTCCAAAATATTCTTTTGGGAGAAGACAAAAGGACACATTATCATAGAATGATTTGGGTTGGCAGGGAGCTTTAAAGATCACCTAGTCCAACCTCCCTGCAGTGAGCAGGGATATCTGCAACTGGAGCAGGTAGTAGAGAATCCCAGCATGAGGAGGGGGTTGGAAGGGACCTCTGGAGATGCTCTGGTGCCCCCCCCCCTGCTCCATCCAGCAGGGGCACCCAGAGCAGGGGGCCCAGCAGCTCAGGGTCCAGCCGGGGTGGGAATCTCTCCAGAGAAGGAGACTCCACAGCCTCTCTGGGCAGCCTGGCACAGGCTCCCACACCCTCACACCAACCAACTTGCTCCTCCTGCTCAGATGGAACCTCCTGGCTTCCAGTTGGTGCCCCTTGGTGCCCCCTGTCCTGTGGCTGGGCACCCCTGAGCAGAGTCTGGCCCCATCCTCTCACCCCCCACGGCCCTTTATCTCTTGCTCAGCATTGCTCAGCTCCCCTCTCAGGCTGCTCTTCTCCAGCTGCACAGCCCCAGGGCTCTCAGCCTTTCCTCATCAGAGAGATGGATAAAATTGTTTCCCCCCTACCAATTAAAAAAGCCCAAACCCAGAGAAGACGTTATATATGTGAATGCTAAAGGAGCATCTCCCATTCCTAAATCCACACAGGAGGACAGAGCCAACAGCTGTTCCTTTGTTTCAAACACAATTTTGCTTCATGGCCCAACCCTGGTATCTCCAGGTACATTAAGCAGCCCAGAGCCCTGTTGAATAACCTCCCTACTGAGGGCAACTCTACCCCCGCACCAATTGCCAAGGTGTTTCAGTTGCCAACTCTCCCACCAGGCTTAAAGAAGGAAAAATAAATAAAAATAAAACAACAAGAAAAGAAAATCAGCAAGTCCAACAGGCAGAAGAAGAGATGGATTTAATCACTCCTGGTCAGAAAGCTTCCAGAGGTCAGTGCAGCAGTTTTGAAGTCACAGATCTTCAAAGGGCTGGGGAAGTATTTGTTTTGAGGAGCCTTCAGATCTGCTTTGCCCCACTGGGTACAAGATGCAAATGGCAAGAGACTCAGGAACCTGCTCGAGAACACACCCCTGAAGGAGCTTCAAGGCACGTTGTCCTGGGTTAATGATACAACCCATGGGCCTGCCACTGAAGAACATCTTAACCCCAACTAAGCATGCTCTGCTCTTACATCTAGAGGTGACTCAGCTGTTGATAAGGTCCTATTGATTTAGTTATTACTGGTTTTATGTTGAGGTGGATGGATTTAGGAACTGAGCTGCTCAGTTCTGGAGGGCGTACAACTTTTTGTCACACTGAACACACTAAAAAGACTAAGAAAGAGAGAAACCAAGACTTACTTCTCTGGAAGCAAGAAAAAGTCTAGCAATGTTTCTTCAACCTTCAGGTACAAACCGTTCCCTTCTTAAAAACTCTTGTAAAAAGAGATAAAAAGGGAAAAAAAAAAAAAAAAAAGATAAAATGCCACTGCATTGGCTAGAAGACACCACGTGGCCATGACACCTCAGGGAGAAAGCACATTGTCAAAGGTTTTAGTTTCTCCTCTCGTTTGAGAGGGACAAGATCAACTCATACGACTGGAAACGGAGCATGAGAAGAAACACACTTGAGACTACCAGGTCAAAAGCAACCTCAGAGGTGAGGCAGAAGCATCGTGTTCTCCAAGGCTCACGCAGCACAAGATCCTCCTTCCCCGTACCTTGCAGCTGCGGAGCGCTCCTCAGCAGCGTCTCAGTGGAGTCCTTCAATGTTCTCAGCTCAGAAGGTGACAATTCGACTTCCCTGATGGGTCCTCGGGGGAGAAAGGGTGTCAGGATAGTTCCAGGGGACTGATCGATGCCAAGGTTGCGAAGATAGATCTGGCAAGAGGAGAAACAGGTGAAGACATGTGGGAAGTCTTGGAAGAACGTCGGTGGATCCTAAAGCTGCACGTTTTCCACGTCATCTCCACTGCAGCACCTGGCTTTAAAACACCTTCAACAGAACGCCTGCCAACTGCAAAAGGGGAGATTGGATTAGAAATTCAGAAGAAGTTCTTCACTCTGAGGGTGGTGAGACACTGGAATAGGTTGCCCAGGGAAGCTGTGGATGCCCCATCACTGGATGTGTTCAAGACCAGGCTGGATGGGGTTCTGAGCAACCTGCTCTAGTGGGAGGTGCCCCTGCCCATGGCATGAGATGATCTTCAAGGTCCCTTCCAACCCAAACCATGCCATGATTTGATGATGTTGAGCCTCAGTCAGGTTGAATTCACACAGTTGACCCCAAATACTAAAGCAGTCACACGAGACATCTCCAGCTTATTCTGTTCTTTGGACCATGAGTGACAAGCCTTTCTTCTAGGCCTACAGAGTGGACACCACACAAGCCACATACAGGCCAGCAGAACAACTGAAACACCCCGCAATCTATTCTTTCTTAATTTATGTTTGGCAACAATTCAGAAAGAGGTTCCAAGAACTGCTCCAGTGGTGACAGCTTGTGCTGAGGGACCTGGGCTTGTTCAGCCTGGAGCAAAGGAGGCAGAGGGGAGACCTTCTGGATCTCAAGAACTCCCTGAGAGGAGGTGAGAGACAGGTAGGGTTGGACTCTTATCCCAAGGAACAAGCACCAGGACAAGATGAACTGGACTCAAGCTGCACCAGGGGAGGTTTAGGTTGGAGCTGAAGAACAATTTCTTCCCTACAAGGGTTGTCCAGGGCTGCCGCGGGCTGCCCAAGGAGGCTGTGGAGTCTCCTCCTCTGGAGACATTCCAAACCCCCCTGGACACGTTCCTGTGTGCCCTGCTCTAGGTGACCCTGCTCCAGCAGTAGATGCTCTTTCAAGGTCCCTTCCAATCCCTAACACTCTGTGATTCTGTGAAGATGTAAGGGAGGCAAGGTCTATGATGAGGAGGCTTCAAAAGCACCATACAAAGAAGGGAGAATTTGTCCCTTAGATACTGGAACAAAGTGAACAAGCCAAGGGAGTATTTATGGTGGGGGGAGGGGAAGAAAAAAGGCATTTTGATTGGGCAAGGAGCTTAGTGTTGGTTTTTGCTATTATTGCAGATCCGTGGGTGTGTGAAGTTCATCTCCCTCTCCAAGTGTTTCCTTAGTCAGCAGTTGAGTCTCAGCCTCATGTTTGGATAATTATAACCTGATCCTGTGGAAGAATCTGGAGGGTTGGAAATGGCTCACCAATGCTCTGCTGGAAGAGCTACAACCAAACCCTTCCCAAGTCTTTTATCAAACAGATTTCACTTTTTATAGAGCCACAGAACCATTTAAAGGAAGAGACCTTCACTGAGCCCAACTCTTAACCCAGCACTTCCAGCTCACCACTAAATGATGGGTGTCAGGTCACTCATCTTCACGGCTTTCAAACCCCTCCAGGGATCATGGAGACTCCACCACTGCCCTGGGCAGCCTGGGACAGCCCTGGACAACCCTCAAGGGGAAGAAATTGTTCCTCAGCTCCAACCTAAACCTCCCCTGGGGCAACTGGAGGCTGGTTTCCTCTTGTCCTGTCGCTTGCTTCTTAGGAGGAGAGCCCAACCCCACCTGGCTCCAACCTCCTGTGAGGGAGCTGTTGAGATCCAGAAGGTCTCCCCTCAGCCTCTTTTGCTCCAGGCTCAACAAGCCCAGGTCCCTCAGCTGCTCCTCACCACCCTTGTGCTCCAGCCCCTTCCCCAGCTCCGTTGCCCTTCTCTGGCCACGCTCCAGCCCCTCAGTGTCCTGCTGGGAGTGAGGGGCCCAAACCTGACCCCAGGATTCCAGGTGCATCACTAACACCATGTCCTGTTCTTCTGTCATCTATGTTTCACCACCACCACTCTTCACATTTCTTTTGCATGCTCTCTCACCATGATGCTGCCATCCACTCCTAGAAAAAACACCGCTAACAACAAAAATGTCTTTGCCATACCCAACCCTGGCTTTACCCACGTTAAATGTTACCTGAAAGTTCTTTTTCCACCTCTGTATTTATGATAAACTGAGCTAATAGCATGGACAAATTTCACCAGCAGCCCAGCCCAGCATAAAAGCATTTCATTCAGTCTGCAGTGGTAACAGACCCTTCCAGAGTCTCCTTTAGGAACAGTGGAAAAAACCTATGGGACAACTCTGAAAACAGAGTTTAAAGGGCTCTTTAAGGCTTTTTTCAGCTTACACAAAAGCACGTATTTGCTGGTAGAAGACAAACTATGTCAGGACAGGTTCCCAACGCAACTGGGTATCAGAAACTAACTCCAAGCATGATTGTGTCTCATTCCTGTGATATCTTCTGGTCTAAGCTAGCCAAGATAATCATATGGTAAAGAAGAGTGTATTAGAAATAACTTACTGGGATCCTTTCTTCAATATTAAGCTCTTCTTTCTCTGGAGTCTCCAAAGAAGTTGCTCCAACAGGGATGAAGTCATCATCTTTTGAACTGGGGAAGAAATTCCTGGAATGCTCTGAAGAGAACGCTGCAGGGCTCAAGTCCCCCTGGCTGCTTCCTCCGTAACTAACAGGAAGAGTCAAACTATCTGGGGAAACATCACTGAAATTGTCCATGCTGACACGGCCAGTGGGAATATTTGGGTGGCGAGACTGATTTTCAAGAGCATCCCAACTCTTTTGGTCACGGGGTGGAGAGTTGCCAGCCTCTCCGAGTTGCTGAGCAACTCCTTCCCCTGAAACAAAACCGTTCGGGTCTGAACTTTGTCCTGTCCTTGCTGCACCTTCACCATGAGATCCAGAAACAATCTCAGCTGTAAGCCTTTGTAGCATGGGGCTTCGTGAGCTGTTTTGGGACACTCCTAAAACGTGACTTTTTTCTTCTAGAGGCTGCACTGCCTCTGTTAAGTTTGCCAATGAAATAACTTCAACTGAGGACATCTTCCTAGTGGAAACGTTTACAGCGTTGTCAGACTGAGATCTTGTAAGAGGGTGGATGAGGAATAAGTTTTTATCATGGAAATGCAAGCTTCTCAGGGAACCTGTCTCTCTAGAGGAAGCAGCAACATCATCCTTGGGGTCTCTACTGCTTTCTTGTACTGATAAAACCTTGTTTGAAGAACCAGCAGTTGCACCACGGGTTTGCCTTCCAGGAGAAGCTCCAGCTGGGTCACATGAAGTCACTGCAGATATCCGCTCTGACTGGCTCATGTTCCAAGTCCCAACCTTCTCCATGAAGCTAAGTGATGGCAGAGACTGAATTCTTCCAGTGTGGGGATACTTCAATTTTAAGAACTCAAAACGTCCGTCGTTTTCTTTCTGAGCACCTTGGGGTGAACTTTGCTCCTCAATAGAGGCAGGTGTAGCAGCAGATGAGCTCCCTGAAGTTGCTTCATTTAAGCACGAAGGAGAGGCCTGAGCATCTGATTTGATCACAGGGACACCAAGTTTTTCTGCCTGCACATTTTTCTTCAGAAGTATCCCCGGAGTAGACTGATAGCTTGGATGAGCAAGGTGTACAGAGAAGGAGCCATCACCTACAAGATTAAAGGAAGGGGAAATGCCTGTGACTTTATGGCCCCTTTCGATGGAGAAGTCTGAAACAGTCGATTCACTCTGGCCTACTCCTGGCTCTGCTTCCCCAGGGCTGTCCCCACGGTGTGAAGGAGCTCCCCTCTCACCCACGAGCAGTTGTTTCTGTGCACAATCACTGGTGCTTTTCACAGCAGGGATAAACTGCTCTTTCTCAAACCGTGCTGCAGGAGATAGTTGTTTCTGCTGATGATTTAAGAAAGCTCCCTGGAGTTCCTCAGCAGCAGCCACGAGTTTCAAGCTTTGCAAGCCATTGAAATCCCCTCCACGTTCCTTCGACGTTCCTTCGCCCGCTCCAGAAGCCTCTGCGGAAAGAACACCTCGAGCCTCTGAATTTTTACAACTGTCTTTCAGATAAATTGTCTCATCAGATACGTTATTGGACAAATAAGGCTCAGGAGCCTTCGTTTCTTTTCCCAGCCTCCCCAGCTGCCTCACGCCCCCTGCTGACAGGCTTCCAGCCACGTGCACCTTTCCCCTTCGCGTCTCTCCTTCACCTTTTCCTGAATTTGCAGTCCATGCTGCTTTACAGGAGGAGTTTTCTGAAGACGAGGACTCCTCAGGCCTCACCAACCCTTTTCCTTTCTCTGAAAGCTCAAAACCCGCAACCAGGACGTGGCTGTCACGGGAGAAACGTTCATCTTTTCCAGACGTGCTCCTGGGCTGCTCGGCCAGAGCTGCTTCAGTTTGGCTGGGTGTTTTTGCCCTGGTGAACGAGGCCGTCGAAGCGGCGTTTGCTGAACCACCCCTCACCCGGGGACTCGATCCCCCCTCACCAGTACCATTTTCACAGTCACCATTTGCCTCCTGGCTCACAGGAGAAGAGGTTTGCCCAGAGAAACGAGCAGTGCAAGAGGCAACGTAAGGCTCCACGTGTCCGAAGGGCAGAGGATGCTGGGACAGAGTAAAGCTGTCAGCGGCTGCATCGGGGGGAGAGTCGGCGTCTGTCGGTGACGCGGCTTCAGGGACGTGTGCAGGCTTTGCGTGCTCCTCAGATGCACCAGAAACATCAGGGACTCCTCTGCAACAGGCAAGAAAAGGAAGTGAAGTTCTGATTGGGGGTTTTTTATTTCAACATCCACAATGTCTGCTCTAATATAAGAGGCAAAAAGTAGAAGTTCACTCATGCAACATGACACATGAACACATGGGCTTTTTTAGATAGAAATCATAGGACGGTTTGGGTTGGAAGGGACCTTTCAAGGTCATCTAGTCCAAACTACCTGCAAGGAGAAGCAACATCTGCAACTAGAGCAGGGTGCTCAGAGCTCCAGCCAACCTGGCTTTGAACAATTCAGGGATGGAGCATCCACAACTTCCCTGGGCAACCTGGGCCAGTGTCTCACCGCCCTCAGAGTGAACAATTTCTTCCTTATATATAATCTAAATCTTCTCTCTTCAGTCTCAAACCATCACCCCTTGTCCTGTCCCAACAGGCCCTGCTCAAATGTCTGTCCCCACCTATCCTAGGACCCCTTGAAGTCCTGCAGTCCTGCCAGGCCCCCAGAAGGTCTCCCCTTTGGGGAGCCTTCTCCTCTGCAGGCTGAACCCCCCCAGCTCTCCCAGCCTGGCTCCCAGCAGAGGGGTTCCAGCCCTTGCATCATCTTCACCCACTGAAGTTTCATTGCATCAATTACTTCTTTATAGAATTTCAAATCAGCCAGGTCTCAGGAGAACACAAGCACCAAAATTACCAGGGACTTCTAACTCTGTTATCGTGGCTTTTGAATTAAGTTATTTTGTATGAAAATAATCATCGAACCCCAACTAATATCACTCCACATAAGAAGATCACCAGCTCTGGCAGAACTAAATCCTGATCCACAGATAAAAACAGTATCACAGTGGAGCACATGAGGAGAAAGAGAAAAATCCATCTCCTGCAACACACCCAAAAGAGCATAAGGAAGCCTAAACACCAGTGACACAGTCAATATGTGTGTTAGTACTGCATAGTCTTTTTTTTTTTCCTCCTCTTTTCTGCCTCCTTTGCACAAAACAATCATTTTCCACACCTTGAAATGAGATCTTAGACAAAGACTTTAACTGCAAAAGCTATTTCTTTATCACGTTCCATACAAAATGCGTGTAAACTACATCTTTGTCTTGGTTCCGTGACCACAAATGCAGAATGATTTCGTTATCAAATGCAGGACAGTTCGTGGACACTCAGGAAAATAAAAGGCTTGGGTTCTGCTGTGATAGTAGGTGACATTATCCTACCTTAAGGGAATAAAATCCATCCCTGATTGCTGGAGAAGCGTCTCATCCGAGAATCTTTGGCCTTGCGCTGAATACATCAGCAGGGGCAGCCGAGGGGAGAATTGACTGTCCTGAAGATCTGTTAGAGATAACGACGACACCTTAATGAAAGCTTGCCAGGCAATCCCCTCTCCCAACTGCTCTGCCAGCTCAGGCAGCCTGCACGACTCCCGGGCGTGCCAACGGCGGGGAAAACGCCGTCATGCCATCACTTCAGTCCTCTGCCAGAGCACGGGCCCCCCTGGATTAACAGCAGCTTTCTTCTCACGCGTCAAATGCAGGCTCCTTCTCGTCAGTCTCAAAGTGCCACATGACACTGGCACCTCGAAATGGAAATTCGTGCCTTCTGGGCACATCCCCAGCCTTTTCCACACACCAGTCAGCATCTCCCTCGTGATTCCCGCGCAGTCAGAGGATGCCCACAAGGCTTCTACCCAGACCACCATTTCATTCTTTAAAAACCAAGAATCCCCACTGATGTCTTTTCCAGACTCAATTTCCCCCCCCCCAGATATTTATAGCAAGGGCTGCACAGGTTTTTTCTTTAGGTTTTCAAGATACCAGTGTAAAAATTGAATCATAGAATCATTTTGGTTGAAAATCATCAAGCACAACTGTCCCCCCAGCACTGCCAGGGCACCACTGACCCATGGCCCCCAGCACCACAGCTCTCAAACCCCTCCAGGGATCACAGGGACTCCACCACTGCCCTGGGCAGCCTGGGACAGCCCTGGACAACCCTCCAGGGGAAGAAAGTGTTCCTCAAGTCCAACTTAAACCTCCCCTGGGGCAACCTGAGGCCCTTTCCTCTTGTTCTACCATTTGTTACGCTCCTCTTGCTCTATCATTTGTTACACACCATAAATGTCTTTGAGGTAGTTGCCATTGCTTTTTTCAATTCACTGCTTACAAAACCAAAAGGAAATGTTTTATACCACAAGAGTAAAAACAACTCTAAGCTGGTAGCTGGTAAGTGTAAACTATTAAAAACATACTTGATGGATTAAAAAAAACCCCAAACATAATATTTTAATAAGTCTGATTTTTATTTTTTTTTAAAGCTATTTCTCATCAAGAGCCTGACTTTCAGAGCCAGAATTCCCATTCATTTAATTTAGCCTCATTAGTTTCCTGCCATCTCGGACAGGCCACGCTCCGTATCGCTCACAGAAGCGTAATCACATCAGAGATGACCACTAGAAACAAAAAACCACAAAATCCAAACAAGTTTACATCACGTCAGCTTCATCCCGAGGCTTTCCACAGCCTGACGAGTGGCTTTCACCTTCGCTAGCTCCAGGATGAAACGGGGATGAAAAGTGGAAGAATAATGATGATAATAATAATAATAATAATACTAAAGGCACCTGGTTTTCTGAAAGTTTCTAGGAAAGGAAATTATATGTAATTTGAAAAAAAATAGGTATGAAGAGTTGTTCCCCAGCAGCTCGATGAGAAGGTAGCACTCAGAAGATGTAGATCCTGCAAAGCAGGATGAAAACAAATAATTATAATGCACATGGAACTGTAGAAAAGTAGGGGAGAAAGTGGCAGTGTCAGCACAGAGGGAGCAGGAGGCAAGAAAATGAGGAAGGTGGTCAGGGAGGTCTCATTTAGTGCCTCAGGGCTCAACCGAGGGCACGGGTGAGTGTACCAGAGTTGATGGGATTTTGATCTCCATTTGAATCGTGATTTCAGGGAACAGGAGGCTGAGCTCGTTCCCTGTCATCTCCTCAGCATTTCTACTCCACAGAAAACAAGGAGGCTTGTTTTCAGTGGCCAGTACTGACTCCGAACCAAATGGGGCTTGAAAAACCCTTATTCCCAGCCACTAACTGGGAGCAGATGATGCTTACAACGCGTTTATCCTGTTCAGTGCACGTTTACTCAGGCAATTTCTTGTTGCTACACTGGAAAATACTCAGTAGATTAACCCCAGTCAGCTTGAATACAGGAGGGCATTAAAGATGCAAAGCTGTGTATTTTAAGAAACCATGAAGCAAGCTGGAATCTCAATTGTGGGAGAGGCACCTTTTTTTTTTTTCTCCCCTCTCCCTACCCTCTCCATAAGCTTGGTTTACATTTACAGTGCTATCAGTGCAGAGAGGCAACAGTAAATGCAGTTACCTAATCAGACTTGGCACCTCACCCCACCACACTCTTGGTGTCGGCAGAACCGGCGCCTCATGTTTATTCCTCCCAGAGAGGAGGAAAATCAGCTTTCCTGATTTGCAGCTTAACTTCTTCACTTGGGATGGAAATGTGTTTTCCAGCTAAAGTGAAAAATCAGGAGTGATTAAAGAAAAAAATTTTAAAAAAGCCTTGGATGAGCTGCTTTTGTAAATGGAGGAATAAAAAAAAAGAGGAAAAAAAAAATAGACCGAGGGAGGGAAGCAAAAATAAATGGGGTGGGGGGTGGAGGTGTCAAATGCTACCAAAAAAAAACTAGATCTTGCCAAAAATGTTTCTTTTCCGTGTATCTAGATGAAATAAATGTGCAAATGCACGTGTGTGTACACAAACTCCACGATACTGGGCTGATACATCAATGCTTTCACCACGTGTTAGATCGCCACAGACTGAAGGGCCACTCCACATTCGTATCAGGAAAGTCAACCCGCCACCCAAAGAGGTGACAAAGGATTTCGTGTGCTCCGAGGAGAAATATGAACAAGAAATGCTCACTGCATCTCCAAGAGTCACCTCAAGAGCCAGTCTTGTGCCTGCCCTACCGGAAACTTCAAAAAATCCCTAAATTCTTACAGGGAAGAGACACAGTTGAGGTGGGTGTTGGCCAAGCAGTAAATATCCCATGGCAAAGGGACCAGGTTTTAGGGTCACTCAAGTCCAAGAATGCATTGGTAGGATGACAGCACCCCAGGAACTCTGCCATTTTCACAGACACTCAAAGGAGACCAGTGAAGAAGTAGATGCAAGGCCTGTGCTTTCCAACCTTCTACTGAAACTATTGTTGAAATGGGATTTGCAGGTTCTGATGACCATAAAAACATATCTGTCAATACCACTGGAGGATCAGAGGAAACAAATCAAAGACTGGAGAGCCCCACCTCGTCACAAGAGCCTCCCATGACTACAGCTGGGTTGTATCATCAAAGGGAAGATTAGGGGTGACTTGGTTACCTTTGTACATACGCACGAACAGAAGCGTCATCACCGAGAGTATTTCAGGTCAGACAGAACAAGAGTCCAACATAAAACACTGAAGTTATGCAAACTGGCTCTGCTCCTGTGTGGCCTGCCCTGGGTGCTCCTGCTCTCGCAGGGGGGTTGGACTCGATCTCCAGAGGTCCCTTCCAACCCCAAACATTCTGTGATTCTAAGGAACCTGAGTGACAAATAAAGACAATCCTGAGCGTACCGACACAATGTGACAACGCTGCTGGCACTCTACGGAAGGTGCAAGGTCTTTTAAATGGCTTATGCTGGTTTTGGCCAGGATATAGTTAACTTTCTTCACGGTGTCACACAGTGCTAGCACTTGGAAGGGGGCCTCTGGAGATGCTCTGGTGCCACCCCCTGCTCCATCCAGCAGGGGCACCCAGAGCAGGGGCCCAGCAGCGCAGGGTCCAGCCGGGGTGGGAATCTCTCCAGAGAAGGAGACTCCACAGCCTCTCTGGGCAGCCTGGCACAGGCTCCCACACCCTCACACCAACCAACTTGCTCCCCCTGCTCAGATGGAACCTCCTGGCTTCCAGTTGGTGCCCCTTGGTGCCCCTTGTCCTGTGGCTGGGCACCCCTGAGCAGAGTCTGTCCCCATCCTCTCACCCCCCAGGGCCCTTTAGCTCTTGCTCAGCATTGCTCAGCTCCCCTCTCAGGCTGCTCTTCTCCAGCTGCACAGCTCCAGGGCTCTCAGCCTTGCCCCAGCACAGAGATTCTCCAGCCCCTCAGCACCCTCCCAGCCTCTGCTGGACTCTCCCCAGTAGTTTCTTGTCTCTCTTGAACTGGGGAGCCCAGCACCGGACACAACACTCCAGGGATGACCTCCCTAGAGCAGAGCAGAGGAGCAAGAGAACCTCCCTTGACCTGCTGGTCTACTCTTCTTCACTCTCTGTAGCCAGTACGGGGCTGTGTTTAGGATCTGAGCTGGAACCAGCACGGCTAACACACACAGGGAGGTCACGGCTAACACACACAGGGAGG
>JANVCC010000035.1:42059932-42072565 GCA_025345505.1 Todiramphus chloris collaris
ACACACACAGGGAGGTCACTGCTAACACACACAGGGAGGTCACTGCTGAGCAGTGCTCACACAGTCAAGGTCTTTTCTGCTCCTAACCTCACACCACCAGCGAGCAAACTGCGTGTGCACAAGAAGGTGGGAGAAGACACAGGACAGCCGACCCCAGATGATCAAAGAGATATCCCAGACCATGAGATGTCTTGCTCAACATATAAAGCTGAGGGAAGAAGGAAGGAGGGACCTTGGGAGTGACCCCGTTTGTCTTCTCCAGTCACCGTTACACTCGAGGGAGCTCAGCTCTCTTGGAGACAGCTGAACACCTGCCCATGGGAAGCACTGGAAGAATCCCTTGTTTTACTTCACTCGTGCACAGCTTTTGCTTTACCTATTCAACTGTCTTGATCTCAACCCACGAGTTTTCTCACTTTTACTCTCTGGATTCTCTCCCCCATCCCGACACAGGCAGAATGAGCGAGCAGCTCTGCAGGGCTTAGTTGCCAGCTGGGTTTAAACCACGACAAGGCTTCAACGGTTATCAGAACAGCAGAAAAAAGCCTTGCTTCAACTCTCTCTTCCCTCCCTCCTCAGCCTCTTACATGCAGAGCCTGAATAAGAGCCCCCAAGTTCTTCCATAAGAAGCAGTAAGGGAAGTTCTCCACTCCTCAGCGAGAAGAGACAGCCCCCATCTCTTCCTCCCAACCCAGAAACGTGTTTCCTCCTCTGTTCTGCCCAGGCAAGAGAGCTCTAATCCATCTGAAACATCACCACCTTTTCCAACCCTACCTTTAGACTTCAGCCTGGACAGCAAAACCATACCCTCAGGCCAGTCTCCATTTACAGGCAGCTTTGCTCCCCTGGCTCCTCCAAAGATGTGGTTCTGCCGTGGGCTGACAGTACCCCCCTGCCTTCCCCAGAGGTTTCCAGTCAGAGAGCTGCAGTGGTGATCACTGGTCTGAAGCAGGGATGACTGACAAGGCCAGGAAAGCAGAACGAGGGGGGAAAAAAAGGGAAGCCAGAAAACAAATGGAAGAAAGGGAATAGTTGAGCTTCACTGCAGCCATACCTGTGGTGGAAACCTTCTCTTCAGCTCGTCCCCTGGAGAGCTGACCTGTAAAAGCACCGTGGGGGAGTTTGGTAGATGACATTTAACTGGGGCTGCAAACGGGTTCATTTCTGTATGTATATATTGTAACTTCACCCATGCCACACATTCTACCTCCTCCAGCCTTTTCGGCTCTTACAAGCACACGAAGTCTAACGGTTTCAGTAACTTCCTTGTCTTCAGGAGGCAGAGAGATCATGGCCATCATATTTTGGATGCTTAACAACGATTCAGGGGCTCATTAGCTCAGCCACAACCCAGGTTTTGCAGGCAGAGGAGCAGGTGCTCGTTGCTTAAAGCGGCGAGTGACGTCAGTACACCGCTCTTCCAGCGTCTTCTGTCAAAACAGTCATTCTTCTTTTGAAGGTCAAAAGCTTCCTCACAGTCGAATTCACCGAGCAAGCAAAGCTGGGCACACTGCTTTGTCTTGCAGCCCGCTGACAATTCTGAATGCCAGAGTCAAAGTGCCATTTGGGGAAGATAAAAAAAAAGGGGGGGGGGGGGGGGAGGCAAAACAAAACCAAAACCTCCTTGGCTTTGTCAATCTGTTCCACTGTCTCAACGCAACATGTCAGTGTGATTTCTTCCCCTGACTCCCTAAATGAGCTTCAAAAACATTTTGTGAAGAGAAGAAAGAATAAATTAGTACTATAGCTTCTGTTTCTCCCTTCCCTCTCACCTTTCCTTCCCTAGCTGGAAATGTGAGTGCATACACAAATGCCTGTAGCTACTGGCACACTCTCTGGAGAGCGGCAAATCAAAGAGCAGCAGTAGGGAGAATTCTCGCATCTCTCCGTCACGTTAAAAAGCCTTTTCCTTTATCAGTCCTGCTGCATTTAAAAGGCAAACAAACATTAGGATTTTTTTCCTCGATAGAACGGTTTCTGGTTCTGCAAACAACAAGCAGAGGGACAAACTGCTACAAAATACACTAAACACAGAGAGGAGGAAGGCAAAGACAACCTAGCAATGTCCTCCCACTCTCTAACTTCTCTCTTAAACCTTGAAAAGGGCCAGGGCTGAGGGGTCAACAACATGTTAACTCTGGACTGACAAATGTTTGGGATTGCCAGTAAATTATCTGCATCACAGAACCATTTTGGTTGGAAGAGTCCTTTCAGATCATCAAGCCCAACCACTAACCCAGCACTGCCAGGGCACCACTGACCCATGGCCCTCAGCACCACAGCTCCAAGGCTTTCAAACCCCTCCAGGGGTCACGGGGACTCCACCACTGCCCTGGGCAGCCTGGGACAGCCCTGGACAACCCTCAAGGGGAAGAATTTGCTCCTCAGCTCCAACCTAAACCTCCCCTGGGGCAACTTGAGGCTGGTTCCTCTTGTTCTATCGCTTGTTCTTTGGGAGTAGAGCCCAAACCCCCTGGCTCCAACCTCCTGTCAGGAGCTGTCAGAGCCAGAAGGTCTCCCCTCAGACTACTTTTCTCTCTCCAGGCTGAACAAGCCCAGGTTCCTCAGCTGCTCCTCCCCACCCTTGTGCTCCAGCCCCTTCCCCAGCTCCGTTGCCCTTCCCTGGCCACGCTCCAGCCCCTCAGTGTCCTGCTGGGAGTGAGGGGCCCAAAACTGACCCCAGGATTCGAGGGGAAAAGTTTCTAAGAATCGAAGTGCCAGTCTCTCCTTTAATGCTTTCGTATCGCACACAGGATTGTCAAAGTTCCTTCAGCAGCTCTATCACCTCTACCAAAGGTAACTTTGTCCCAGATTCTGCCTTTACAGATGGAAGCAATTTTTCTGCCTTGTTTTTCTTCAGAGAAACCCATGTACATTAACCAGCAGAACATTAACAGAGAACCACCTACCAGAGAATCCCCGAACAAGTAAAACAAGAGATTCAAGCAAAGAAGCAGATTTTTGAACCAGATGATCCAAGTTACCCAGACCAAATTCAGCCTCTGAAGAAAGCATCACAGGAGACACGTGGGATAACTGGCATCGAGCCTCGGGACTCGGAGGGGTTCAGTAGGAACCAGAACCTCTGGATCCAGATCCACCATACAGACATATTCTCTCTGCCCTTAGAGGCTCCTTTGAAAAGGATGTGCAAGATGAGCCTGCTGTTAACGAGCAGCAACACATTTAGTTTCAAATATCACAAGCAATCCCGTTATCTGCCTGTAATAATTATGTTTCTTCGTGGAGAAAAAGTCCAAAGGTGTAGTGAAAGCAGCTTCAGAAGCACCTTTATCTCAGTTAGATCTGGGGAAATCCAGACACGAATGTTAACAGCGCAATGGGGAGGGTAAAACTTGGCAACTAAAAAGGGAAAGAGCCAATTCTTTACAGGTTAACTGTCATGGCTGAAGCTTGAAGTTAAAAAGCAAGAGGAAAAATATGAGTAAATAAAGGTCATAAAGAAAACTGGATCTGGTAAAAGTTGGCTTTATTTCCGAGAGAAACAAGTTTTCTTGTGGGGAACAATCTGGTTCCTGTGACGAGCAGAAGTGAGTGGAAAAACTGAGTCCCAGTTTCCACCATTTTCTGGATTCTTTGAAATTATGACAACGAATCAGTAAAATGCTTTGTGTACGAAGATGCAGAGAATGATTCTGTGCTACCAAGAAGTTTTCTCTTTCACAGATGTCCTGCTACTACCAGTGGACTGAAAATTAACCCACCAGAATACTCTGACTCCACATGGATGAACATAAATGTCACCAAGAATGGCTAAAGGTGACATAATACATCTTGGAGCTTCTCAAACTAGTCTTTTAGTTCAAGAAGGGAAAGGAAGCAAGAGAATCGCTTTGCTTTGCTAAAGTAGAGGTGTCAGAACAGGAAAATATTACTGCCCATAATAAAAACTGCACACAAGTGCAAGTGGCAGCAATAATTAATCCCGAAGAAGTGGTTTATTGCCACGAGACTATAAATCATCTAAGTAGCCCCGGGGAGATAAACCCAAAAACCAGTGTGTAGATTGGTGTCAAATCCAGGCACAGACCAGAGCACGACCGTGTCATTTGGAGCAGGAAAAGCCAGGCTATTGTGTGTCAAAACTGACGATGAGCGCCAAAGAACAGACGCACAATCCCCACTGCTGTTACCAAAAATACCCCAGCAGTCGCTCTGGATACTTAAAAGCGAGAGTTTGATGCATCACTCAGGGTGTATTAATAGAGCTAAAAAGGCAGTAGGAAAAGAAGATTTCTGCTCAATTCATCTGCACTACCTGAAGGCAGCCTGAAGAAGGCTGTGCTGGGACAGAGAAGCAGCTACTTGCAAGTACCAGTTAGCAGTTAGTGTCTCTCTCACCCGTGATACTGGAAAGAGCTGCGTGCACCATCTTTCCCTGCACCCAACCTGATGGTGACGGCCTCAGGAACTGAATCCCATCTGGAAAATCCAGTAACATCTTCCCTTCTCAGGCTGCTCTTCTCCAGCCGAAGAGCCCCAGGGCTCTCAGCCTTTCCCCAGCACAGAGATGCTCCAGCTCCTCAGCATCCTCATAGCACCCACTTGACTCTCTCCAGGAGTTCCTTGTCTTTCTGGAACTGGGGAGCCCAGAACTGGACACAAAACTCCAGAGGTGGCATCACTAAGGTAGAGGGGGAGAAGGACCTCCCTCAGCCTGCTGGACACAGGAGACCATTGGCCTTCTTGGCCATGAGGGACCATGGCTCCCAGGTCCTTCTGCACAGAGCTTCTTCCCAGCAGGTCACCCCTTCCCTGTACTGGTGCAGGGGGTTATTCCTCCCCAGGGGCAGGACCTGACTCTTGCCCTTGTTGAACTTCATGAGGTTCCTCTCCGGCCAACTCTCCATCCTATCCAGGTCTCACTCAATTGTAGTATATCCTTTACTGGGTCAGCCACTCCTCCCAGTTTGGTATCATCAGCAGCAAACTGGCTGAGGGTCCACTCTGTCCCTTCTTCCAGGTTATTGATGATTTATGTTGAATCAGACCAGACCCAGCCCTGACCCCTGGGGAGCACCACGAGCTCCAGGCCTCCACCTACACTCTGCACCACTGAACACAACCCTCTGAGCTCTGTCATTCAGCCAGTTCTCAACCCACCTCACAGTCCACTCAGCTGACCCACACTTCCTGAGCTTACCTACGAGGATGTTAGAGGAGATGGTGCCAAAAGCCTTGCTGAAGAGAGGTAGACAACATCCACTGCTCTCCCCTCATCTACCCAGCCAGTCACACCATCATTGAAGGCTCTTGAATTGCTCAGGTGTGATTTCCCCTTGGTGATACCCTTCTTTTCCTCGCCGTGCTTAGAGATGATCTCCAGAATGAGCTGTTCCACCCCTTTTCCAGGGATGGAGTTGAGGCTGACTAGCCTGTCACCTGATCTAGAGAGAAGCCCAAAAATCTCTAACTTTACTCAGGTTTACTATTAATTGTAAAGAACAACAGGACTACAGTTTTAGCTGAGACCAAAGATCACAGAATGTTTGGGGTTGGAAGGGACCTCTGGAGATCAAGTCCAACCCCCCTGCCAGAGCAGGAGCACCCAGGGCAGCCCACACAGGAACAGATCCAGGGGGGGCTGCAAAGTCTCCAGAGAAGGAGACTCCACAACCTCTCTGGGAAGCCTGGGCCAGGCTCTGTCACTCTCACAGGGAAGAAGTTTTTCCTCACGTTGAGGTGGAACTTCCTGTGTTTCACCTTGTGATCACTACGTCCCATCCTATCCCAGGGCACCACTGAGAAGAGCCTGGCCCCTTCTACCTGACCCCCAC
Organism: Todiramphus chloris collaris; assembly: GCA_025345505.1. Lineage (NCBI taxonomy): Eukaryota > Metazoa > Chordata > Aves > Coraciiformes > Alcedinidae > Todiramphus > Todiramphus chloris. Next base: position 42,065,731 of record JANVCC010000035.1, read on the forward strand.
CCTGCAGAGATTTGTCAACATTCCTAAGCTCCCCTCTCAGGCTGCTCTTCTCCAGGCTGAACAGCCCCAGGGCTCTCAGCCTTTCCCCAGCACAGAGATGTTCCAGTCCCTTCAGCATCCTCACAGCCTCCACTGGACTCTCTCCAGTATTTCCCTGTCCCTCTTGAACTGGGGAGCCCAGCACTGGGCACAACACTCCAGATGTGGCCTCAGTGGGGCAGAGTAGAGGGGCAGAACCTCCCTCAGCCTGCTGGATCATCAAAGATGTTAAAAGCTCCAGGGAAAGTAGGCAACCCTTCCATCTCGTTCTGAAGATGGGCTTTGACAATAAAATCTCGCAGAGTGTACTCTGTAAAGACCAGTTCTCACTAAAAGAGGCCAAATCCAGGTTAGGGATTGATTTAAACTGGAAAAGTAAAATCCTAAGTGTTTAGCAGTTAAGCAAAAGGCACCTCAAACATACCCAGCAGCAAGCCACACTCTGTATCTCCAGAAGACTGTCTTCTAGATGCTTCTGCTGAAGGCATCACTCCTTCCTCCAGCGTGGGGAACTCTGTCAGGTCAGTTCTGTCACAAGTCAGACCAAGCTTTGTCTCCGAGGCAGCAGTCAAGTGGCTGGAATCCACTTCTGCAGGAAGCTGATACCATGACTCAATTCCCTAAGAATAAGTGGGGTGAAAAAAAAAAAGTGCTCAAGCATCAAGTTTTACAAGACATATTTCCAAAAGGACATAACGACTGAGGTGTGACAGGACGGAATTGTTGCTTCTAAACTACATTCCCTATACAAATACTCATTGTTTTAATGTAAAATAATTAGGATGTACACCAAAGTGCTCATGCTACTGCCCAAGTGCTCACGGCTCACTGTCTGACCAGCAGCCTCCCAAGGCTTCTCTGAAGCCAAGCTCCAAATCCTATCACTGCAGGAGTTTTCCCAAGCAGAATGAAGCCTCTCGCTTGGAAAGGTCACTGTAGATAAGGACAAACACTTCTGGAGGGTGCTGGGCTGATCCAGGTCCTGACACTACATGGCAAAGGTGGTTTGTGTCGTGGAGTTGGTGAGCAACAAGCAGAACAGCTTCTGATTGGTCTTCAAAGAAAGCTTCTAGCTACAGAATGCTGGAGAATCCTGGGCAGCTCCTTGGCAGATTTGAAGAAAAAGACTCTCAGATCGTGTTCAGATGGAAAGGAGCAGCTTTAGTTCACATAATTCCTTCAAGAATTTGCATTGGGATTACCGGGGAGGTAATTAAACACCTAAATTTTAATTATAGAAAAGGCACAGACCAGTCTCCAGCGCGGAGTATTAAGAATATCAATCATTTATAAGGCAAACGATCATCAGCATCATATATAACTTATAATTACATGCATGGTAATATAAGAAAGAAAGTGTCCTGGTGAATTGGTAGAAGTACAGTACGATCTCTACTGAACTGCCAGCTCTTCTACCTCTTGAAACACTACAGAGGGATTAAAAGCTACTTTCCACGGCAGAAATTTGCTATAGGAACTCTAATTTTTGCATGACATTCTTAAAGTCACTCCGAAATAAAACTGCTGATCAGCTCCAATTTTTCATAGAATGTTTGGGGTTGGAAGGGAGCTCTGGAGATCATTGAGTCCAACCCCCCTGCCAAGGCAGGCCACACAGGAACAGATCCAGGGGGGGCTGGAAATTCTCCAGAGGAGACTCCACAACCTCTCTGGGCAGCCTGGGCCAGGCTCTGGCACTTGCACAGAGAAGAAGCTTTTCCTCCTGTTGAGGAGGAAACTGGAACTCCCTGTGTTTCACCTTGTGACCATCACCTCTCATCCTATCACAGGGCACCATTGACAGATGCAAGGTACGGGTCGAGGATGGTGAAGGCTTCACACGCACAGCCAGAGCTCTTCACGTTGCTTTAAATCCCACCATTAACCTTGGACAGCAAGGAAAACAAAAGGACAGTACAGATACCCAACTCACAGCAGTTTTCTGACGTATTGCTTCTCCTAAGGAGATCCCACTGGTGACCGAGGCCTGGGTTTCGCTGCTGCTGCGGCTTAAGGACTCCTCCTTCCAGCCACGACGTGGGGGAGTCGTTGCAATGGGCTAAAAGACACAAGAGGTGTTTTTAAACCGGAAAAGAATCCCTTGGTATTTCAACACCTGTATATATTTAAGCCACGGACAACGAAATGTAGAAAATACTCGAGCAGTGACCCGAATTCCAGCCCGAGGTGCCCTCCATCCCCTCATCCAGGTCATCAAGAAAGATATTAAACAGAACCGGTCCCAGTCCTGAGCCCTGGACACCACTCATGACTGGCTGCCAACTGGATGTCACTCCATCTCCTAACACTCCTCGGGCCTGGCTTTTCAGAGAGCTTTTTACCCAGCGAAGCGTAGGCTCATCCAAGCCATGAGCAGCCAGTTTGTCCCGGAGGATGCGGCCGGAAACAGTGTAAAAAGGCTTTACTGAAGTCCAGAGAGACAAAAATCAGACAAAAGCTTCGAGAAAAATCCTGTTGCGATGTAAAAGAAAGGTGTAAAATTCCACCTCTGAGATGGTTTTCTTTAAATGGGAATATTACCTACTAGGTAAGCAGACACCTGAATCCCGTTTCACTCATGGGCTAAGAAGCTGAGAAGGATGAGAATAAAAGCTTACAATTTTCTTTGTTTTATTACAAGCTTGCTCATCCATATTGGAACTTTAGAAGGGCGAGCTCACTCTTGGCTGTTTACAACACCCCAGTTGAAAGCGGTTCTTCCACAAAACATAACAACACCTTCAATCCATCTGCAAAAACTAAATTACAGCCATCAAAAGCTGAGTCTTAACTAGTCTCTTCTGTTCCTAAGAAGCCATTAATTCTGCTACAGAGACAGCAGACTTCCAAAGTTCAGAGATAAGCTGCAGGAAACCCCTTGAATTTTAACTCACTTATTCAAGAGACACCTGAAGTAACACCAGGGTTGTCACCTACAGACAGGTAATTTGGGCCTTCCCTCTAATTCCCAAAGACCAGGCATCCAAGCTTCCGGGGAGTTGCTCATTCTCACCCTAAGTCTGAGAAAATGAGGAGCTGAAAATAAGTTGAACTTTTCTTGCCTCTAAAGAGTGTCTGGTCAAGGGGCTGCCCAGAGCCACTGGCACAGCACCACATGGACTCCTGTCAGCTTCAGCCCCAGTTCTGCTCATGAAGAGCAGGTAATCCCTAAACACTTCCTTCCTGGCAACTGCAACCCACTTGACTCATAAGATGGGGTTCCAAGTCAGGTTTTTTCCCTTTACCGATCTTTTTCTTTTAAAATAAGCCACTTGCTCACATCATAGAATACCAGGTTGGAAGGGACCTCAAGAATCACCTGGTCCAATCTTTGTGTGTCCGACTGCAAACTAAAGAACATCATGGGGGCAGCACTTCTGAAATATTCAGGAACAATTGGAAAAAAAAACCCTCCACTCTACATAGTAACCACATGCATCGTAGCTTCCAGGACAACAATTTCCAGTATTTCAGCACCAAATGCCATCGTAAATCCTTTCACAAAAGAGCACCACTGAAATACTGAGGCTGGGTCCTCTCTTTTCTCACCTCAGCTTCCCCAGTACCAGCGCAGGCTGGGGGATGAGTGAATTAAGGGCAGCCCTGGGAGAAGGACTTGGTGGTGCTGGGGGGAGCAGCTGGAGCTGAGCCGGCCCCGTGCGCTGGCACCCAGCAGGCACTGGCACCCTGGGCTGCACCCCCAGAGCCTGGGCAGCAGGGGAGGGGGGGATCCTGCCCCTCTGCTCCCAGGGCTCTGGGCAGAGAGAGAGACCCCCCTGCAGTGCTGGGGCAGCTCGGGAGTGCTCAGCACAGCAGAGACAGGGACCTGGTGGAGCGGGGCCAGAGGAGCCCCAGCAATGCTGGGAGGGCTGGAACCCCTCTGCTGGGAGCCAGGCTGGGAGAGCTGGGGGGGTTCAGCCTGCAGAGGAGAAGGCTCCCCAAGGGGACACCTTCTGGGGGCCTTGCAGGACTTGAAGGGGCCTGGCAGAAAGACGGGGAGGGACTTTTGAGCAGGGCCTGTTAGGACAGGACAAGGGTTGATGGTTTGAACTAAAACAGGGAGATTTAGACTGGAGAGAAGGAGAAATTGTTGCTGCTGAGGGTGGTGAGGGCCTGTGCCAGGCTGCCCAGAGAGGTGGTGGCTGCCCCATCCCTAGCACCATTGCAGGGGAGGTTGCCCGGGGCTCTGAGCACCCTGCTCTAGTTGCAGATGGCCCTGCTCCCTGCAGGAGTGTTGGGCTGGATGACCTTTAAAGGTCCCTTCCAACCCAAAGCATTCTATAATTCCATGATAAAAACGTGACTGAGTTCTCTATACAGATCAGCACTGTCAACTAAATTACTTGGAATGGCAAGAATATTTTTGTCCAGGTTTAAAAAGGCTGCAGCACTCAAAAGGAAGATGTTTATTACTGATCACGTGTAAATCACGCCTACGAAACTAGGGCTCAACCAGGCAGAAACAACTCTTCCAAATTAATTCCCTGCACAAAACAAATCTGTTTGGGCTTTGCAGGGAGACTGGAGATAGCCACTGGAGCCTGTATGCGTATTTTCAATCCCTATGGCCTTCCCCGAGTTCCTATTGTTCCTGCTAATCAAGTCATTAACAGGAGCAACATTGACACTGTCTCTGAACGTAAAGCATTCCAGGAACTGTTTGGTAATTTAATTAAGGGCTGGTATTGAAAATTTGGGTTGACAATGTGCACCCTCAGAAAAGGGCAATGTTATTAATCCAACTGGAAACTAATAGCAGTAGGTAAGAGGCCCATACTGTGATTAGAAATCTAATCTCCCCCCAAAAAAGAGGTTCTGATTGTATTTTGATGCACTGAACACAGGTAATTAACTGAGTGTTCTAGAGAGTATCAGAATGAATAATGACAGCCTCTGAGATGCACACACTGAACAAAAGGCTAAACAACCCAACTGGGCATCTTATCCTTCATTCTCTCCTTTGAAATGATCCTCTTCAGCCCACGGTGAGCAATTCCTCTCCAGATCAGTCAATTACTCGTCTACCTGCCAGCCACTTGAATTCAAATCCTTTTTTTCTACGCCACAGCAGTTGCGTCGCAGCTTCCCCCACCCTACCCACGAGCATCCAGAGAAATCACTTTGCACGAAGAAAATGCTTCCATTCCCAAAGCTCACTGATGAGCATGCTTTAAAAACAAAAAAATGTTGACAGGCAACCTAAAGAAAACACATCCAGGATAACAATTTTATTACATCTTACAGCCAAATTTTGCATTGGAACCTTTTCAAAGCACGTGGAGTGACAGATTCTTTGTCAACGACACTGCAGGAAAATTAACATGAGAAATATCATCTGAACAGGCCTTTTCTACCTGTAGCTTCATCTTCTACCAAAATATTTTATTATAGAATGGAAAAAAAAAATAAAATAGCTAAAGCACAGTTCACTCTGAACTGGAGTCAGCGTGAATCTTCCTTGGAGATAGGATTTAATTTGAACACATCTCGGGCAAACAGGGATAAAATGGGAGCATGGAAGGATAAAGTACAACTGAGATTCTGCTTTGAGGAAATTTCGTTCCAAAAAGTGCTTCCTCTCTCCAAACACTCCCTTAGCACTTGCAGTTTGCAAGCTCCCTTCCTTTCACATTAGAATTTGCAATGGGTTTGACCAATCTTATTTTGAGACAACAGAGCCAGAGTTGTATCCTCTGCAGTTTTCTCAAGAAGACACTGATGGGGAAATGCTAATGAGTTATGATGAGATTACTACAAATAGCAATATTCTCGAAGATTCAGAGTACAATCATATCCAGAGCTACCACAGGCTCAAATACTCAGTCACCCAGAAGAGCAGGAAGGAATTAAAGCAGCTTTACTACTGCAGAGAGTATTTCCATAGCGCCTTCCACGCAAGGACCCAAAAAACTGGTGTGCAAACACTGATTCAGTGCTGCTTTAGAGTGGACACGATAAATACTCATCCTCCTTTTAGCAGGCACAGAGAACTTGGTGCACAACAAGTCAGCGGCAGAGATGATTCCCCGAGTACCCTGACCTGACCGTGGAGTTGTATAATAACCTCTCTTACTCGACGCTGCAGAATTTCATCTGTCTTTCCCTGTAGGTTATGAGAGAAAGCCAAAGAAAACCCCACAACAGCTACAGCATCACAAGCCAAGGAGACTAAAGCCATGAATGAGAATGTGAAACAAGCCATGAAATAAACGTTTGTACGCTGACCTGATGCCCTTCGCCTCCGTTAGTATCTCCTGTGAGCAGCTGCTGCCGCTGTCACGGAGATGCTCTCGCATCACCAGCGTGACAAGTGGCCTGCACGGTGCCAGGCTGTAGAAGGAAGTGGCAGAACCATAGAGCAAAGGTATTTCCAGGGTCAATTCCTGTAATAACTGCAATTCTTTTGCTAAACAAGAAGCTTATTTCTTTTGGTGTTTAAGCAAGCAGAAAAGATAGGACAGGAAAGGGAGAAACACTCATTGTTAGTCTCCCAACTCTGTCCAGGTTCTCATTTCCTGTTCACTCTGTCACCATTCCTTATCACAATGATCTGTCTGCAACACCAGTGGAGGGTGAGAGGGGAAGAGGATTTGAACGAGGGGGAGTGGAAGGGAAATGAAGCAGGACCCCCAAGAAAGGGCTATGTTTATTATTAGTCATGAATTCTCCATTGAAAAGGAAAACATCAGCAACGTTCAACACAAGAAATCTCATCTGAAAGAAAAAGTTACCATCAATTGTGGCAGGAAGGCAGCCATCCTGAAAAAAAAAAGGCACCCAGTAAGCCAAAAAGCTC
>JANVCC010000035.1:42080474-42119337 GCA_025345505.1 Todiramphus chloris collaris
AGGGGCCTGGCAGAAAGATGGGGAGGGACTTTTGAGCAGGGTCTGTTGGGACGGGACAAGCGGGGATGGGTTTAAACTCCCAGAGGGAGATTTAGACTGGAGAGAAGGGAGAAATTGTTGGTGTGAGGGTGGGGAGAGCCTGTGCCAGGCTGCCCAGAGAGGTGGTGGCTGCCCCATCCCTGGCACCATTGCAGGGGAGGTTGCCCGGGGCTCTGAGCACCCTGCTCTAGCTGCAGATGGCCCTGCTCCCTGCAGGGGGGTTGGTCTGGATAGCCTTGGAAGGTCCCTTCCCACCCAAAGCATGCTAAGTATCCTACGCTCACGGTGATCTCGGGGGTTTGGAGATGAGCATACATTAAAACCCATCAGCAGACATTTTGGCACAGCGTTGGAATGAGGTGCCATTTTCCTAGGTGGGAAATGCATTCAGCCAGCTCTGAACTCTCCCATCAGGAGAGGTGGTCTGTCCGTGGTGATCTGTCAGGGGCTGTTTGCCCCGCTGGGCTGGCAAAAGGACGAGAGAAGCTGAGATGAACCTCTGCAAGGACTCCTGGAGCCTGGTTGAGATGAACTCCTGGAGCCTGGTTGTCGAGGGGCTCCCTGCAGTTGTTCGTTGCTACCTTTTGGGTGCCACGAAGGGAGGAGGAGCTCCACTTTGCCCCTGACACAGCCGTAATACTCTCCCTGAAGCATCCAGCACAATTAGTGACTAACGTTCTATATTTCAGCTGGTTGTCAGCAAGGTCAAGGAAGGAATATCCCCTTAAAAATCACTGTCACTGTTGTCCGGTTATCTTTTATTTACTTACTCTTCTCCTCCAAAGCACCGAGAGCAGGTGACAGTCGGAGCTGGAACAGCAGAAGATGCAGATCATTGATCTGCTGCGGCACTGACAGTCCTTCCCCCACGTATCGAGAGGTACGGAGGAGTGAGAGGAGTCTCCAGGGTCATCGACTGCAGCTCCACGATCCGTGTTTCGCAGGCAGAACATCGTTTAATCTTTCATAAAGTTTATTGAGCTCCTTCTCAAAAGCAATTAAGCTTCTCTGCTGTTTGGCATCAGCCATCTATCCAGCTGTCCGTATGAATATAGCTCCAGACTGTCCACCTCTCTGCTTATAAGACAATAAATAACTGCACCACTTTTCACTCTCGGCTAAGCAGTGGGAAGCTGAAGTAGGCTGAAAAAATAAAGGCTCCTCCATCTCATTTTCTCTCTCCTGAGTTATTTATTCCCCTCCTAGCAGTTGCCTGCCATGTTTCCAACGTAACATCTCCCAAAAGGCAGCGTTCTGTTCATTTTGGTCTGCGTTGATTCTGCAGTGAATCGGGTGTTATTTTTCAGCGCCGGATAAACCGCGACGCTCGAGGACGTCAAAAGGCGAAAACATCCCTTAAAATAATCAAAAGGCTGACAAGCAAATGCAGCTTTACATCCGAAACCCATCTCCTGCTACAGATGTAATTAACTCCTACCCTAGTCCTCGTTTGGGCACGTCCCCCCAAAATCATCACCTAATAATTTACAGAAAGAACGGCCTCTCGGGGTGAGTGCGGAAGAGAAGAGGCAGCAATAAAAACAACAAAAAAAATAAATAATAACCTTAAATACCGCTGCGAGAAGCAGCAATTCCACTTTGCCTGGGAAGCACCAGGGATAACCTGCTTGATTTCAGTGCCACCTTCCCCTCGTGGCAGCGGTGCCAGGGAGCGCAGGATGTAACCCGCACGCCGGAGCCTTCCAGATGTCATCTGAGAAAGCTTTTGCCGTTTGCTTCTCTCTGCCGCAAGTGACTGAAGGGCTCTTCTTGTCACTCAACAGAGAAATTCTGTCATCCCCTTTATTTTTAGCCGAGCAACTCGCAGGCGGAGAGGGGAGGAGGAAGGGTTTGCTGCAGGTTTCTCACACGTCGTACCGGAAGCTGTGCACGTTCTCGGTTAATTTTCTAACAATACCCAGCGACGTATTCACTCGGAGATGCAACGTGCTAAATCCCTTCCCGATCAAATGTCACTAGAAATGAAAAACGGAGAGGAATTGCATCAAAGGCCATGGCTGTGGTGGATTTTCAGAACCAGCCAGGCCCGACCAGCCCTGCCCAGCTTCCCCTGAGGGCTTTTCAAGGTGAAATAGGATGGATTCAAACACAGCGGTTGATTAATGTGCTAATTCCAGAGGAGAATATCAAATCCAGGTGTCCCTCATGACTGCAAATACCATGGGGGGGGGGGGGGGGGGAAGACTATTTAAAAAATCAGCTCCTGGCTTTTGCCGATGACATGTTGGTTGCAAAGCTGTTGACGTGAGGATTCTTTAGCACAAAAGCACCCGGACTGGATGTGACCTCAATGGAAGCGTTTAATAAAACCTTATACGTGGTACCGTGAATATTACAACCTGTGAATTAACAGTCTCTTCAAACAACCGATGGTTTCAGGCAGCCTGGCAGGATGAAAAGCCATCTACAAGTGGTTGTGAGAGCCTCAGCTACTGCACTTCTGAACTGACCTCTTTGCAAGCTCAGAAACACTGAATTGTTTTCTAAGTATTTTACTGATCTAAAGAATTTTCATGCTGTCGGATTCAGAAGTGCTGAGGTAGTTGGAAACTCACAATTATTGGGATCTGGTCCTAATCTTTGGAAATTATTGAGATTTCATCACTGAGAGGGTTGTCCCTTGTTGCCCAGGGCAGTGGTGGGGTCCCCATCCCTGTAAGGGTTTCAAAGCCGTGGAGATGTGGAACTGAGGGACATGGTTTAGTGGTGCCCTGGCAATGCCGGGTTAATGGTTGGACTCAATGTTCACAGAACCACAGGTTGGTTTGGGTTGGAAGCGACCTTAAAGATCATCTAGTCCCAAACCCCCTGCCACAGGCAGGGACACCTTCCTCTAAACCAGGTTGCTTCAAGCCCCATCCAATATGGTCTTAAACACATCCAGTGACAGAGCATCCATAACTTCCCTGAGCAGCCTGTTCCAGTGTCTCAGAGTGAAGAACTTCTTCCTAATTTCTAATCTAAATCTCCCCTCTTCCATCCTGAAATCATTAGCCCTCATCCTATAACTACAAATTCACCCCCAGCTTTCACGTATCCCCTTCAGATACTGAAAGGCCACCAGAAGGTCTCCCCAGAACCTTCTCTAGGCTGAACCCCCCCCCAGCTCTCCCAGCCTGGCCTCCCAGCAGAGGGGTTCCAGCCCTCCCAGCATTGCTGGGGCTCCTCTGGCCCCACTCCAACAGGTCCATGTCATTCTTGTGTTTACACCTGACAGAGCCAGCTCCACTCTGCCCATTTGTGACTGGAAAAAATGTATGTGGTTCAGTGGGAGAGACCCAGTTAATGCCTACATCCAGTCCTGCTTCCAAAGGAGCGAGCGGAAAAGCAAATAAGTGAAGATCAAGTGTGTTGGTAGGCAGAAGGGTGGGCAGCCAGGAGAAAGAGCACGAGACGACTGATTAGGTCAATGATTCAAGTAGTGGAAGGACAGTGGGAGTGCTCTGTTAAAAGAAGAGCTGAACCATGGAGAAGAGAAGGCTGAGGGGAGACCTCACTCTCTACAACTACCTGAGAGGAGGGGGACAGCCTCTTCTTCCTGGTGATGTGCGACCAGAAGGAATTGCTGCAAGCTGCCCTAGGGGAGGGTTAGGCTGGATATTGGGAAACATTTCTTCACCAAAAGGGTTCTCAACCATTGCAGTGGTCGAGTCACCATCCCTGGAGGCGTTTAAATGGCCTGTGGACCTGGTGCTCAGGGCCATGGTTTAGTGATGAGCTTGCAGTGTTGGATCAAAGGTTGGACTAGATGACCTCGAAGGTCTCTTCCAACCAAAGACATTCTGTGATTCAGTGGTTGTGTTTGGATTAGTGCAAGTGAAGGAGTTCCACCTGCGGGCACAGGACATGAAACTGGGTATTAGGCTAACGGCGTTGATAATGAGTTGGAGCTCATGACTAGACCATCAGCACCATATACATGGAAAGAAAGGTGTAAATGGGGAGGCTGCACAACGTGCCACAGTTTACTGGGCTGGAGAAATAGGAGCTTGGACAGAACCAATGTAAGACAACATGACTTTGAGGAAAGCTGGAGGAAGATTTTTCTCCTCACTGGCTGCCGTAGCGCTAAGAGTCTGCCACGATGACTGAAATGCTGTCGGAGGAAGCGGGAGAGTTTATTAGCAGATCCTGTCTAAATCAGATTGAGGGATAAAGAGAATCTGGGCTTAACTGCCGTTTCCCGTCGCAAAAGAGCAAATCGGGATTAAACCGAGAAAAGGGTTTAATGAGATAAAATGATCAGAGGAAATTGGGCCAAATCATCACAGAATCATCATCATCATCACAGAATCAGTGCTGACCTGGCCTGATGCTGGTGGCCTTCTGGGTCACCTGGCCGCACAGGGACTCATCTTCAGACACATGTCAACCAACATCCCCAGGTCATCTTCTGCTGGTCTTCCCCAGCCTGGAGTGTTGCAGGGGGCTGTTGTAACCCAGGTGCAGGATCTGGCACTTGGCCTTGTTGAACCTCAGCCCTGTGGCCTCATCAATTCAGCCTGGCCAGACCCCTCTGCAGAGCTTCCTACCCTCCAGCAGACCAACAGTCTTACCCAACCTGATGTCATCTGCAAACTTAACTGAGGGGGCCTTGATCCCCTCCTCCAGATCACTGATAAAGACATGAAAGAGAACAAGCCCCAGTACTGAGCCCTGGGGACACCACCAGTGCCTCCTCCCAGCGAGTGAGCAATGTCAAGGTCCTGATTTCAAGCCAAAGCAGCACCTTTTACTCAACCTTTCTCCAGGCCCCTAAAGCCCTGGTGCAAAGCGTGCTGCTCACCAGCAAGCAGCCGGTGCAGCTCCTGCAAGCATCACAGTCACAGCTCCAAGGGCTGGTGTCTTGACTCACGTCTTATGCAACCCTTCTCCTCACCAGGAAGCGAGAAGGAACCTATTAAATCTGCCCACACAGCATCTCTAATGCCTGCACTGAAAGGTGGTGGGGAATGAGGAGAGATGTACGGAGCCCTTCCCCAGGTTTCAGGCAAATCAGGGGGAAGTTCCTTCAGAAAAATGTGCAACTAATTGCGGCGTGTGCCGGTTTGTTTTTTCCCTCCAGCCGCGATAATGTTTGGAGGTCTGAGTCTTTAATTAAATGGGAGGTTTATGACTGAACGCTTTCCAGTTCTGGTAGGAGTCTGGAGGGAGTAGCCTTTGAATTGGGAAAGCAGCTCCCTGGATAAGCCACTCATCGAGCAAAAACATTACATTCTTTGAGGTTATGTGCTAAGTTTAAACGTGAGAATAAAAAGCTGAATTTAGCAGGGATGGAAAATGACCAGCTGGCAGTGGTGGAAACTGGTGTCTCCTTTACCCACAGGTTCACTGTAGCTCCTACTGCTTCTGTCTGGGCCATCCCATCAATGTGCTTCTGCTCTGACAGCGGAATCATTTGCACTCCATCACCCATCCAGACCTTGCTCTCTGTGCTCCACAGGGCTGCCAGAAATACGTTCATCTCTGCTAATCACGCTGATGGCTTCTGGGCACTTAGGACCTGGTTAGGCCAGGGCTAACTAGTTCTTCAGACTGATCTCCCTGATAAAACCTGCAGTAGCATCAGGGCTCCGAGGCTCAGCCTGTGGAAGCCAAGGCAGCTGTTTCATGCTTGAAATGTTGAGTCTGTTTAAATTTTGAAGTTGGCTTCTCCAGTAGCGGACTCCCAAGTCCCTCCATCACACCAACACTCTCATGCCGGGGCATTCAGCATATCTGAATTACAGACCAAAGGTGAAGTTCAGCTGACAGATGAGTTAAACCTGAGTTTAAGTCTCTACATAGAGGTTTCTACACATGGATTGTGCGTTTCAACATCAGTGGCCGTGCAGGATGGGATCCAGTTGCCTAAAAATAGCACCTGGCTCAGTCCAAGATACTTTCACATCTGCCTGGAGCTGGTAGAGGGAAGTCCCTCACCCTTCTGCAATAGCAGATTTCAGATTCCTGAGGCATCCAACTGCCAAAACATTGGTATCTATTCTAGGGTCAGTTGAATCACTCCTACGCTTCACTCTGCTCAACTCTTGTTACCTACCCACAGACGTCTAGTGCCACCTGAGATGTAGCCAAGTGCCCAAGACATCCATGCACAGCTGGTAAATCTGACACCAGACCTATGGGAAACCTGTGCCCTTATGGAAATGGAGATAGACTACCACTGGGCATCTCAAGTAGCACTCGATGCCTGCGTTTGGGCAACAGAACTGATCCTCAGATTTTTAATTGACCATCAAGGGAGCTTAGACATCTCATTCAGATGCAGGTCTTGACATATTCACATGCTCTTGTTTCAGAAGCCCCAGCCTTGTACTTGCAGCTCATAGTCAACGTTTGTGCTCTCAAAAGGAGCCACACGCTGAATACTCTCAAGATGTGTTTTCTCTGATGGCAGTTTCTGAAGCAATCTGATCTCTCTCAGCTCTGACAGGAAACCCACAGTCAGTTTTCCCGTGACGTCCAGATAACCAATATTAATGAACAGTTTTGGTGCTCAGCCATCTCGCCTTTATCCTGTCTCCAGGCTCTTCTACCTTCAACTCCTCTGCCCTTCTTACCTCCTGCACTTGTCCAGTCTTACCTCATCCCCGATATCAAATCTCTTCTCCCGTGTCCAGACTGCAGAGCGTTTGGGGAGAACAGGCTGCCCAGGGCAGCGGTGGAGTCCCCATGATTCCTGGAGGTGTTTCAAAGCTGGGGAGATGTGATGGTGAGGGACATGATTTCATAGTGACCTGGCAATGCTGGGTGAATGGTTGGACTTGATCTTAAAGGTCTCCTCCAACCAGAATGATTGTGTGAGTCTATGAATAGGCAGTTATCTGAAGTTATAATCCTCCAGTACAGGCTTTGAATCGGAACTCGGGTGTGTAAGCTCCCTTTATAATCTGTGGGGAAAAATCATATTCTTTTAGGGTATGAGTCAGCTGATCTGTTTCAGATCTCTATTTTAAGATGAGATGAAGCATGCCCTCAAAGGTTCTGTGTTGGCTTTGACTTGTTCAAGTGGAGGTATCTGTGCTACAAAAGTCTATCTTTGGCCTGATGAATCGCAACAATGAAGAGTAAGGGTGACCTCATCCATTATGTGTTCATACTTGAGTGGATTCACTCAATTTTGAGTTCTGCTACCTGGCTAACGCTCTGTTAGACTCTTGCACTGCTCACAGGATCACAGAATGGTTCACCTAAATCAGGTTGACCAGGATCCCATCTAGAGGGACTCGTAAACAGGAGACTCCACAACTTCTCTGGGCAGCCTGGAACAGGCTCCCACACCCTCACACCAAAGAATTTTTTGTCACCCTGCTCAGGTGGAACCTCCTGGGTTCCAGTTTGCGCCCATTGCCCCTTGTCCTGTCCCTGGGCACCACTGAGCAGAGTCTGTCCCCATCCTCTTGCCCCCCAGGGCCCTTTAGCTCTTGCTCAGCATTGCTCAGCTCCCCTCTCAGGCTGCTCTTCTCCAGCTGCACAGCCCCAGGGCTCTCAGCCTTGCCCCAGCACAGAGATCCTCCAGTCCTTGAGGTTCCCTTTCTTCATTACTCCACTTCTCTCCAAGGACAGGATCTTGCCTAATACACCCAAGAATTTATGGACAACATCTGTTGTGACCCTTCCCTATCTCTGTGCTTCTCTGCCCTCCACCTGCCTTTTATTCTTCTCCTCCATTGTCATCCATGTAGGAGTTTCTTGATCATCCCCACACTTGCCTCATACCTCACACCGCTTCCTTTGCACTCACTTTTATCCCATCCCCTACTCTGTCCTTACACCCTCACTCTTGACTAACTTCTCACGGTACAACCGTGCTTTAAGTTCTATCACCTCCAAAAGCTTCCACACTGAAACCCATTTGCCACCTCCATTCCTACCCCACCTTGCCTTCTCTCTCCACCTCTATGGTCATTGAACACATGGAACAACTGCTGCCACAGATTCACATACAGGTTCAGGGCTGGAAGGAACTTAGCAGATCAGATTGCTCAGGACTTCGTCCAGTGAAGTTCTGAGTTTCTCCAAAGATGGACATACCAACCTGTTTTGAATTCTTCCAGAATTCTTCTACCCTTTCAGTACCTAAGAAATGCTCATTCTGGAGTCCTTCGTGACTTCTTTAAAGTTAAATCTCAAAACCAATACTTCAGCCTCACCGTCCCTGACCTGTCAACCACTTCCAGAAGTTACACTGATCTTCTTGAAGTCTTGTCCTTCTCTGGCATCCTCCTATTTCTCCAGGGGATTCTCCAGTATGGACTTGGGAGAATCTCTCTCATCTCGCTCCCAGGGTCTCCGTGTAGGTCTCATGGGGCTCTATATGCTGTGTTCTGTATGGTTTCCTTGTTACATCTCCTCTGGGAAAATCTCAGACACAAACCCAGGTACTGCCTCTGTGACAGTGACTTCAAGGTCCACCTTTACTCCACAGAAGCCCAGCCTGTGCTCGGTATCCTCATATGTCAACTCAAGTGCTGAATGGCTTCTGTGAGCCCACCTCTACTTCTAGCAGATTATCATTCTCAGACGTTTCATTTGGGACCCACCTTCTTCTTGGTCCCTTCATTCTGAAGGTCTCATACTCTTTCTACCTGAAAGTTCTGAGATGCAGTCACCCACACCAGGCATCTCCCATCCTAAATGAGGCAATATCCCTTTTTCCAGACTTTACAGCCTAACCCCACCTGTACTCACCCCCGGGGTGTCTGCAAAGCCTGATATTTTGCTTCAGATGTCCTGTGTCCTCTGGCTCCCTCCTCTCCATTGTCTCCAACTCAAAGAATTGGTCTTCATTTTTAAAGACTATTTTCCTTGCTCTTGGCTCATCCCTCAGCTTTCAGCAGCAGCATCCGGGCTGTTTAGCCTAGAGAAGACAGAGGGGAGCTGAGCAATGCTGAGCAAGAGCTAAAGAGCCCCGGGGGTGAGAGGATGGGCACAGACTCTGCTCAGGGGTGCCAGCCACAGGACAAGGGGCACCAAGGGGCACCAACTGGAAGCCAGGAGGTTCCATCTGATCAGGGGGAAAAAGTTCTTTGGTGTGAGGGTGTGGGAGCCTGTGCCAGGCTGCCCAGAGAGGTTGTGGAATCTCCTCCTCTGGAGACATTCCAAACCCTTCTGGACACATTCCTGGGCCCCCCTGCTCTGGGTGACCCTGCTGGAGCAGGAATGTTGGACCAGATGATCTCCAGAGGTCCCTTCCAACCCATATCACGCTGTCATTCTGTGAAGCTGGCTCCCTCAGCCAGTGGTGCCAGCCTCCAGACATCACCTTCATGCTCTTTCCCATGCCGCTCCCTGCATTTTGCTGCCATTCCCAAAAAAAAACCCTGCCCAACAGACTACTGGGGTGCTGAGCTGACTTCCTGTCATGCTGGCTGACATTGTATCATTGTTTTCTTGCTTTCCTCCATCTGTCTGGTTCCATCTGTTCTATCTTGCCTGCCTTCAGCCATAGCCTTTGCAAGACAGAGACTGTCCTTTTTATTTCTGTGTCTGCACAGGGCAGCCCTTGTCTGTCGGTGGGGCTAAAAGGCACTTTCATGATAAACGCTTGGTAAATTAATAGTTTATTTTTATGAACCCACAGCAAGGGATGCTGAGCCTTTGGATCTCACGAGAAAGAAGAGAGGCCTTGAATTTGTCCAAGTATTGACCTCCCCAAACCCTTTCCATGGGTAATAAGGAGACTAACTCAGTTTTAACCATCTGATCATCCTTAAATTACTTATAATTACATACCTCCAAAGTAACACTAATAACATGCAGCTGTAGTTCCTTTTCAGACCTGGCTAAGAAAAGGCTGTAACCAGACTGAGCAATTTTAATCTAAGCAAATTAACAATTTAAATTTAGCAGGATAACTAAAATCCTATGAACCATAAACCGGCACCCCATGTTAACTCCACGATCATCATCATCTCATCACTTGATGTTGCAGAGCATCCTTATTTCCTGGTTTCTGACCAGTCAAAAAAAAATATATCATCATTTACAGTGTTAGTCATACAATGAATGTCTGGGAACTTACAATGCTTAACATTTTGTTTCTTTTTTTTTCCCCTTCACGAAAGGGTTGGGGTTTTTTTATTACTTTACTATTAACATACAGTACACTGCTATTTTTGGAGAGGAACCTTTAAAATTATACTGTTAAAAAAAGATCTATATGAGAAACTGCCTATTTCAAATGCTCATTCCTCAGTTTAACATTGAGCACTGGAAGCTGTGAAAGATTTTGCTCTTAATCACATTAATGGAGGCGATTATTTTAGGCATATGTGCTGCCAAGCAGGTTAGCTATTTTCGAATGAAATAGCATCAGAAATTAAACATAGCAATTAAAACGTGTAGCAAATAACAGATGAAAGTTTTCACATGGTTAGGCAGAGGGGGGAAATCATCGAAACACAATGGAGTCTCCAGTATATGTTTTGTAGGATCCAGTTGTCCCAGTTGGTCATTCCCAGTTCAGTCAAGAAGGAAACAGGATTTCCTTGAGCAGAAATTAGGATTGTGTTAGCAGATGTTTTCCACATGGCCCCTCGAGGTTTTTATAAATCTTGATATATACCACAGAAACTTCAGTTTCTAGATACAGATTCACTCTGAGGAAATCCAATAATAAAAAGAAATATTTGTGTCTTGTCCTTGTAAAAGCCCCAGCTGGAGACAAAGTACGCTAGGCACTTTCCCCGTGGAGGAAGAAGATCTCTGTTCTACAGAGTTACCCCCCAAAGTCTGAGAAAAGTAATTACCAAAACTGCACCATGGTGGGGACAGACATCTCTTTGGGAGCTTTGGTTGTTGAAAAGTCTCACAAACCATTGGTTTACCACCAACCTACTGGAAGGAGCTTCCTCTGCAGCTGCCATCTGAAAGCAGTTGCAAGCTCTTTCCAATCATCCTCAAATCCTGCCCACGGCTCCTCTTTACAACAAGTCACTCGTGCATTGGAGACAACAGGTTCTCACGGAGGATAAAGCAGAGCACAAGGAGTTGGAGCCTCATCTGTGCTGCTCTTCGTTGAACATGAGCCTGTCTTGAAGGAACACACCCAGCGGTAGCTCCCTGGCAGGAGAGTTAGTGTGATAGAACCATTAACTTCCCAACATCTCCAGAATCATGGAGTGTTTGGAGTCAGAAGGGACTTAAGGTCATCTAGTCCAAATCCTCTGTACTAGTTTGGGTGGGAAGGGGCCTTTTGAGGTCACCTAGTCCAACCCCCCTGCAGGGAGCAGGGCCATCTGCAGCTAGAGCAGGGTGCTCAGAGCCCCGGGCAACCTCCCCTGCAATGGTGCCAGGGATGGGGCAGCCACCACCTCTCTGGGCAGCCTGGCACAGGCTCTCCCCACCCTCACAGTGAAGAATTTTGTCCTTATCTATTCTAAATCTACCTTCTTTCAATTTAAAGCCATTACCCCTCATCCTATCACTATGCTCCCTTTAAAAGGTCCCTCATCTTTCCTCTAGTCTCCCTTTAAATAGTGTAAGCCGCAAATAAGATCTCCCTGGAGCCTTTTTTCCAGGCTGAACAACCCCAACTCTCCTAGCCTGACCTCGCAGCAGAAGGCTTCCAGCCCTCACATCATTTCTGTGGCCTCCTTTGAGCCCACTCGAGCAGGTCCAAATCTTTCTTACACTGGGGTCCTCAGAGCTGAACACGGAGAGAAAAAATGAGCTCTTGCTATGACAGCAGTCTGCCAGTTCTGATGCAGAACAATTACTGCTGGGGAACAGTAAATGTTTCCCATTGGCAGGTTTCCTCCTCGCAGCCCACAGCTCCCCGAGAGGGTGGCAGCCACTTCCTTTGCCTAAGCTGAGAGCCAGCCTTGGTGATGGAAATGATATTCAGGTCTCAGGCTATCACCGGTTCTAAATCATTTGTACCCATTTCAACCCACAGACGGATTCTGGTTGGTTTTGCAAGATGGTCTCTTCACTGCCTGGAAAGATCTCGCTTACTCATCTGGGCCTCTGGGAGCCACCCAGTGATGCCACGTTCAACACACCGTCCTCTTCGATGGTGTTAGGGCTGCCAGCCTAGAGCTGAAGGGTGATAAAAGCGAGATGAGATGAAACAGAGTGGAGAGGGGATAGATAAAAATATAATTCCACTGATATTTCCATCTGTCAGTCTAATAACTCGCCCAGAGTGGGGTTTTTAATAATAATTTCTGCTTGCATAACAACTCACAAACTGCTTAAAAAGCCACGTATAGCAGTATTATTTAAAGCCCAAACCAGCCGTGTGAGGCAGGTGGGAATTCACAGGGACTGTTGCCATCAGCACTCTCTCATTCCACGGGCAGAGCTGGCTCCAGGCTTCGCAGCCCTGCAGGCAAAAATTCTGAGCAAAACGGTTCCCCTCTGCAGCGTGCAGGCGTGGAGCAAGGGCAGATGAGACATTAGGAAGAATTTCTTTACTACAAGTGTGGTGGAACACTGAAAGAGGTTGCCCAGGGAGGTTTTGGAGGCCCTATCCCTGAAGATGTTCAAAGTCAGGTTTAGTGGATCTCTAAGCAACCTCCTCGAGTTGCAGATGTCCCTGCTTACTGCAAGGGGGTTGGACTAGATGACCTTTGGAGGTCCCTTCCAACCTTCCTCCCCACTGCTGGCCTCCAGAGTGGACAAGACAAACATCTGGCCCCGAGGTGGATGTTTCACCAATCAGCTGTAACTGCTGTGCATTTGAAGCCACTTTCAGTCTCTGGACTCCATGTGATGACTTAGAAATCACAGCGTAGCATTATCTTGATTGGTCCTTTAGGTTTCTTGGTTTGGGTTTGGTTTTTTTCAGTTATCATCGATATTGCTGTTGAGTTTCTGGCTGCAGTCCAACAACGAAGTGGCTCCCCTTGGGTTTCAAGCTACAGAAACACAGAATCAGACTAGTGGGGGGTGGAAGGGACCATCTTGGAGATCATCTCATCCAACCCTCCCTGTTCCAACAGGATCACATCCAGGAGGGGTTGAAATCTCTCCAGAGAAGGAGACTCCACAACTTCTCTGGGCATGACTCCAACTCATTTGCTCCAAGCTGTAAGAAAACAGGCACAGAAGGTGACCCCATTTTACTAGTCCACCCATGAGTGCAGGAGTCCAGACTGCACAGTAGTCAGTGGGGATCAAGCAATGGAGCCTAGAAGGTAATTCACAAGCCCGAAAAGTGGGTGATTATCTTTGCTGTGCTCTTCTTTATGCCACCTGAGCCAATCAGGTGCATGTGCAACCACAAAGAACATCTACTTGGAGACCCACAGATTTGTACCTGCCCTCTGAAGATTCTGTTTTGCTGAACCAAATACCAACAGCACATCCCTTCTCAGGTTTTAAGCTGTTATTTTTAGTGACAAGGACAAAACAAACCCACAAAGCATCTTTAGGAGGGGGTCACACATCCACTGATGTTGCAGAGGGTCATCAGCTCCTCATTTGTACTCTGGAAAGCCCAGGACACAGATTAAAGGTGTAGCCCATCTCCACCTATTGACCTTCACTTGTCCTGATGAATCACTTGGTCTTCACTACCTCAACCTTTTCACCTTCTTCCCTGCTCCTCTCGATAGAGAAACAAATCTCAGATGGTCACCAATTTCAGAAGTGCATTGGATTCCCTTCTGTGCCTGTTCAGATGTTGCTAGGCTGGTATTTCACACACATGTTGTCGGAGCTGGTTACTGAGAAACCATGATGGTGACTCCTGTCTGGCAGGTCACTCCTAGTGTAGGGCTCTGTGAATCAACACTTAAGAGGTGTTAGGTGTCCATCCTAATTCCTGGAGCTCTCTCAGGCATCTGTGAGCCTGGCTTCCTTGGAAACGAAGCTTAGGCGACTACACATGTATCCTCCTGTCTGTTCATTGTCCTGATTTTAGAGGACTAAAGTAGCAATTGCCTGATAGCCATTGGGCAGCTTCAACCACATGTTTGAGCACAATTTTTATGGATCCTGTTAATTAGAGCTTTACAAGATACCAGGGGACCCAATTAAGAGCTAGAGCTCAGCAGGACATTAAGCTTCAGTGGTTCTACTTATCAGTGCCCACCTTATTCACCTACATGGTTCATCACGCTTGGTGGGCAAAGATCACCACGTGTGGAGGCCTTGCTTTCCCAGTATTCCACCCAAGTTAAACTGGACTTAACTTGAATTACCTGTCAGGCAAAGAAGTCAAGCAATACTCTGCACCCCACTGTAGGTCTCTCCCTCCCATCTGCAGGCAGCCCATGTTTATGCTTAATGTTAGGCATTGAGCAAACCCCTCTCCAGAAAGAGCCTCTGGACCTTTGGGAAGGTCCATGCCCTCCAAGCAGAGTGTGAGGCCAAATAACCAACTGCCTCCTCAGCAGATACCCAAGGTGGAACAGGCATTCAGCCCGAGCAGGAAAGAAGAGATGGGAGATCTTAGCATGGAGAAGGCTGGCTGAGAGACTGCTTCAGCATCTGGTGCTGGGGCTTTGGTGACCTGTCAGATCTCAGAGGGCAGTGCCTGCTGATGGACATAAATGCAGAGATGTTGTGCTGAGGATACAGAGGCCCTGATATAGGGAGCAAGATGCATTCCTCTTTACCAGCTTGCCTTTGTTGGAGAGACTCTTCCTCTGAGTTCAAACACAAGCTACCACGCTGTCCCATCCATGACCTGGATCAGCACTACTCTCATCTTCCAGAGTACTCCTGATGCAAGAAGTTACCCTTTCCATCTCCTTCTCAGCTTCTCTTCCATTACATTACCCTTTTCCCTATTTGGTTTTCATTTCTCTTTGACATGCCCACGATGTGCCAGCACTAACTTCTTGATCTTTCACAGTGACTAACGCTTCCGTTTTGCCAACCACTCTGAATCATTCTGGCTGGTTCAGCAGATAATCCCCAGAACTGACACACATCATTATCCCTGGATGTGAAGTTAGATCAAGGAATTGCATCCCCTCCGGTTGCTTTCCTAGTTGCCATTTTTGGCTACAGGATCACTCAAAATTTGCAGGGAAAAGGAAAAAAGATGGTAGCCTCTGTGTGGTGGGAGTGTTACTGTTTTCAGTAATTTTATCAGTATGATTTCAGTACCTTTCCATCTGTGAAGCAAGATGCCCTCAGCTTGTTTGTCATCCACTCTACTAGCATTTCAGAAGCTCCTTTGGAAAAATCTGTGCAACTCGGGCTCAAGATTTTCTGTAGCAAAACAAACCTTGCCATGGCTAACCCCAGAAGACGCTGGAATCCCCCCGCCTCAGAAAGGAACGGCACCTACTTTTTGGGTTTGTTTACTGCTGAATGAGAGTTCAGTCATGAAGGCCACAGTATCTGTGGTTTGGACCTTGGGTCAGAGTGACAGAAACAAAATCACAGCATAGAAAGGATCTCTGAAGATCTTCTGGTGCTACCCCAGCAGGGTCACCCAGAGCAGGGGCCCAGCAGCGCAGGGTCCAGCCAGGCTGGGAATCTCTCCAGAGAAGGAGACTCCACAGCCTCTCTGGGCAGCCTGGCACAGGCTCCCACACCCTCACACCAAACAACTTGCTCCTCCTGCTCAGATGGAACCTCCTGGCTTCCAGTTGGTGCCCCTTGTCCTGTGGCTGGGCACCCCTGAGCAGAGTCTGTCCCCATCCTCCTGCCCCCCACAGACCTTTATCTCTTGCTCAGCATTGCTCAGCTCCCCTCTCAGACTGCTCTTCTCCATCTGAACAGCCCCAGGGCTCTCAGCCTTGCCTGGCACAGAGATGCTCCAGGCCCCTCCTGTCCTGATTTCACCTCTGCCAGCAGCTAAACACCACACAGCCGCTCACCCACAGCTTTCCCTGCCCCCTCCTTCCACACATCCTCCAGTGGGATGGGAAGGAGAACCAGGAGGAAGAAAAAGCTGACACCCCAGGGGTAAAGATAAGGATAGTTAAATAAAACAGCAAAGAGAGAAGAAAACACCAGTGCTATTGAAATGATAGAGAAAGCAAGGGATAGAAACCCCAAGGCTGTACCTGTACAAAAGTTGCAGCTTTCCCCACTCCAGCCACACACCGAGACAAGCTGAAAAGAGATGCCCTCACCCAGACCTCTCCTTATATAGGGGCAGGGCTCAGTGTGGTATCCACTCTCCCGTTGGATGGTTGGGTTGTTTATCCCATCTGGGACCCCTCCCAGCTGTAGCTCCTCCCAAATGCTTGGCCCAGCAGCTGCTGGTGATAATTAACCTGAACCCAGCCCAGGACATGATCCACCCCTAATTCTCCACCACCCGCGTCATGCCCAGCACTGTTAATTTAACAACTAACATCCATGCAATTTTATTCAGTGGCCGTTCCCTCCCAAAATCAAATCCCCTTGTGGGACCCATCAAACTGCTCCATCCTCCCTCATCACCCACAGGGTGCACCCAAGTTCTTGAGTGAAAGCAATCCCATGGATGGGTTTGCCTTGGCCTGAAGCCTGACTCACCCAGACCATCTCCCCTGATACATTTATGATATGCACTACTGGGGTCTTATCTCCTTCCACAGCACGTGGCAGTTTCGAGTGGGCAGGGCCAGCTCGATTGGTAGATCCTCTGGTGGTGACCAACCAGATGGCCTTGGCTGAATGTGTATCCCGGTGTTTGAAGGTCCTACCCCCCCATTGCTTTCAGTGTGGTTTGTACCAGTCCATTATACCATACAGTTTTCCCAGAGGCTAGTGCATGATAGATCCACTCAGTATTGTGCTCCTTGGCCCGGGTGTCTCTGAGGCTGTTTCAGAAATGAGTCCCGTTGTCTGACCTGATTCTGGAGTGCCACGTCACAATAAGACTTGTTTTTCAAAGCCCAGGATGGTGTTCCAGCTGGTGGCAGGGGGCACTGGGTATGTTTCCAGCCATTCACTGGTTGCATCCACCACTGTGGGCACGTGGCACTTGCCCTGGTGGGTTTGTGGGAGTGTGACACAGCCAATCTACTCATCTTCTCCATATTGTCCTCCACACCACGGGGCCTGTAACTCTTCAAACTGCCTGATCACAGCACATGTTTCACCTTCGTGGATGACCTTGGCAATAGCATCCATGGTGAGGTCCACCCATTGATCTCAAGCCTGTCTATATATTGTGTCTCTTCCTTGATGACCCAAGGTGTCACGGGCCCACCAGGCTATGAATAATTCACCCTTACATTGCCAGTCCAAATCCACTTGAGCCACTGCAGTCTTGGCATCCTGATCCATCTGTTGGTTGTTCTCATGTTCTTCAGTGGCCTGACTCTTTGGTACATGGGTATCCACATGATGTGCTTTTACAAGAAGGTTCTCCACCCAAGCAACAATATCTTGCCATAATCCAGCAGCCCAGATGAGTTTACCTCTCTGCTGCCAGTTGTTCTGTTTCCATTGCTGTAATCACCCCCACGGGGCATTTGCCACCATCCATGAGTCAATCTAGAGATGGAGCAATGGACGCTTTCCTCACTCAGCGATATCCAGAGCCAGCTGAATGGCTTTCACCTCTGCAAACTGTCTGGATTCACCACGTCCTTCAGCAGCATCCGTGATGTGTTGTGTGGGGCTCCACACAGCAGCTTTCCACTGTTGCTGTTTTCCCCCTGTGTGACAGGACCCACCAGTGAACGTGACATATCACTTCTTATCATCCGGTAGTTTGTAGCCTCTGCTGGACTCGCTCCAGGAGTTCCTTGTCTCTCTGGAACTGGGGAGCCCAGAACTGGACACAATACTCCAGAGGTGGCATCACTAAGGTGGAGTAGAGGGGGAAGAGAACCTCCCTCAGCTTGCTGGTCACACTCTTCTTCATGCACCCCAGGACACCACTGGCCTTCTTGGCCATGAGGGACCATTGCTGGCCCATGGTGAAATTGTCCACCAGCTCCTTCTGCACAGAGCTGCTCCCCAGCAGGTCACCCCTCCCCTGTACTGGTGCAGGGGATTTTTCCTCCCCAGGGGCAGGACCTGACTCTTGCCCTTGTTGAACTTCATGAGGTTCCTCTCCGGCCAACTCCCCAGCCTGTCCAGGTCTCACTGAATTGTAGTGACCCTTTACTGGGTCAGCCACTCCTCCCAGTTTGGTATCATCAGCAGCAAACTGGCTGAGGGTCCACTCTGTCCCTTCTTCCAGGTTACTGATGATTTATATTGAACCAGACCAGACCCAGCCCTGACCCCTGGGGAGCACCACGAGCTCCAGGCCTCCACCTACACTCTGCACCACTGAACACAACCCTCTGAGCTCTGTCATTCAGCCAGTTCTCAACCCACCTCACAGTCCACTCAGCTGACCCACACTTCCTGAGCTTACCTACGAGGATGTTAGAGGAGATGGTGCCAAAAGCCTTGCTGAAGGGAGGTAGACAACATCCACTGCTCTCCCCTCATCTACCCAGCCAGTCACACCATCATTGAAGGCTCTTGAATTGCTCAGGTGTGATTTCCCCTTGGTGATACCCTTCTTTTCCTCGCCGTGCTTAGAGATGATCTCCAGAATGAGCTGTTCCACCCCTTTTCCAGGGATGGAGCTGAGGCTGACTAGCCTGTAATTTCCTGGGTCTTCCTGCTTGCCCTTTTTGAAGACTGGAGTGACACTGGCTTTCCTCCAGTCCTCAGGCACCCCTACCTCTTCTCCACAACCTTTCCAAAACGATGGAGATCATCTCAGCAATAACACCAGCCAGCTCCCTCAGCACTCATGAGTGCAACCGAGAATTTTTACGCCAGTCACTGGGAAGCAAGAGGCCAGACTCTGCATAGTCAGTCAGGGTACTTTGCCAAGGACAGTCTTGCTGGTGCAGAAGCCAAATGTCTAAAATGAAATTTGTTTCATGGATGCAGAGCCGAAGAAGCTGTTGCTACAGCCCATGGTTGGTTCCTCCTGCTCCAGCTGCTCCGGTCCTAAAGGCAGCCCAGCTTTCCCCTCTCCCAACGCTCGCTTTCAATTACTCAGAACTTTTGCCAAACCGTAATTGTTTAGATGAGAATTTTCTGGGACAAATGTCTCTCTCCAGCTGAGATTTTGTGTGAGAGTTTCAGAGAAAACAGTTCTGTGGGTTTTCAGGAACGAGCAGAGGAGAAAAAAATAAAAAAGAAAGAGGGTTTGCCAGATTAGAAATTGTTTCGGAGTGTTAGAGAATGATCAAGGAGATCCCAGGAGAATCCACCCAAACCTGCTTAAGTAAACACCTTTGAAATACCTGGCTTTTTGCCTTGTGTTCAACGAGGTTGATGGCAAACTCGCAGGCATGGTCTGTGAACAAGGGTGAGTCTCTCTCAGCCTTCCTCAGGTCCTCGGTGCGAACAGCATGTGATCCTCTGCCTGCTCCTGCGGCACGTGGGACGTATGGTAGAGCTCAAGGCAACTTTCTTGGCCAGTGCCCAGTATGATATGGGCAAGAGATGACATGGATAGCAAGAGTCTGCCTGCCTCTTCCCAAAGCACCACGGAGGAGTGAGGCTCATGTCTCTCATACAGAAGGACCAAAGGGGCGGGGAGAAGGGAAAGAGAGAAGGAAAACGAGCTGGATGAAAAATGAGTAGAATCATAGAATCATTTTGGATGGCAAAGACTTTCAAGATCATCAGGCCCAAACATTCCCCCATGAACACTAACCCGTGGCCCTCAGCACCACAGCTCCGTGGCTTTCAAACCCCTCCAGGGATCATGGGGACTCCACCACTGCCCTGGGCAGCCTGGGACAGCCCTGGAGAACCTTCAAGGGGAACAAATTGTTCCTCAGCTCCAGCTTAAACCTCCTCTGGGGCAACTTGAGGCCGGTTCCTCGTATCCTGTCACTTGTTCCTTGGGAGAAGAGCCTGACCCCACCTGGCTCCAACCTCCTGTCAGGGAGTTGTGAAGAGCAAGGTGGTCTCCCCTGAGCCTCCTTTTCTTTCTCCAGGCTCAACAAGCCCAGGTTCCTCAGCTGCTCCTCACCACGCTTGTTTTCTAGACCCCTCACCAGCTTTGTTGTCCTTCCCTGGGCCTGCTCCAGCCCCTCAATGTCCTTGGAGTAAGGGTCCCAAGAGAGTAGGTAATAGAACAGACAGAGGCAGGAATCAGGGGCTTATACCTTAGCATTTAGTGTCATGACATGGTGCCCTGCTTGATCTCCACCTACTACTCCAGGAGGGCAGGGGTCTTCTGCAGGTCACCCATCATTTGTGGAGATGTCAGGGGACAACTCAAATGACTCTGGATGCTGATGTTTGGCCAGCTCAGTCCTCTAGAAGCAAACAGCTCCAGTGGATGAGGTAGAAAGGAGGGACACCTCACTGTAGCCTCGCCCTTTTTGTAGATCATTTTGGGATGGTGACCTTGAGTTTTGACATAGTCTGGTGTCATCCTGCAAAGGACCACACAGGCAACCTTACTTCTGGCATTCCCACTTTGGGACCATCTGTTCTCCAAGGTCATGTGCTGTGCATGATGGTGCTTGGATCGCTGGAGGAACTATCTCTGTGACCGGTGGAATAAGAAGATTCGAAGCCCTTTGTGTGCGTCTTGCCAAACATTCCTTCCAAATCATCCTGGTACAGCAAGCACTGCGGGGAATAATGAAAAGTGAACACAGACCTTCTGGCAAAGAGCACAACAGGACTTTGAACATCATCGGGGAGTTAAAACCTCAGCTTTCGGTCTTCTTTGGAAGAGTATCATAGAATACCAGACGGGACCTCAAGGATCACCTGGTCCAACCTTTCTTGGCAAAAGGCCGGTCTAGACAAGATGGCCTGTCCTGGTTTGAGTGAGAACAGAACTAATTCTGTTCAGTAATTTTACTTTTCAGCTCGGTTCTTTTAATTAACTGCACTTTCTGAAGTTAGCAGCCTGTTCTCACAGGCAGTGTCTGCTTCTAGCAGTGATAACACCTCATGTTTAGGGTTACTACCAAGGGTTGGGGTGCAGACCAAGGCCACTGCTGGGTCTGGTACCACATTGTGGGGTGCAGAAAGTGAAAGGCTGCACCTTCAGGGAGGAGCAGACAGGACGGGTGACTCTAAACTGACCAACGAGGGATTCCATCCCATATACACCATATTTGGTCTAGAGCCTTGGGATCCAAAGGGTCTCTGGGCTCTTCTCTCCCCTCTTGGACTGCTTTGCCAGTTTTGCTTGGCTTGGCTCGGGTTCTCTTTCGGTTCCTTCCTCGGAGCACCCAAGGAGGAAAAACTTTCCTCTTCTGTCCAATCGAAATGTCCCCAGCAGGAACTTGTACCCATTAATTCTCCTCTTTTCCATGTGACTCCTTGTAAAAAGGGAGTTTCCATCTTCTTTGTAAACACCCTTTAAATACTGGAACATGGCGATAAGGTCTCCCTTGAGCCTTCTTTTCTCAAGGCTGAACAAACCCAGTTCTCAGCTTTTCCTCACATGCAGCTTCCCAGTTCCTTGGATCATCTTTGTGGACTTTCTCTGAACCCTCTCCAGCCTGTTCATATCACAGAACCCCATGATGGTGGGTTTGAGAGAGACCTCTGGAGATTATCTCAACCAGCCCCCCTGCTCCATCCAGCAGGGGCACCCAGAGCAGGGGCCCAGCAGCGCAGGGTCCAGCCGGGGTGGGAATCTCTCCAGACAAGGAGACTCCACAGCCCCTCTGGGCAGCCTGGCACAGGCTCCCACACCCTCACACCAAACAACTTGCTCCTCTTGCTCAGATGGAACCTCCTGGCTTCCAGTTGGTGCCCCTTGGTGCCCCTTGTCCTGTCCCTGGGCACCCCTGAGCAGAGTCTGTCCCCATCCTCTCGCCCCCCGGGGCCCTTTAGCTCTTGCTCAGCATTGCTCAGCTCCCCTCTCAGGCTGCTCTTCTCCAGCTGCACAGCCCCAGGGCTCTCAGCCTGGCCCCAGCACAGAGATGCTCCAGCCCCTCAGCATCTTCCAGCCTCCACTGGACTCTCTCCAGTAGCTCCTTGTCTCTCTTGAACTGGGGACCCCATCACCGGACACCTTATTTGCATAGCAGGGACCAAAACTAAACACAGAATTCCAAGTGTGGCCTGACCAGTGATAAATAAAGTGGGATAATAATTCTTTATCTCTGCTGGTGATGCCCTTGTTGATGCAATTCGCCACCAGCCAATTCCATGAGTCAGCTCCCCGGTTCGTGTCAATCGGTTGGCTCCGGTGATTCAATGGGAATCGAAATGGAACGCCTGTTATTCATGAACTTCAACGCGACAAAGGGGAAGCGGAACCTGACAGTCGGAAACAAACATCCAAGGCTCGGTTCAGGCGAGAGCCTGACATTTGCAAAACAGCGACGTATTTTGTTTAACACCTCAGAGAAGGATCAGATATTATTAATCACCTCGTTCCGTGACTGCAGAGGAAGCTGGAGCAGTGAGAGGTTATAATCACCCAAGACAACGAGGAGAAAGCGCCGACCCACCACCTCTGATGTAATACGCCTTCAAAAGCGTTTCTCCACGGGAAAGGCACAGCAGTGCCAACGAAACGCGGCCTCCTTTCATCTCCTGGAAACAACAGGCATGGTTCTTCTTCTGAAACCTTTGAGCTTCCAGTGCTTGCTGGTTGCTAGACCTTTAACTTTATCACTCCTTGATTCTGGAGTCTAAAAAGAGGAGGGGAGGGAAAGCAGAAAATGCCATGTGGAAGCTGAAGTAGAAAATATTAACACGTTCTGTACCTAAACGGGTTGCTACTCGTGATGATATTCAGACCCTGAGGACAGCTGGATTATGGAAGAATTTCTTCCCCATGAGGGCAGTGAGACACTGGCACAGGTTGCCCAGAGAGGTGGTGGAAGCCCCATCCTTGGAAGTGTTTAAGGCCAGGCTGGCTGGGGCTGTGAGCAGCCTGCTCTAGTGGGAGGGGTCCCTGCCCATGGCAGGGGGGTTGGAACGAGATGATCTTTAAGATCCCTTCCAACCCTGACAATTCTATGATTCTGTGTGTAGGACAAGCAAGGAAATGGGATTTTTCCTGCAAAATCATCTTTGTTTATTTTGTTGGGAGAGAATTCAGACCAAACAGTCACGAAACAGAGAAGAATTTTGCATAGCACCAAATGTCTCTGTGTGCATAAAGCCCAAGGTGCAGTAGAAACCAACCAGGACTGTTGATACCATTGAAGTTAACGGCAAAATACCCACAAGCAGGTTCCTACAGAAGCCACGTCTCACTCATCACATTGCTTTAGTTACAGCTCTGCAGGTGACCGGCAGCGTGCATGGCCTTGGGCAGAGCATTTTCATCTGAAACACTTCTCAGGCTCTAAGGAATTAAATCTCACAGGAGATTGAAACGTTTGAAGCGTTAACCCAGATGTGTGTCTGAGTGTAAATAGAGCCAGCCATAATGCAGCCAGTTTCTTCCCCTCAAAACCTGTCTGGTACACCTTAGGCAGAGTAATCCACCTCATTCCCTGAAGGACAAACCTTGGCTGGATTAGAGAATTATCCTCTTCGGGGGAACAAACAGGACTCAAACACTTTGCCAAGCTGATTGATACACCAAAGTCCAGATGCTGCTGAGTGTGTGACCTCAGCAGGAGATGCTGGGCTGTCAAGAAACAAACCCAGGGATGTATAGAATCATAGGATCATTTAGGTTGGAGAAGATCTTTAAGATCAAGTCCAACCATTAACCCAGCACTGCCAGGGCACCACTAACCCATGTCCCCATGTCCCTCAGCACCACAGCTCCACGGCTTTCAAACCCCTCCAGGGATCACGGGGACTCCACCACTGCCCTGGGCAGCCTGGGACAGCCCTGGACAACCCTCAAGGGGAAGAAACGTTCCTCAGCTCCAACCTAAACCTCCTCTGGTGCAACTTGAGGATGTTTCCTCTTGTCCTATCTTATATCCTTCCTCCTGCACCATAGCAATGATGGGATGGTGTCCCGGAGCAGGAACAGAGGGTCAATCACTCCAAGTCAAGCTGAAGACCAATCTAGAGACATATTTAGTCCCTTGACAGTGGCCACTTACGGATACCTAGAGGAACATTCAAGGGGACATCCATCCACACTTGTATTCCCTCTGTATGTCCTTCCAGACTCTGGTGAGCTGTAGCAATTGGCTGCAAAATGCAGCTTAAGACATATATATATATATATATTTTTTTTTTTTTAAGAGAAATTAAAATCAACATAAGTAAAATTGGGGTATTTGAGGGTAAACCACCCCCCGCATTTTAAAGTGACACATCTCCCCTTTCTACCTGGGTTCAGCAGCTCCTCTCGTAGCTGGCCTACCTAGTAGATACAACTTGTATTAATCCACATAACAACAATGTGTTTTGTAGTTTTCCTCACTCTGTGCCGAGAGACCAGAGCAGCTGATTCGAAGGCGTCCGTGAATTCCCACGGGCTTCCAACCTTTGGCGCGAAGACCGCTGGGTTTTCTTCACATCATTAGCGCTAACGAGAGGGAAAGCTCTGCTACCGCTTCGCTCCTGTGTCTCGGGCACGAGTCGAGATCACCGGGCTGCGACCGCGCGCAACGAATCAGCAGGTGATGGATGGCTTCGCCTTCGCTAGCGGGCGACGGTGTCAGGCTTTAGCTTCGCTCGGGAGGAAGAATTGATGGCACCAGAAGCTGATTTCGGAGGCTGTTGGTTTTCTTTGGTGGAGAGGAGAGTTAATAAATCTTCATTCTGCTCTGATTAATGATTCTGGAGAGCGTTCTCTCCGGCTTCTTGGAAACTTTCCTGAAAAGGAGCAGGGAGCTGGTCAAGGAAGCAAATAACGCTCACAAATGAAAAGCTGTCGGATGAATTCATCTGTGAGCAGGCAGCGGGCCAGGCATGTGTCCCCTGGCTGCAAACAGCCAGGGGGGCAAGTAACTGAGCGTTGTTCCTGGGCATGATTTGTAGGAGGTGCTGAGAAAAGCAACAAGGGGAGTGCGGGTTTAGCTCCAGTCCCAGCAACATCCTTGGCCAGGTCTCTTAGTTTTCACCAGGTGGGTACTAAAACAGACTTTTTCACCCTGAGGCTCATGAGGAAGCCCCCTGCCCCTCCCAGGGTCACCCCCAGTTCTCAGTAACTGCTGTGGGCATTGAGAACCTGGGTCTCAAGACCAGCCAGCTTCTGGTGGGAGGGACGGGTGGAGGTGAAACAACCTCGAGGCTGTGTTGCTTAGGGTCTAGAGCACAAGCATGGTGAGGAACGGCTGGGGGACCTGGGGTTGTTAAGCCCAGAGAAAGAAAAGGAGGGCCAGGGAAGACCTTCTGGCTCCCCACAGCTCCCTGACAGGAGGTTGGAGCCAGGTGGGGTCGGGCTCTGCTCCCAAGGAACAAGCAACAGGACAAGAGAAAACAGCCTCAAGTTACCCCAGGGGAGGTTTAGGTTGGAGCTGAGGAACAATTTCTTCCCCTTGAGGGTTGTCCAGGGCTGTCCCAGGCTGCCCAGGGCAGTGGTGGAGTTCCCATGATCCCTGGAGGGGTTTGAAAGCCGTGGAGCTGTGGTGCTGAGGGCCATGGGTCGGTGGTGCCCTGGCAGTGCTGGGTTAACAGTGGGACTCAATGATCTTTAAAGGTCTTTTCCAACCCATATGATTCTAAATTTCCATTCTATGTTTCCTTTCCCTGGGCAAGGAATCATTCTCCTCCCTCTCCAGCCACCTTGGCTTTTCTTACTGGTCCTTCTCCAAAGGGATTTTATTCTAATGGTTTGTTAATGAACCTTTATCTGATTGCAAGGCAGCTCTCTTTCGACACTGGCAGTAAAGAGGCCAACATTTGTTTGCATCTCATTCAGGGCGTGTGTCCCTAGCACACCTTTTACTTCCAAAGCCTGAGCCCTGGAGGCTCCTGGGTGCTGTGCGAGCCGCTGCTTGTCTGAACGAAACCTGCCCGGGCTGTGGGACCATGAGCAGAAGGGGCCTAGAGAAGACAAACAACCTTCTTGGTTTTCATCTGTGATGGGGCTTCATTCTCAGCACAGCAGAGACAGGGACCTGGTGGAGCGGGGCCAGAGGAGCCTCAGCAATGCTGGGAGGGCTGGAACCCCTCTGCTGGGAGCCAGGCTGGGAGAGCTGGGGGGGTTCAGCCTGCAGAGGAGAAGGCTCCCCAAGGGGAGACCTTCTGGGGTCCTTTCAGGACTTGGAGGGGACCTACAAGAAAGATGGGGATGGACTTTTGATCAGGGCCTGTTGAGAGAGGACAAGAGGTGATGGTTTGAGTCTCAAAGAGGGAGATTCAGACTGGAGAGAAGGGAGAAAATGTTGGTGCTGAGGGTGGTGAGAGGCTGTGCCAGGCTGCCCAGAGAGGTGGTGGCTGCCCCATCCCTGGCACCATTGCAGGGGAGGTTGCCCGGGTCTCTGAGCACCCTGTTCTAGCTGCAGATGGCCCTGCTCCCTGCAGGGGGGTTTGACCAGATGACCTCAAAAGTTCTCTTCCCACCCAAACCAATCTGTGATTCTATTGTTCTATGTGCTGCAGCCTGATGTGGGTAGAGCCTAAAGATGCTCAGGGCTCATTTCAGAGCTCAAGCTCCCGTACAAAGCCCTCTGGAAACTGCAAAACAAAAAGTGCAAATGTTTTGCTCCAGGCTTTTTCTAAATAAAACACTCCAATAATTTAATTTAAAGAATGCTTTACTTAAAAACATACATGTTTGGTTGGGTTTTTTTCAAGGTGATAAAAGCCAGTGTGAGAACGAGCGGAGAAAGTCTTCTTTGGCGTGCAGGGAATCATTTCAGTTCAAACTGGAAGGCAAGCTTGCTTGGAAATGTTTGCAGCTTCCCAGTCAAGACATCAAGGCAGACAGACTCTTAAAAATTACGGTGAATTTGGAAAGAAGTGGAGAAAATCATCCCCTCCTGCTTTAGTGCTTAATTACAGCTGAATCGTCGTGTTCCTGACAGCCCCAACCTCAGCCCTCTGCTGACCCTGAGCCCAGTTAATCCTCCTGCCCCTGACCAACGCGTGCAAAAGCACGTGCTAAAAATATTATGATGAGAGAGAATAGGAGAGAATAGAAACCCCACTTCTGCTCCCCGACGGCTTCTCCGAGAGCTCACGGCGATAGCACTTTGCCTTTCGTGTTGGGTTTGAGTTTTTTTTTTTGGGGGGGAGGGGGTGGGGGGGGGGGGTGGGGATGGAGCAGGAGATGAGATTATTTCTGACTAGAAGCCTATTTTTAGGAGGCGATGCGATCGCAGGCGCTGCAGCCACCTCTCCTCTTTGGCAAGCTGCTCTGCCATCCCCGTGTGCAGTCGCTCCCAGGCTGTAATTCCCCTCTGCTAAATCTCAGGTAGCAGCCAAATTCAAGGGATTTTACCCTCAAAGCTCAGCTGCTCGTGATAGAACCAAGAATTAAAAACAAAACAGCAAACCAACCCAGAACAAAAAAAGCCAGGATGCGGGAGAAACGATCTGTAAGCATTAAGGGCAGGAAGGGCTGTTATTGGGAGCTGGGCACCCAGGGAATATGGTGATGTGCAGCAACACAAAACCTGGGGTGAGATAACCATCCGCCCCGACCTCCCGCTGTGCCCGGGCTCTGAAATTCCAGCCAGCGATTCCTCCCTTCTGCCTGGTAATTCAAAAAAAAAAAAATAACCACAAGAAACAAGCCCCTTTTGGCAGGCGTTTCGTGGAGCTTCACGTGCTGCTTAACTCTGCTGAGGCTGCCCAGGCAATGCCCGAGGAAAGATGCTCTTTGGTAAAGAGCCGTGCCTTTGCTGCTGCCCTGGGGCTGGTGGCACGGCCAGGAGATGGTGGTGAAGCCCTCGACCTCTCTGGGTTGTCTCTGGCACAAGAGCATCCTCTCCACGGCACCAGTAATAGGCACTCAGCAGAGACAACACTGCTGGTCGCGTGCCAGTTGCCATGGAAACGCAGAGCGATGCATTCTAGAAGTTTTCCTGGAAGGGGAGATGGTTGGAGCGATCAGAGGGTGGAGGGTAAAGAGATGAGATCCAGACACTGGGTTGTGACCCATCGACGTTCCATCTCCAGTGGCCATCCCAGGAGGAATCAGTGCTGAGTCACATCGTGCCATCCCCCTCACTGCAGAGTCCATTGGCATCTTCAAGATGTTGGGATGCCGCTCCCACCTCCACCTCAGAGGCCTTGTGGAGGGAGGTTTAGGGTGGTTTATAAAAGAAGCTGGGCTTGGTGGTTGGCTTCTGATGTGGTTTTTGGTGGGCGTGCTTTCCAGTAGACGCTCCACGTCCAGAAGATAGGAGTCACAAAAGGCAATTCAGAGGGCACAGGATGGTACCAGCAGTTCCTGTGCACCCAAAGAGCAGCTTGCGAGCCGTGGGTGCTGGCAGGGCAGCTGCCCTTTTGGGTGCCCACCTCTACCCCTGCCCCTAACACCATGGGGGGGGAAGCAGCAGCACTTCCCAGAGGGGTGACTTTAAAATACCCAATTCCCTCTGCTGTTCAGCCCCACCTGCAGAGCAAACCCGAACAACAAGCAGAAGATCCAAGGGACGCTTCCAAGAAGACCTTGGAAGTGGATATTGTTAGCAGCAGGGAATTTCCCACTGATACCCATCACCCCAGAGAGGTTTTGATCACTGGGAGGAGGGAATTCATCGCCCTGTCTGAGCAGCCAGCAGATTTATCGCATGCAGCCCCATTTGCTCGGAGGCTTTTCTGAAGCTGGAAGCGTGGAGGTGGTGGGCACGCTCCAAATGAACAGAAAGAGACATTTCTTCACCTAAAACTCAGATCATCTCACAACACAGGGCGTGCTAAGGCTTCCAAAAGGAATCGGACAGTGGGGAAAACCCACAGAGGACAATTCAATATACGGCATCAGGTCGAATGCAGAAGGTACATGAGCCATGAATACTTGGAGAAGACACATGGAAATTACATCTTTCCCTGGAGATGTGTCAGCTTTGGGCACACAGGCTCAAGTTTGACTGCCAAAATAGCATTGCCATGAACTGATACCGGGCCCATCCCTTTGGGAAAATTAATTCCAGCTTCAGATCAGTGCTGCCCATCTCTGCCCTTGCCAGCGGCTCTGGAGCTGCCTTCTCTTGCCCAGCCTGCATGCCGTGGTGGGAAAAGTGCTCTCCAGACCTTCCCCTGGTTCCCTGCTGGCTCCTGGCAAGGCAAAGCAGGAGGAAAAGGATAGAGCACAAGTCTTGTGAGGAGTGGCTGAGGGACCTGGGGTTGTTGACCCTGGAGAAAGGAGGCTCAGGGGAGACCTTCTGGATCTCAACAGCTCCTGACAGGAGGTTGGAGCCAGGTGGGATCAGGCTCTGCTTCCAAGGAACAAGTGACAGGACAGGAGGAACTGCCCTCAAGTTGCCCCAGGGGAGGTTTAGGTTGGAACTGAGGAACAATTTCTTCCTGGAAAGGGTTGTCCAGGGCTGTCCCAGGCTGCCCAGGGCAGTGGTGGAGTCCCCATGACCCCTGGAGGGGTTTGAAAGCCGTGGAGCTGTGGTGCTGAGGGCCATGGGTCAGTGGTGCCCTGGCAGTGCTGGGTTAGTGATTGAGCTTTATGATCTTAAAGGTCTCTTCCAACCAAAACAATTCTATGATTCTGTGACTTGCCTCCTTTCCATGTCAGCTTCTCCCTTGGATAAGACTGGGCGTCCCAGGAGCACCCAACCCCATGCCCAAAATCTCTCAAGACCCAAAACCAGGACAGCAGAGATAAAAACCAGAGGATTAACGAGGACAGAAGCCAAGAATTAAGACTCGATTTCCATGCTCCGACCCCAGCTGGGAGCACAAACTGGGAAGCTGGTGGGGAAGGATGGCTGGTGTGCCATTGCAGTGGATCGTGTGGGGTGTGGTGGGGTGCTCAGCAGAAAGGAGACCCCCGGGACCAAGCCAGCCCCCGGCTCTGCAGGGGAAATACCTGGGTGGACCAGCAAGGAGCCAGCGAGTTACTCGCCAAGCAAGCCCTTGCCCTGGCTGGACGGTGGCTTGTGCCAGCTGGTTCCAGATGGCAGGTGACCGGGGGAGTCCCGGGCTGGCAGCCGGCGCGCTGCGGCACGCTTGGAGGGCTGCAGTCCTGGGCGAGCTTCTGGGCGAGCTTGAGGCCTGAGCAACCCGTGCCCTGCCAGAAAGCTCTCAGAGATGCCTTTTTGGGGTCCCAGCATCGCTGGAACCAAACTGCTCCTTCCTTCATCGTTTGCTGCCGCGAGGATGCTCCCACCGCATGGAGGGTGCGCGGAGGGAGCAGGAACCCGCAGCCCTTCTGCTCTGGAGAACTTTTGCCATGAGATGGCTCAGGGTGATTGGAGACCAGATCAGGACCAAGTCGGAGACCAAGCTGGGATGCTCAGGGACTGGATCAGGGCCAAGCCAAGATGCTCAGGGACTGGATCAGGACCAAGCCAGGATGCTCAGGGACTGGATCAGGACCAAGCTGGAAACCAAGTCAAGATGCTCAGGGATCGGATCAGGACTTAAGAGCCAGACCAAGACAGGGTACTTGTGGGCCAGCTGGGATCTAAGCCAGGAACCAAGCCAGGGTGCTGAGGGACCAGAACAGGACCAAGCCAGGGTGCTGAGGGACCAGAACAGAACCAAGCCAGGCTCAGGGCTGCCACAGTGGCTTTCTGAACCTCTTCAGCTCTTCAAGCAAAGCTTCCCACAGCATCTCAGGGAGTAAAGAAAGAGAGAGAGGTGCCCCAAATCCCAGGGCAGAGCCTGAGCTCTGGTACCTCCCCGGGATGCCCGGGTGCGGCGGGGGGGACCTGGCATCTGCACGGATTTCCTCCTCGTGTTTTTATGACGACACGTTTCTCCCCGGGAAGGTTATCCCGCCTCCTCGCCGGCCAAGTGCCCCTTCTGGGAAGGGGAAAGCTTTGCCAGCACCCGGTCCCCGGTGCTTGGCTTCAGCCGTGGTCACGTTTTCCCATTACCTCATGCGTTTTGTCACCTCCACGGTCGGAGCTAGCACAGCCGCCCTCCTCCCGTGGAAACCTCCCTACCAGAGCATCACTTCAGACTGGGTTTTTTTGTTGTTGTTCTAAGCGTGTCCCTGTTCAGCTCAGGCTTAAAAGACAAAAAAAAAAATTAATGGAGAGGAAGAGGGCACCTATAGACAGCAGCCATCCATCCACCCCAGTGTAGTCAGAGCTCTCCTGGGCCAAGGAGACGTATATAAACCACACGATAATTGTTTATTTTCTTGTCTGAGGAACTGAAATGCCACCACTATTTTAGGATGGTCTCTGAGGATGAAGAGAGGTTTATAAGAGCTGCCTCTGCCCTGCGGCGGGACCGAGGGGACTTTCCCATGGCATGTTAAGCTGGCATCGTATCAAAGGTGGGCCAGGTTTAGCCAACCCTTGTCCTCGCAGCAGTTGTCCCAGGGATGTGCGTGGCAGAAGCTGAGAACAAGGATCTGGAGGCCAGCTTGGAGGCTGGAAGCCCTATGCACCCTAAAATCTGACATGCCAGTTGGCATGTGGCACAGCCAAAGCAAACAAGAGTGACCAAGGTCTGATGGGTCCATCTAATGCAGCTGAGGAGAGGTGAAGGAGAGAGGAAGGACCCCGAGGTCCAGCCCGTGGTCATATCATAGAATAGAACCATAGCAGAGAATAGAATCATGGAACCCCAGGCTGGTTTGGGTGGGAAGGGACCTTTCAAGCTCATCCAGTCCAACCCCCCTGCAGGGAGCAGGGCCATCTGCACCTAGAGCAGGGTGCTCAGAGCCCCGGGCAACCTCCCCTGCAATGGTGCCAGGGATGGGGCAGCCACCACCTCTCTGGGCAGCCTGATGCCACTATCCCATCAGCATCCAGCAGATCCCCCGAGCAGCAGGTCGGGGTTGTGTTTAGTAGCCACAGATGATCTATTTTGAACCTGTTCGTTGTCTTGGTCCCCCTGGTGTCCTGAAGGTCTGAGACCCAGTTCCATCGAGCAGTGCAGGGCTAAATATTGCCTTTGGTTTGCCTGCAGCCCGCTCTCTGACCATTGCACTGGTCTCCCCCAGCTCCTGTGGGATGAGAAATGGTGAATAATTAGATCCCACTCATCACTTCCCTACTCTGCTAATTTTCTGGATCTCTCTCCATCTCCTCTTTTATTTCCAGCCTCAACCTCACAGCTCATTCCCTGACACTCCCTGAATCACCAGCCGGGCTTAGTGCTTCTTTGCACCTCCTCACCAGCCATCCCGGTGCTTTTTTGTAGAGGCAACGAGGACCAAGCTACCCCCAAAGCAGGGAAGAGCTGCTGGACACCGAGTGATTTGCCCAAGGGAACTCAGTGACCCAAAGTGCCCGTGCTGGATGCCGGGGAGGATCCACTCCCCGAAACATCGCCGCTCGCCCACGATCAGCTCCGAATCCCCGTTGGGAAATGTGGAAATCTCCAAAGAACCAAGCGGAGAAAGCAGCAGCCTCCGGCCTTGCTTCACTGGAGGCTTTACCCCACCGCAGAGGCTGGAGAGGTCAGGAGGATGCTCAGGACACTGCTCTGGGGGTGGAAGCACTGCCAGGATCCCTCCAAATCACCACTTGGTGTTGAGTGCCCCCTTAAAACCTCCCCGTGCGACCAGCCGGTGGGATTGGCGGTATTGATCTGCCCTTTCCCAGCCCAAACTGGGGCTTCTCGCACACCAGCCTGGATGGGAGCCATGAACTGGGATGACTGGAATGTGGCGAGGGAGCTGGCCAGGGCGTTTGCCTTCTCTTCGTTGGCTGCTGGCTCGATGGCAGAAGGAGCCGGTGTCCCCTTCCCAGCTCCGAAGCACAGCAGATAACGAAATGCCAGCAGAAAGTCTTGGAAAAGCAGGCGAGGAGAGGAGGGGAAGGAGAAGAGGAGGGAGGGGGGAATAGCAAACCCAGCACCTTTCAGGCTTCTAGAAGGAACAAGAGCAACAAAAGGCATTCAACGGGGGGGGGGAATAGCATAAGGCGAATAAAAGCCTGGGGAGATGTAAATCTGGAAGCACAGCAGCCCACGTTGGGAGGGGAGCCAAAGCCCCAGTGCATTGCTGCGGCTCAAGGGCCGCATCCGGAGGGGTTCCCAGTGCCTCCCGTCCCTCTCCCAGCCCCCTCCTCAAGCCGTGGGAGCTGCAGAGGGGGCAAAGCTGAAGCCGGAGGAGAAGCCACAAGCTTGTGTTTGCACACGCGAGTGTGCACAGGGATGCTATGGGGGGGGGGGGTGGGGCAGGAGGGGGGGGGGGGGGGGGATGCTGTGCACATATACACACAGCAGCAGCAGCAGCCGCGGGCCCTGCAGCGATCTGTTAAAAATATCGCGATTATTAGTGGAGAAGAGAGAGAAAAGGAAAGAAGAAGAAGAAGGAAAAAAAAAAAAAAAAAAAGGCAAACCAAAAAAACACAGAGGGAGAGAAAGGGGGAGGGGAAGGGAGGGGGAGGGGAAGGGAGGGGGCAGCGCGTCACGGGAGAGATTTCCTTATTGGGACTCCCTAGCCTACATCCTGAGTCCATATATGGGCATTTACGTCACGGCAGCCTCACTGGGGACTCCAGAAATGGCTGCGGCGGAAGGTCGGAGCAGCCCCGCTGCAGCTATAAAGGGGACGGCGGGGAGGGACAGCCGGGTGTCCGCACAGGCTGCTGCTGCTGCCGCTGCTGCCAGCCCTGCCCTGCCCTGCCCTCCCCTGCCTGCCCCCCCCGGGACCTGCCCCCTCCAGCCCCCGGGGCGCAGCACCCCCCGGATCCCTCCCGGCACCCAACCCCAGCATCCCCCGCATTGCCCCAGGCATCCCGGAGCATCACTCGGATTGCCCCAAAACATCCCGGAGCATCCCCCCCCCCCAGACGGTCACTGGCACCTACCCCGAGCATCCCCCGAGTCAGTCCGGCCACCTCGGAACATCCCCCGGATCGACCAAAGCACCTCGGGAACAGCCCCCGGCTCTTCCCGAGCATCACCCGGGTGGCTCCGAGCACTTCGGAGCATCCTCTGGCTTTCCCAGGGCATCCCCTGCTTCTTCTCCTCGGGCATCCTCCGCCTCTCCCAGGGCATCCTCTGTCTCTCCCCGGGCATCCTCCGGCTCTCCTTGAGCATCCCCCGGCTCTCCCTGAGCATCCCCCGGCTCTCCCCGGGCATCCCCCGGCTCTCCCCAGCCCGGTCCCCTCGCTCCAGCCGGACCTCCCGGAGAAATGCTCAACGTTATGGATTTCTCCTGCCCGGATCCTCTTTACTCCAAGTACGAGGAGAGCTGCGAGCTGAAACCCGGGGATCTGCAGGGTCTGGGGCAGCCTGAGCAGCAACTTCTGGCAGAGGCCGATTTCCTCGGAGGTAAGGGCAGGGGGGAGCCGGGCAAGGGATGAGGGATCCTGTTGGGATCAATGGCTGCAGCCGGGAATTGGGCATCTTCCCCTCTTCTGCCTCCCAGCCCCTGGCTGTGGGTTTGACAGCCCCCAGTTCGCCACGGTGGGGGGGTCTTGAGGGGCCTGCCAGGGAAGGGGAGCGAAGCCCAAAGCTCCCTGCATGGTCCCGGGGACGGGGACCTCGCGGTGACGCAACACCAACCTCCCACGGTTCCCCCGTATCCCGCCCCCCCCCTCCATCCCTGCATCCCTCCGTCGTTCTAACCACCGTCCTTTCTGCGTTCCCAGGTGAGCTGCTGGGCACCCCGATGGGTGCTGGGGCGCTGGATTATTCCCTTCTGGGCAGCCAACCCTCCCCTTCGCTCAGCTACACCGGCAGCTTCTTCATCAAGGCAGTACCGGAGCATCCCCAGGACCAGGAATCCCTCTTCAACCTGATGTCAGGGATCCTGGGCATCTCCCCCTTCACCTCCTCCGAGGGCCACCAAAGGCACCTGGATGCTCTTTACCCCTGTGCCGAGGTGGCCCAGAGCCAGCTGGACCTTTACACCGCCTGCCAGCCCGAAATGAACGGATCCAGCCAAACCCCTTTCCCAGAGCAGGGCTACGGTGGCTTCCCCACGGCCGAGGGTTCCCAGCCCCTCCAGCCACAACCCACCTTGGGAAACACCTCGCAATGCTTCTTTCAGCCCAAGCTTCTGGACAGCAAGCAGGACATCAAGCTGCCCTCCGATTCCCCACCCCTGGACAAGTTTAAAGCCTCCTGTGCCCAGTGGGAGCCCGTCACCCAGCAGCAGGCCTACTTGCCCACGGGCTACCATTCCCCTGAAGCCTTCCCAGCTGGGGAGAGCGGCCAAGGACTGTTCCACCCACTGGGCTCCAAGATGGAGAGCGTCTTGTCAGTCAGCTGCCAGTCGGAGCTGGGCAGCCTGGCAGAGGATGCCGCCTGCTTTGGTACCCACCTGGGCTTTGCCTGCGAACCGGAAAACTTCCCGGCCCGCGGGGACTTTGCTGACACCAAGCTCCACAACCTCCCTCCGCCGATAATGCCCGAGTTCGACACCTCCTTGGCCCAGCCTGAAGTCCTGCCAGGTCTGATGAGCTCCACCGAGCTCCTCCATCCTCACCCCTCACCCTCAGTTCCCCCCACGGACTTTTTGGGCCATGCCACCTCTTCTTCCATCCCTTCCCTGCTGCCCACCAACCCTCCTGCCTTGCCCGAGCCCAAGAAGAAGACCCGCCGGACCAAATGCTCTTCCAAATGTTTCTGCCCGAAACCTCACGAGAAGGCTTTTGCCTGCCCGGTGGAGAACTGCATCCGGAGCTTCGCCCGCTCGGACGAGCTCAACAGGCACCTCCGCATCCACACGGGCCACAAACCCTTCCAGTGCCGCATCTGCCTGAGGAACTTCAGCCGCAGCGACCACCTCACCACCCACATCCGCACGCACACCGGCGAGAAGCCCTTCTCCTGCGACACCTGCGGCCGCCGCTTCGCCAGGAGCGACGAGAAGAAGCGGCACAGCAAGGTCCACCTGAAGCAGAAAGCCCGGACGGAGGAGAAGCTCAAAGGTTTGGGGTTCTTCTCGGTGGGTCTCTCCTTCGGGACACTGTGAAAGCCCAACCTGAGCGCTGGGAGATGACGTTTCCCGAAGGTCCCCCTGAGCATCTCACGGGAGAGCCGGGGTGGGAAGATCCTCCCGGGGTGGCCCCGGAGGAGATGACGGTGGATCGGGTCGTGCCGGGGAGGAGAAGGGCACGCGGGAGGCAGAGGTGATGCCACGGTGCTGGACCCCTGGCAGAGATGGGATGTGGCAGCTGCGGCCACCAGGAGCCGTCTCCAAACTGCAGGGACTGAGCCATTTTTATAGCTCCTCTTCCAAGGAGGGGAAAGGAAAGGAAAAAAACCCAAACCCCACGTACAGAAAGAAATCACCACCGAGGGGGGGTTTCCATGTACCCAAACCCACCGAGATCTGGCGTTTGCAGCCACCCGGCTGTGATTCCCCTGGCACGATGCTCCTGACTGGTTATTTACTGGCCGGCATGGTCAGGGGCTGTGGCTGCACTGGTCCTTTCTCCCCAAGGAGAGAGATGCCGCCGGGCTCTGGCAACCGGTGCGTAACGGTCCCTTTGGAAAGGTGATGTCATCATCATTATTATTATTATTATTATTATGTTCCTCTTTGTAAAAAGACTCGATCGGGAGCATTAGCAAATTGTGTCTATTTTTCTAATTAAAGACCTGAGCTCATCTAAGACCTTGCTGGGGTCGCCTCTCTGCCTTTCGATGCCGCAAAGCAGCCGCTGCTGGGGGCATTTCTGGAGCCTTTTGGACCTGGAGCTGCTGCGTGCCTGCGGGGCAGGGGGGGGAAGGAGCTGCGAGAATTACCAGGGAGAGAAAAATCCATTGGGGAAGGGGGGGGGGGGGGTTGGTTGCCCTCTTCCCGAGCATCCCCAAATCCCCAGGGTGGGTGGCTCATCCCGCAGAAGGGTCTTGTCCTGGGAGAGAGCGGGGAAGGTGGGTCTTGGGAGGTGGCTCTGGGTTTATTCCGGAGGGATTTGCCCTACTTGGAAGCGTGGGGATCCCAAAGCCCAGCCCAGAGCCTCCCCCCCACCCCCCCACACCCTGTGCGCCGGGTGCAGATGCCCCACGCGTGCCCTGGCAGGTTTCACCCGTGAGAAACGGGGTGAAATCACAGCCCAGTTCCCCATCTTCAACCTGGCCCATCTCCAGGGCTGGAGAAGATCCAAGCACCATCAGGCAGGCAGGATGCGGCCCCTGTGAAGCCGGGTGGGGGGCTGTTTCCTGCCCCCTCCTCCCTCGGTGTTTTAGAGATGCCATTTCCCTTCTCCTGGGACCAACCAGCAGCCGGGTGGCTCAGGAGAAGATGATGCAGCCTGGAAGGTGCCACTGATAGCAGAACCTCCCTCCTCTGGTGGTTAAAAAACTGGCCCAGACCAGAGAGTCCTAAAAATCTTGTGTTTCTAACAGGAGATGCTCACTCAGCTGGGGCACGGGGTTCTTTGGGTTTAATTAATCAGGAGGAGGTGCTGGTGGGGAGCAGAAGGAGGTGGGCAGTGGGGATGGGGAGATGCTGGCTTGGGGTTTCATGGTCATCATCGATGCTCAGGAGTTTTGGAGATGATTGGCTTCTTCTTGCAAGGGGGGAAACTGAGGCAGGGAAAGGGAATGGCTACAAATCTTCTCACTCTTTGACAGATTTTTTGTCCCCTTCCCCAACCCCAGAGAGGGAGGATCTGCCCCCCAGCTGTGTTGCAGAGGAGGGAGGTCTCCTCAGGTCCCCTCGTGCCCCCCAGCCCTTTGCCAGCATCTGGGCTGGAGCATCCCAGGGCTCAACCCCAGTTATACCATTATCCCAGCAAAATCTACTGCCCCCTTCCGCGCTTGCCATGGGGTGGGAGGACCCCGTGAAGATGGGGTGGGAAGCTGAGCAGGGGATGTGAGGTCCCTGAGGGCTCCTACAAGGGATAGGGTGAGCAAAGGGCCCAGGAAGAAACCTCATTGAGGGGGAAATCCTATGTCCCCTCAGATCTGTGCTTAAGAGCTCACAGCTCTGGTGGCACCCAAGGGTGCTCACGCTCCGTGGGTGTGCACCCAACAGCCCAAAGCTCTCCTGGCCCAGCACATGAACCATCCCACATGTGTGAGAGCCTGATCCCGAGCGAGGACCACTTTGTAGGATGCAGATGTCCCCAGGGACCAGAAAAAAACCCAACCCTTTTCCA
Source organism: Todiramphus chloris collaris (assembly GCA_025345505.1). Classification (NCBI taxonomy): domain Eukaryota; kingdom Metazoa; phylum Chordata; class Aves; order Coraciiformes; family Alcedinidae; genus Todiramphus; species Todiramphus chloris. Next base: position 42,118,442 of record JANVCC010000035.1, read on the forward strand.
GGGGTGACACCCCAGATATTCTTAACAAGGACCTCAGCACCCAGGTTTCCTTCAGGAAGAGGCATCTTTCTGGGGAACATCAGCTCTTGATGGGCAGTAAACAGCCCACCACCCCCCTGGCCATGCATGATGCACGAGGCTTTTATTAACACCCCTCCGAAAGTGCATCTGTTATTGATGCTGAGCCTGAAAGCTCTGCTGAGGCACCCGGGCAGGATCCTGCACCCTCTGCTCCCCTGGCCAGGGCTGCTGAGGGAAGGGGATGCCCAGCACGGCAGCTGGGAGCCGCTGCTCTGGGGTGGGATGGGGCTGAGCACGTTTGCTAGGAGGGGAGGAACAGTTGCACCTCAAAACCTGGGGCTACTCGGGGATGGGGGCAATGGTTCATCCCCAGGCCAGCAGCATCCTGGTCCCCATGCTGTTGTCTTCCCCTGCATCATCGGACAAGGAAAGAGGCTGAGTGCTGGATGCCTTCGGCGCTGGGGACCAAGCTGAGGTGCTCGAGGACTGGGTCAAGTCAGGATCGAGCCAGGCTGCTCAGGGACCAGGTCAGGACCAAGCCAAGGTGCTCAGAGACTAGATCAGGATCAAGCTGGGGATCAAGCAGGGGTGCATGAGGACTCCCAACAGGATCAAGCCAGGGATTAAACCACAGTGATCAGGGACCAGACTAGGACCAAATCAGGATGCTCGGGGATTGGATCAGGACCAAACTGGGGACTGAGCCAGGGTGCTGAGGGACTGGAGAAGAACCAAGCCAGAAATTAAGCCACAGTAATCAGGGACCAGATTAGGACCATTTCAGGATGTTCAGGGACTGGATCAGGACCAAGACGAGGATTAAGCCACGGTGATTGGAGACCAGATCAGGACCAAGTCGGAGACCAAGCTGGGAT
>JANVCC010000035.1:42129524-42149035 GCA_025345505.1 Todiramphus chloris collaris
GCCACCCTCGCCCACCATGATGCCCCCACCCTGGTTCTTCCCACCCCACTGCCATTGCAGCCTCAGCCGGGGAAGGACGGGGACCAGCGGGCACACGGCACCGGCAGCATCCACCCCACCCCCCCCCATACCAGTAACATCCACCACCCCAGTAACATCCACCACCCAGCAGCATCCACCACCCCAGCAGCATCCACCACCCCAGTAACATCCACCACCACCACCACCACCACCACCACCACCACCCCTCTTCTCCATCCCTCCCACCCCTCTCCAACCAGGCAGTGGAGCTGCCTGGTGGTAATCATTTTATTTAATTAATTATATATTTTTTTTTTTTTCGGGGAAGGGGAGCAGGAAAAATGTTAAACAATGCGAAGAAAGGCTCCATGATGAATCGCAGGTAGGGGCAGGGAAGCAGCCCAGGGATAGGTTTCTCCCGCTGCTGCAATCTCCCGGCGACCGGGAACGGTTCCCAGCTCCTGGTGCCCGTGGGTTTCTTTTTTTTATTAGCGTGGCCGCCGTAGTCATGACTCCACTAATAATTTCCTTCAATCCTGGTCCTTGCCGGTGGAAAGGAGAGGTTTTGTGGCCAGGGTAGGACCTGCCCTGGACAGCGACCGAGCGATGCGAGCATTCGGAGCCTCCTGGGCCGGAACCTGCCTTGGTTTGCGGCTGGGAAAGAAGGGAGCGAGGCTGCTGGGGTACCCCGGGGGGACGCAGGCAGGGATCCAGGCCGGAGATGCGGGTGGGTCGATGCCGTGGCCCCGTCCCTAGGGTGGAAAAGCGCTTGCTCATCCCATCGGCGGCAAGCGAAGTTGCCGGCGGTGCTTTGTGCTCGCCGGCTTTCGGCCGAGAGGTCGCCGGTGGTCTCCCAGGAGGGGTTAACACGTGAGGCTGTAAGGACACCAAAACCCAGCCGGGTGTGGAAATCCTCCCAGCACATCTCAGGTTTGGGGTTTGTTTGGGTTGCTTTGGGTTTTTTTTGGATGGATTTCACAGAACATTTGGGGTCGGAAGGGACCGAAGATCATCTATTCCAACCCCCCCCCTGCAAGAGTAGGATCACCCAGACCTTTCTTGCTTTTACTGATTTTTCCCTTAAAAAAAAACCCCATGGTTTCCTAAACCTCGGGGCCCAGGGAGGGGGGCGGGGCGGGGGGAGGTGCTGCCCCGGGGAGGAGCACGGAGGGAGGGCTCGGTGGTGGTTTAGTGCCCACCAAGGCTGGTGGCTGTGGGGTGCCAGGGTGCTCGGAGAGTTTTTAGGGTGGTGGGAAGAGCCCTTGGTGGGATATTACAGAGGGATGAGGAAGGGACACTCCCACCCGTGGGTGCCCTCGGTCCTTTGGGGTGAAAGCACCACAAACAATGGACCCTGGTGGGTTCTTGTGCCTCCCAGGCTGGAGGAGACCACAGTGACCTCCTAGGCTGGATTTTTGCTGGCTTAACGCGTTTCATAAGGGTGGAGTTTCCCCCCTCCCCACCCTGATGTCTTGGGGGGTTTTGGGAGCCAGGGATAAGCCAGGTTCCCACGGGGACCCTCACTTGCCTGGTCAGAGGAAGCCACCGTGTCCTCTGCATTGGGCAGCATGGAGGTCCCATGGCCCTGGAGAGGGTCATCAATGAGAAGTAACTCTTGGAGATGAATCCTTCTGTGAGGTTGCATGAGCTGATCTAGTAGGAGTGGAACACCCTCTGCTTTGAGGAGGTGGCTCCCAGCACCCCAGCCCCAGCATCAGACACAGGGATGCTCCTGAGACCTGGAGACCCCTGATGCTGCAGGGGCTCATTGCATGGTAGTTGGGCAAGAAAGTGCATGGGTCACCACTCTGTGGCAACCTCTGGGTGGATGGAGAGAGACTTCCCGTGAGTTGTCCACTTTCCTGGTGGCTGTACACCTCCCAGAGGGTTTTGAACCTTCCCAAAGGTTGTGCTTCTTCCCAAGGTGTGGGGGACCTTCCCAACGGTCATGGATCTTCCCAAGGGTTGCATACCTTCCTAAGGGTTGTGGACCTTCCCAAGGGTTGGGCACCTTCCTAAGGGGTGGGGGACCTTCCCAATGGTCATGGATCTTCCCAAGGGTTGTGGACCTTCCCAAGTGTTGGGCACCTTCCTAAGGGGTGGGGGACCTTCCCAATGGTCATGGATCTTCCCAAGGGTTGTGGACTTTCCCAAGGGTTGGGCACCTTCTCAGGGGTTGTGGGTCTGCCCAAGGGTTGGGCATCTTCTCAAGCACCGTGCACCCTCTGAAGGGTTTTGCATGAGTGAAAGGACACGGGAGGGTCGGATGAAGGCAGAGAAGGGACCAAGAAGGGGCTTTTGGGGACACGCCATCCTTGTTATCACTAACCCCCCAATCTCTTCCAGTGCCTGGCACCGGCCGACGCTGACATAACCCCCAGAACTGCTGGACCCTCCGCTTCCAACCCGGGGCTCTCACCCCACCATGCCCCAGCAGAGCCTCAACCCCACCTCCCGGGGCTCCCCGACCCACCCCGCGTGCCACCGCTCCGTCCGTCCCGCGCCATGAGCGGGGCCGTGCGGTTCCCCTGCGTCGGGGTGCATAGCTGAGGGATGGCCTCGTTGGACCTGCCCTACCGGTGTCCGCGGTGCGGGGAGCACAAGCGCTTCCGCAGCCTCTCCTCGCTGCGGGCGCACCTGGAGTACAACCACACCTACGAGACCCTCTACGTCCTCTCCAAGACCAACAGCATCTGCGATGCCGCCGTCTTCCCCCTGGCCGCCGACGGGGCCCTGCTGACACCGGCCGCCCGGCGGGACTATTTTGAGAGCACCTCCTTCCAAGGCAAGGACCAGCGCTTCTCCTGCGACCTGGTCCCCGCCGAGGAGCTGGAGCCGGCCCCGTCCTCCTCCCCCTCGCCCCGCTATGTCCACGAGATCGAGATCCCGCTGACGGAGATCTTCACCCGGGGCAAAGCCGTGGCCCCGGCCCCCACGCCGCCGGCCACGATGGACGCTGCCTACGAGGAAGGCTTGGCCCGCCTGAAGATCCGCGCCTTTGAGAAGCTGGAGGTGGACAAGAGGCTGGAGAAGCTGACGGAGGAGGTGGAGCAGAAGATCGCCTCGCAGGTAGGCCGGCTCCAGGTGGAGCTGGACCGCAAGAGCTCAGAGCTGGAGAAGGCCAAGCAGGAGAGCCTGAGGCTCAGCCGGGAGAAGCAGGAGCTGGAGGACCGGGCATCCGAACTGTCCCGCCAGGTGGACGTCAGCGTGGAGATGCTGGCCTCCCTCAAGCAGGACCTGGTGCAGAAGGAGCAGGAGCTCACCCGCAAGCAACAGTGAGTCCTTTGCCCTTTTTCCTGGCTTCAGGGTCGGGGGAAATCAGTCCCTGGTGGGGAGCCCTGAGGAGTCCAACACCATCGTGAAACCCTGAGCCCAAGTGCTGGGGCACGCACCCCCTGGCGATGCCCATTGGCATCGTCTCTCCTCACGTTCTGCATGTTCTTCCAGGCAGGCAGGGTCTGCACAGACCTCAGCCCCTCCATGTCTGTGCCCAGTCTGGGTCACATCATGCCAGACCTTGTCCCAGCGCCACCGGTGCCTCAAGGAACATGCTGGTGGCCGTGTTGCTGCAGCCCATCTCCACCACCAAAGGGGACCCCCCCCAAAATCATCTCCTCTGGCTCCACAGCTGAACCATCCAGCTCTATACGACCTGAGCAACCCCATTGACCTGTTCCATGGTCAGGAACGTGCGAGGGACTACCTTGGCCGTGCCTAATTCAAGTTTTCTCTCCTAGAAGGAGGGTGGGATGCCCAAGCAGCCTGACCTCCATTTGCTGTTAGGACCATGGCACTGCCATCCTCATGTTCATCCCACGTTGCCCACTCTATACCCTGATCCCACCCCAGTGTTGCTCCTGAGTTTCTCACCAGTTGAGTACTGGGTCATTTTTACCATCCGCGTTGCTCAAGCAGACTAGACCTTGCTCCTCAGGAGTATCTTAGCAAAGCTGGAGGCCATCATGGGGTCTGGAAGGACGGTGAGGAGCAGGTTAGTGTGGGACAGCCATGGTTGTGGTGGGCTGGGGGCACTGGTGGGATTCTTCAAGGACATGTCTTGGCCCACACCATCGTCAGCATATTCATTAATGACTTTGACTCCAGAATAATGCCTGTGGGTCAGAAAGGTGGTGGGGATGGTCCTGGGTTGAGGATCAGGTTGAAGCTGGAGCTGGAAAAGGGCAACACCTCTTGGTTTGGATGTGTGGGTGTGGGAGAGGCAGCGGGGAGGTTTGGAGCTGCCAACAGCTGCCCCATGGGTACTGTCCAGGGGAATCTCGGGGGTATGTGGTGGCAGGATGAGGGTCAACGGGGTGGATTTGTCTGGAGCAGGGCCTGGAGAGATGTGAGAGAGGGTAGATGGAGGGTGACCGGCAGGTCAAAAGCATCTTGTTTGGTCTGTGGTAGAGCCTGGTCACCACTAGCACCGAAGAACCAGGGTCTGTTCCCCAAAACTACCTCCTGGACCTTCCTCTCCTTAGAGGAACCCTCCTGCCCACTGGCAGTCCCCATTGGTCCCCAGCCTCCTCCAGCCAGAGTGAGAAATCCACTTGCCAGCTTGCAGAGACACCAGGGGAAGAGAGGAGGAAAAGAGAGGGGTTATTTTTATTGGTTTATCCTAGATGTGGGGAAATCATCACAAATCATTTTCCTCATCACTTCCCCGGGAACCAAACATCTCCTGGGACATTTCCCAGCCCTGCCAGCTCCAAACCACCACGAGGTCGTTGTCCCCATGGTGGTTTTTTTTTTCTCCTGGGCTCTGTTGTGTTTTTCCACCCGGAGACGCAGGCGATACCATCGGCATCACCTTACACCCGCCGCGCCGAGCGCCCCGTTTGCCTTCCAAATGGGGGGGGGGGGCCCTGTCCCACATCGTTACCGGGGAGCAACCAGGGTCACCCCGCAAGCGGCGGGCTGGGGGCGGGGACAATTAATTGGTAATTAAATGGCAATTAGGAACCAACAACAGGAATGATGTCGCTAAGGGCTGACCCCTCCTGGGCAGAGCGGCGCGGGGGGAGGTGTGCATGGCTGGGTGTGCATGTGGTCAGGTGTGAATGTGGTCAGGTTGTGCAGGGTCGGGTGTGCATGGATGGGTGTGCATGGTCAGGTGTGTGCATGGATGGGTGTGCATGGATGGGTGTGCAGGGTCAGGTGTGCATGGATGGGTGTGCATGATCAGGTGTGTGCATGACCGGGTGTGCATGGATGGGTGTGCATGGATGGGTGTGCATGGCCGGGTGTGCATGGATGGGTGTGCATGGATGGGTGTGCAGGGTCAGGTGTGCATGGATGGGTGTGCATGGATGGGTGTGCAGGGTCAGGTGTGCATGGATGGGTGTGCATGATCAGATGTGTGCATGACCGGGTGTGCATGGATGGGTGTGCAGGGTCAGATGTGAATGTGGTCAGGTTGTGCAGGGTCAGGTGTGCATGGATGGGTGTGCATGGATGGGTGTGCATGGTCAGGTGTACACATGGTCGGGTGTGCATGGTCAGGTGTACACATGGTCAGGTGTGCATGGATGGGTGTGCATGGATGGGTGTGCAGGGCCAGGTGTGTGCACAGCTGGCTGTGCATGGATGGGTGTGAACAGCTGAGTGTGCATGGCTGGGTGTGCGCCTTCGGGTGTGCATGGCCAGGTGTGAAGGCTCAGTTGTGTCCATGGTCAGGTGTGCACAGCCGAGTATGTGTAGCTGGGTGTGCATGGCTGGGTGTGTGCCACTGGGTGTGCACGGTTGGGTGTCCATGGTCAGTTGTGCACAGTCAGGCGTGCATGGTTGGGTGTCCATGGTCGGGTGTGCACGGTCAGGCGTGCACGGTTGGGTGTGCGCAGGACAGAGGTGCAGTGCTGTGTTTGTGCGCCTGCAGGTGCTCCTGGAGTCTGAGTGAAGGTGTGAGGCTGGGTGTGCAGGGCTGGGTGTTCACCACTGACTGTGCGGGTGTGATTGGTGCTGGGTGTGTAGTGACCGGCTGTGCGTGTGTCCTGGAGGGTGTGTTTGTGTCCATGCTCATGATGTTGCCTGTGCACGTGCTGGTTGTGTCTGGCTGTGCAGATGCGTCGGGTGTACGTCTGCAGTTGTGTTTTCGTAGAATTGTTTTGGTTGGAAGACCTTTCAGATCATGGAGTCCAACGGTTAACCCTCCAGCACTGCCAGGGCACCACTGACCCATGGCCCGCAGCACCACAGCTCCATGGCTTTCAAACCCCTCCAGGGGTCACGGGGACTCCACCACTGCCCTGGGCAGCCTGGGACAGCCCTGGACAACCCTCAAGGGGAAGAAATTGTTCCTCAGCTCCAACCTAAACCTCCCCTGGGGCAACCTGAAGCTGGTTCCTCTTGTCCTAATTCCATGATGGACAGGTCTGGATGCGCATCCTTGACCCTCCACCCCAGCTCACAGGCAGGGATGAGGCTGTTTAACAGGGATGGGTGGGGAAGGATTGGGGTGTCACCATCTGCTCTCTCCTCACAGGGAGGTGCTGCAGATCGACCAGTTCCTGAAGGAGACGGCCGCCCGCGAGGCCAACGCCAAGGTCCGCCTCCAGCACTTCATCGAGGAGCTGCTGGACCGGGCGGACCGGGCCGAGAAGCAGCTCCAGATCATCAGCAGTAGCTGTGGGACCACCCCCAATGGTAGCCTGGGACGCTGCGGCACGCCAGGGGCCAAGGCCACCGGCCGACCGGTACCTCCGCGGGCACAGGCACGGGCACCCCAGTGGCTTTGGACACGCACCCATGTGGCTTCTCTGATGGCTGCAAAGGGTTGAGCAGGGAGGTGTAGGGACCCTCACCTCATTCCCAGGGGGAAAAGGATGGTCCTGGGTGGAGGGATCCCAAAGAGAAGTTGCTTCTCGGTGGGTCTGTGTTTCCATGGCGAGTGTGGGTAAGAACCTGGGGTGATGCTGGAGATGTTCTTCTGCATCCCACTAGGGTATGGCCTCACCCCCCAAGACAGCGTTGGGTGGGTTACTGGGGTCATCCCCTTGGCTGCACCAAGTGTGGTATCACCACAACATCTCCTCATGTGCCATCTCCCCACAGAGAGACCGGCACCCAGGACCAGGGATGGCCATGCACGCTCCTTACGGCGTGTCCAACCAGCGCTCCTCCTCCAGCACCGGGTGAGTCCCCGCTTCAGGATCGCGTTGGGACGCTCATTGCTGGGGCTGACCAGAAGGGGCACGAGCCCTGAGGTTGGACATCCCTGTCCCCCCAGGGCCTCCAGCCGGGCGAAAGCCGTGTCGCAGAGCTCGGGTTGCTACGACAGCGACAGCGCGGAGCCGTGTCCCACCGACGACACCGCCGACGGGCATCCCTACCAGGCACGGGACGCTGCCCGGGGCTCGGGGTTGCGCCGGCAAGCCATCCAAAACTGGCACCGCCGGCCCTACCGCAACAGCACGGAGGGCGAGGAGGGAGACGTCTCCGACGTGGGCTCCCGCACCACCGAGTCGGAGGCCGAGGGTTGGGAGCCGGAGGCACCTGGATCTGCCGCATCCCGACCCGCTGGCAGCTGCCGGCTGACGGGTGAGACCGCACCGGGCTCTTCTGGTGGGGTGGGAGGGTGAGGAGGGTGGAAGGTGGAGGATGGGGATGGCTCCTCAGCTCGACGAGGAGCGTCCCTTCCCCGCCGACCTCCCCAGCAGCCGGTGGCAACTGATGGTGGGTGTCCTACAGCCAGGACCGAGGGGGCCGGGGGCAAGGTGTGCCGGCTGGAGAGGGGCAGCCCTGGCCACTCCAGTGAGGTGATCAGCCCCGAGATCCTCAAGATGCGGGCGGCTCTTTTCTGCATCTTCACCTACCTGGACACCAAGACCCTGCTGCGAGCGGCCGAGGTGTGCAAGGACTGGAAGTTCGTGGCCCGGCACCCAGCCGTGTGGACACGGGTGCTGCTGGAGAACGCCAGGGTGTCCTCCAAGGTACCGGGGAAGGGGATGGGGGTGGCACTGCCAAAGGCGAGACCTTTATTCCAAAAAGCTGAAGCTGTGCAAGCATCTCACCTGTGCTGACTGTCACATCATTCCCATCGTGGGAACGTGGGGCGCATACGGATGGGTGCTCGCACCAGAGGCCATGGCATGTTCACATGTGCCAGCTTGTGGGCATGAGCTCAGATGTGCACGTCATAGCAACCAGCATCCTGGCTTGTGTCAGCACTGGGGTGGCCAGCAGGACCAGAGCAGGGATTGTCCCCCTGCACTGGGCACTGGGGAGGCCACCCCTCAAATCCTGGGGTCAGGTTTGGGCCCCTCACTCCCAGCAGGACACTGAGGGGCTGGAGCGTGGCCAGAGAAGGGCAACGGAGCTGGGGAAGGGGCTGGAGAACAAGGGTGGGGAGGAGCAGCTGAGGGACCTGGGCTTGTTCAACCTGGAGCAAAGGAGGCTGAGGGGAGACCTTCTGGCTCTGACAGCTCCTGACAGGAGGTTGGAGCCAGGGGGGGTTGGGCTCTGCTCCCAAGGAACAAGCAATGGGATAAAAGGACATGGCCTCAAGTTCCTCCAGGGGAGGTTTAGGTTGGACCTGAGGAATAATTTGTTCCCCTTGAGGGTTGTCCAGGGCTGTCCCAGGCTGCCCAGGGCAGGGGTGGAGTCCCCGTGATCCCTGGAGGGGTTTGAAAGCCGTGGAGCTGTGGTGCTGAGGGCCATGGGTCAGTGGTGCCCGGGCAGTGTTGGGTTAACAGTTGGACTCAATGATCTTAAGGGTCCCTTGCAAGCTAAACAGTTCTATGATTCCATGTTTGCAAGTGCTTTTTTGGTCACACCCATGGTCTGGTTGCACCCCCTCTTGCGTGACCTCGTATGTGCATTTTGACGTGTTCGTGGCACACGTGTGTGCATGCAGCAACGCCCCCACGTGTGCACAGATCTGCCCAAGGAAGGCCAAGACTGGGTGGCATGGGGCATGCTGGGGACATCCCCCTCAGCGATGGCCACCCCTGTCCCCCCAGTTCCTGGCCATGCTGTCTCAGTGGTGCACGCAGATGCACTCCCTCACCCTCCAAAACCTCAAGCCACGCCAGCGAGGGAAGAAGGAGAGCAAGGAGGACTACATGAAGAGCACAAGGTGAGTCCCCATGTCCCGGGCACCCTCCTCCCACAGATGGAGCCTCTTGTCCTCAAGGACGACGATGCTCCGTGAGCCCCAACATCCAGTTTCCACTGATGGCCGTTCGTTGCACAGCGACTTCTGCTGTGGGTTGTGGGCATCCTGGAACCACGGATCCCCTTAGAACTTGTCACCCTCCTGGGGTGGCCCTGAGGTGGCTCACGTGCCTGATCCTGTCTCCATCCCTGGCAGGGGCTGCCTGGAAGCAGGACTGGAGTCCCTGCTGAAGGCAACGGGCAGCAACCTGCTCATCCTCCGGATCTCGCACTGCCCCAACGTGCTGACGGACCGCTCGCTCTGGCTGGCCAGCTGCTACTGCCGGGCCCTGCAGGCTGTCACGTACCGGTAAGGGTGGCCACCAGCATCCCCCCTTGCCCAGGGGGAGCGTGAGGTTCCCTGGTTGGGAGAAGGCTGGGAACGTCCACGGAATGCGTTGGGACTCCTCTGATGCCCATCCCAGTTCCCTGTCAGAAGGCAGCCGGTCTGGCCAGGTGTGAAGGACACACCTTCCCATGTCCCCAGCCCGGCGGCAGCCCCAGTGTCTCCCCAAGCAATTCTCATCCTCTTCTGGCATGTTCCCCTGCAGATGTTTCCCTTCCAGCTCCATTCCCACCATCCTGTTACCGATGTCCCCTCTGCTGGAGGCGTGACCAGGGTCTTGGTATGGGGACACTGCTTTATGTTAGAGAAGGGTGAAGAAGAGGTGCACCAACGTGGGGGCCCAGTGAGGTCCCACCTGACTGTCACCCCTTGATGAAGGCTTCTAAAGGGGACAAGAGACCTCAAGGTCCCTCTGTCCTGGAAGGGAGGAACAGCTCGGCCACAGAATTGCCAAGACTCAACTTGGAGACCTCACCCAAGATCAAGGACACAAGGCCCACAGTGGTTTAAGTCCTGGGGAAGGTCACAGCTCCTGGAGAAGATCACTGACTGCTCCTTGGTCTTGGCCACTTGAAGAGGCTCTGCCTCCTCTGGAGACAGGATTTACCTTTCCTACACACTCAAGGACAATGATCCTTACACCGCTGACCCCTGCAGACAGTCGCTTCAGCCTGGTCTCCAGTTCATCTGCAGCTGATGGATGTCCTGGACCAGCACATTCTGGAGAGTCCTTCAGGTGGGAAACCACACCCCACCAGCTCCCCTGCTTTGGACCAAGTGAGCTTGGAGACAGCTCTGATCTGGGGACCCCACACCACGAGGCAGCCCAGTGCTGCTGCTTCTAACCCAAAGACTCCTCCATCGGCCCTTCCAAGGGTGTTGGAGCAAAGCCAAAGAGGTCCTGGCACATCGCTAACCTGTGACTCTGACTCACGCTCTAATTAACCCGCCGTGCTCACCAGGAGATCTTGGCAGGCTCCTTAGGTGGAGACGTGTGAAACGCTCAAGGTAACACCCGGCGCTTATTTTTAGGCTTGCCTGAAGTTTTGAAGTAGGTCATTTAACGTTAGGAAGCACGGCCTCGGTCTTCAGGAGGCCAGCCTGGTGTCATGAAATGCCCAGGGGCCTCTGGGCTGGTGGCATCAGGATGATGCTCTCCGACATCTCTCCTTCCTTGACTTGGTGCTGGGAGCCGACGGCATCAGCAGCAACTTCTCCGAGCGCCCGATCGGTGCCGTGACGCGTGGTAAACCTCCGCTTCCACCGTGCCCCTGCATGAACCCACCAGCATCCCATGAGGTCTGTTATGATACCTCCAGAAAAGACCGAGGAGGAACCCACAGCAAACATCTGCAGTGACACTTGGCCAACAGCCAGCTACAGAAGCGGTGGAACGACCTCAAAGATGCTACTACAGAGGCCACGGAGCAGCCCCTGCCCTTGCCTGGAAGTTACCACGCGCCAGCTGAAGCATCCTTATCACCTGCTGGCACCTTCCCCATCCAAGCTGGGCAGGTGGCAAGTGAGACTAACCCAACGGGATCGACAGGGATGTTCTGTTTGCTCTCCAAGGGTACACAGCCTGGCGGTCTCAGTTCAATCACTTGGCCACCTTTGCATCTGGAAGACGTCTGCCTTCACCTCCAACCTCACCTTCAACCACCAACCTCACCTTCAACCACCAACCTCACCTTCGGCCTTTGCCTTCAGTCTTACCTCCAAACTCATCTTCAGTCTCACCTTCAGCCTCACCTCCAACCTCACCTTCTTCCATTTTTCTTGGCATTGCACATCCGTAGGCACAATTCCAGCTAGAATTTCTTCAGCCTTCCTGCATGGGTTGATGGTGGGACTGGCTGGTTCCTGGGCAGGCGGTGGGTTCTAGTTCCTGACCAGATTTGTACCTCCAGGCTCAGGGAGATCATCATGGAGGCTGCAGACACAGCCCCTGGGGTGGCATCACTGCCAGATGGGGGCCACCACGTGTCCTCTGTGTTGTTCCAGGAGCTCTACGGACCCCGTGGGTCATGAAGTCATCTGGGCCCTTGGAGCAGGTTGCAGGGACATCATCTCCCTCCAGGTTGCACCTCTGCATCCGTGGTAAGAATTGCTTTAGGAGGAGGCCAGGGTGTGTGGTGCACCTCTGGAGAGAACTTGATGGTAGCAGTCTTTTGAGCAGGGTCTGTTGGGACAGGACAAGGGGTGATGTTTGAATCTAAAAGGGGGCGATATAGACTGGAGAGAAGGAGAAATTGTTGACAGTGAGGGTGGTGAGAGCCTGTGCCAGGCTGCCCAGAGAGGTGGTGGCTGCCCCATCCCTGGCACCATTGCAGGGGAGGTTGCCCGGGGCTCTGAGCACCCTGCTCTAGCTGCAGATGGCCCTGCTCCCTGCAGGGGGGGGTTGGATGAGATGACTTCTAAAGGTCCCTTCCCACCCAAACCATTCTGTGAAATTGGGTATGAGATCCAGATGTGCTTGTGGAGGTGTTCTCATGGGATGAGCAGCAATCCTGGAGGCCAGGGTGGGGGATCAGGAGCTCAGCCCCATCCCTCCCCGCAAAGGCTGGGAGCTGGTGGGTGTAGGCACCTCTCTGTTGAGCTGGGAATGTTTCTGGGGAGGCTGCTGAGACCAGAGATGAAAGAAGACCCGTGATGGCTCTGGTAGGTGACGCAGAACATCAGACGCTTGTCTGAGCTCCTCACTGCTCATGTAACAGCAGCCCTGAAGGGCCTGGATATTTCTGAAAGGGTGAGAAGTCACTTCCAGGGAGATGGCTGCAGTTGCTCTCGCTTTGGAAAAGAATTTTTGGGGCAGGAAGTTGTTGGTGGATCTCTGCCCTGCAACGTCTGGGTTCTCAGGAGGCTCTCAAAGGAGACCACTTGGCTCCGCACATCTCCCTGCCATGCATGGGGCTACTTCCTGGGCATTTCTTCTTGTCTTGGGATGTTTGTGGCAATGGCATGACCCCCGGTGTGCAGAGGGGGATGTCTCTTCTCAGAAGGACCTGGATGTCAAGTGCCTGATGGCTTGTTTCTTCCCTGGAGGAAACACCACATAGTATGTAGGCTTCCCACCTAGAGGTCCAGGCTCCTGCTACTGGTTTGATCACTGCAACCAGTGGAGTTTGGGGCCTGATTCAGATCATAGAATCATAGAATGGTTTGGGTTGGAAGGAAGCTTAAAGATCATCTCGTTCCAACCCCCTTGCCATGGGCAGGGACACCTCCCGCTAGTCCAGGTTACTCCAAGCCCCATCCAACCTGGTGGATCTCCAAAGATAGAGGGGTTGGGGCAGAGGGACTCCACTGAGTACAAAGTCCTGCGCTGTCCTAGCTGCAGCACAGCCCAGGATGGTTGTCCAGATGGAGACCTCTATTCTGGAGACACCTCCTTACAGTGTGGTGGCCCCCGGGTTGGCGGGGTGGGAAAGGTCGCAATCCCACGCCACTTGCAGGAGCGCTTGGGAAGGGGGTGTGAGCTTTTCTGCCAGCCCTCCCCCAGCTCTTTCTTCTTCTTCATCTCCCCAGCCAGCAGCCGACGCGTTTCAGCAACCGTTGCCTTCAGATGATCGGGCGGTGCTGGCCACACCTACGGGCACTGGGCATTGGAGGGGCAGGCTGTGGCATCCAGGGACTGGCATCCTTAGGTAGGCTGCTCTCCTCTGATGGGACGAGGAGAAGGGAGGGAACACCCGTAGGAGATGCTCCGTGGGGATCTCAATGGAGAAGCCTACCCCCGAGGACCATGGGTGCACCCTGCCTCTCCTTGCTGCTACTCATCCCTCCCAGCACCCTGTTCACTTTGGTTGTCCTCTTCCCTTCCCCGGGGGGTGCTGATGGTGGGTGTCCTGTCCCTCCAGCCCGAAACTGCATGAGGCTTCAGGTCCTGGAGCTGGACCACGTGGCAGAGATCAACCAGGAGGTTGCGGCGGAGGTGTGTCGAGAAGGGCTGAAGGGGCTGGAGATGCTGGTGCTGACCTCCACGCCGGTCACCCCCAAAGCCCTGCTGCACTTCAACAGTGAGTACCAACACCAGGGGGTCTTGTCCATTGACCAAAAGGCCACTAGATATCCAGAGCCATGAACTAGACCCTTCCATCCAGCCCCACCAGCAGGAATGCACTGCCAACACTGGAAGGTGCTGGGAGCTCCAGAATGGAAGGTTTCTAAGAGGGGGTCCAACAGCCCCCTGCAAGGATGGATTAAGAAGAGCTGATCTTGCCTTGGGCCATAGGGAGGAAGGAGACACTCCCTTCACACTCCCCTCAGCGTGATCGAGGCCTCAGCCTCTGTGGCACCCTGAGGTTCACTCTGGTGTATCCACGTTTGGAGTCAGGTCATTTACTGAAGCCATTTGCCTGGACAGGAGCTCCTGGGGGGAAAGAGGTCTACAGCTGGCAGGAGAGTCTGTTTGGGGTGCTACTCTTGGTGGTCATGGCACATCTGACCAGTTGAACTTGCTGGGAACCCACCCCTCTGGGTGGAAGAGTAAGGGTGGCCCAAGTAAAAGGTAGGACTGTTGGGATGGGACACTGGGAACCATCTCATAGAGCATTTTCCCTACAGAAGTCTTGGTCACCAAGAGTGGGTCTCCTCCCCCTTCAGGGTGAGGTTCCCCCTCATGCATAAGGCCTTGAGGAGCATTGGTTGGGTTTGAGGGTCCATCCTGGCTATCTCCCCACCATGTATAGCAAGCTCAGGTGATATCTCTGCCCCCAGGCGTGTGCCGGAACCTGAAGTCCATCGTCGTGCAGGTGGGCATCGTGGACTACTTCAAGGAACCCCACAGCCCTGAAGCCAAGAAGATGTTTGAAGAAATGGTGAACAAACTCCAGGTAAACGATGCCGTGACCAGTGGGTCACCAGTCTCCTGGCCCCATGGGGACATATTCTTGCCCACAGCTGAAGTTCCTCAGTAGAGAACATCTGAGCTCACTAGGGACATCCTGAAGGTTCACTGTCCTTCAGACACACATGCCCAGAAGTCTGAAACGAGATCTAACAAGCTGTGACTCCTTCCCAGTCCCTAACCAGGACTGATTCTCTGTGGGTCTCTTCTCCAGGGACAGAGAAGGAGCTGGTGCCTCCTCCACGGGGCCACATTTCCTGGACACTGTGAATTAAAATCCACCTGAGAAAGCAGAAATAAGGTTATTTTTAGTTGCAGGCCTTGCTTAGCTTGTGGTGTTCAGCAGGGCTTGAGTTGACCACGATCTGTTGAGGGTCTCCAAGGCAGACATCTCCACCCGTGTCCAAGGGGAAAACCAGGTGCCTCTATTTCACTTCATCCTCTGGTTGACTTCATCCCCAGCAGGTTGGGGTCCCCTTGGGGCGTAAGGCAAAACTCCCGTGAGATGCAAAGCAGGACTTGGGAATGGAGGCCCACCAGAGCATTCACATGGTTCCTGCTCCACCACTGAGCCCTAGCATGGGGACAACGGTGGGCAGCGAGACAGACTTGACATCCATCCCCAGACTGGGGGTGACCTTCAGAGAAGAGCTGTTTCCAAGGTCTTGATGTCATCTGCCCCAAACTACCACTGTCCTCTGGAAATGGTGTTCTTAACCAAATCCAGAGGTAGCTTCGAGAGCGTGGGATTAAGAGGCGTTGTGCCAGCCCTACAAGGAAGCCAAATCGCAGTGGGATGTGGTGATGGGGATGGGACCAGGATGGAGCCCTTCCCATGATGGGGATTCCAGATGTCATAGAATCATAGAATGGTTTGGGTTGAAGGGAAGCTTAAAGATCATCTCGTTCCAACCCCCCTGCCATGGGCAGGGACACCTCCCACTAGTCCAGGCTGCTCAAAGCCCCATCCAGCCTGGATGTGAACACATCCAGAGATGGAGCATCAACAACTTCCCTGGGCAACCCCTTCCAGTGTCTCACCACCCTCGAGAGTGAAGAATTTCCATCTGTTTTCTCTCTTCCTCAATCTGTGGGGCAGCACCTCGAATGTTTCCAGGGATGGGGCATCTCCCACCTCTGGAGTGGCCAGGTCTGCCAGGTCCCACACCCACCGTGCTCTCTACTCTTCTTCCAGGCCCTGAGGAAGAGACCCGGCTTCTCCAAGATTTTACACATCAAAGTGGAAGGCGCCTGTTAGACCTTCAGGGAAGCACAGAAGCACATTCCCTCCTCTGCCCGGCGGAGCCAGAGGTCCCGTTGAAACCAAACCCCACCGTCCATTGCCGGACCTGAAGGACGGAGATGCCGGCCCATGCACAAAAAAAAAACCCCCAACAAACCCACCCCTGAACTCTCGCAGGCCTTAGGGACAGACACCCGGCGCTCGTCCCCGGGGCCAGCTCGCAGGCGAGAAGGTGCTACTTAAGGACATTTTTGGGCTGCCCCAAGAGCAGGGCTACGTTCTTTCCCGGGAGGGAAGGTGGCTTCCGACTCCCCCCGCGGCTCCTTGCCAAGGGTCCTTGGTTGGGGAAGGTCTTTTTCTTCAAATTCTCCTTTTGGGCTGGTTTTTGGATGGTGTGGGAGATGAGGATGGTTCAACCCGTGGGGTGGTGGTGGAGCGCTGGACTCAGCACCGCAGCGTCACGGCTGGACCGTCCCCGTCCTCTCCGTGGGGTGGGAAGGGGATGTTCCTCCAGGAGAAACGGTGTGCCCGGCGTTCCTGCAGGGTTTCCACTCGTTTTCATCTCGTTTGTTTAACAGAGGGGCACCCAAACCTGGGTAATTTCTGCCCCAAAACCAGCAGCCACGACAGCACAAGCCCGGATGGCAGAGCTGCAGCTCGGGGGCAGTAGGAGCCAGAGGACACCAGGAGAGATGGTCGCCCCTCTGGAGGTTTTCAGCCTCACCTCCTCTCCACCTGAACCTTCTTGCCAAGGCAATAAACCATCTCCAAAGTCCTCGTCCACCAGGAAACATGGTCATGCTTTTGTCCCCACCAACATCCATCACCTGCTCAGGCCTCCTCCAGAGCGAGTTGTCCCATGTGGAGAGAGAGAGACCGGCACGGGACACTCACCTTTGTCATCTCATCACCTTCCTGAGCAGCCTGGAGGAGAAACCCTGGCCAAACCGTCCTGACATCCAAAGCTGCTGGTGAAAGCACCAACCCAACTGCCCTGCTAGATCAGATCCCTTACCTGGGGCCATGGCTGTGGTTTTTACTTCTGCTTTTTTTTTTCTTCTGGCTTTCTTCTTCTCCAAGGACGTCGTCACCTCCCAAATACTCTTCCCAAAGGAAAAGGCTTTGGAAAAGCATCCAGCAGGGTCAGGCGTCTCCATCCTCCACCCTGGAGGAGGTTCCAGGAGGTGCCCACGCCATGGGGACACCCATCAGAGCACTGCCAGCAGCAGGGACACGCCGGCCTTAACCACAGCCCGCTGCCACCACGAGCCCCAGCCAGGTGTGCTTGGACCCAGCGTGCTGAGCTGAGAGAAGCCAACTGAGAAAAGCAGATCTTGGGGGGGTTGTCCTCTTCTCTGGACCATCGTTGGAGGTTTGGATGCCTGTTGGCCAAGGTGGCTGTGAGGAGGCAGCCCTTCCTGGGACACCTCCCCTTCCTCCAGCCCTCCTGGGGTGATGGGCTACTATGGAGCATCCCCCCAGCAGGGAGAAGGCTGCTGACCCATCATGGTACCACCTTCCTCAGCCAGGACCTCATCCAGGAGCTCCCAACGTGCTGACAGCCCACGGGGAACCCTGGTAGAAAATCAAATCGATTCCAAATCGCTGAAGGTCTTTCTCTTCTTTGTGAATCCCACCTGCCCCTAGGTGTTGATGGCAGCTCCTGGGTCTCCAACCCCAGGAAAGCACTTCAGGAGACCATCCCATCCACCTTTCATCCCCTCTGTGCTGTCTCTTCTGAAACAGGGTAGGGTTTTTTTTGGCCACCACCCGCCGTTTGAAGCCCCTCGGTTCCTCCACTGGCTGCAGCTTTCCAGGAGAAGGCTGTTCCCTGTCTGCACAAAACATGGGAGCCCCCCCCAAGAAACGAGACACCTGCGAGAAACTACCGCGTCCCACCACGGGCAGCACCGGACAAGCTCCGCAGCACTGGGGATGAGCTCCCTACCATGGGTTTTCCGAGGCTGGGACACGTGTAACCCAGAGGCAAGAGGAGCAAGGGATGGCCCGACCAGCAAAAAAAAAAACCAAACCCCACCAAATCCACCCAGCAAAGCTCCAACCCCTCCGGGGACCAGCCGGCCCCGATCCCAACGAGCGCGGTGCCGGTGGAGACGTCACGGCGCGGAGACTCGCGGAATTCCCTTAAAAAAGAAAAAACAAAGGAAGTATTTATTTCTATAAAGAAGGAGAAAAGAAAAAAAAAAAAAAAAGAGAGAAGATTTTAAAGGAAAATTATATACTCAGCATGTTTATACACTCTACGCTTAAAGACTATCGTGCTGGAGAGTCACGTCAGAAGACTGAAGGTGACTCTGGGTTTGCCACCAGCCTGTGCCCGGCCCCTCCGGGCCACGGCCAAGGTGAGGACGGGGTGCTGGAAAGCAGGGGGAGATGTTGAGGACTCGTGGAGAAACCTCCCGTGTTCCCCAGAGCTGCTGGTGGCCACCGCAGTGACGCGGAGCGTGGGTGGGTAGGTGGGTGCGCGACGGCCCCGTCCTCCCACCGCTTGGGAGGGTTTTAAGTCAGGGCAGGACAAGCTCACCCGAAGCTTTGGTGCGTCAGCGAGACCAGCCCAGCCCGAACCATCGGCCTCCCCTTGGGGCCTTCCAAAAGCAGGCCAACTTCTGGCTCAGCAAATCCACCTTTGTACAAAACTCCTGCGGTGACGCGAGACCTTGAGCAGGTTCCGAGAGAAGATGGAAAGTGGGGTGGGGAGGGTTTCTTCACCCTCATTCTGCCTGAGCTTGGATGGGTCCCTTCCCCCTCCTCGGCTGGCACGGTGGCACGGGCTTGGTGGTGATGAGAGCCCTGCAGGTCCCCAGCAGCTCCTAATTGCCTGGGGTTGTTAATGGCAACGAGCTCATTAAGGGCTGAAATATCATTTCGATGGTTTCCCTGCCGCGTTCCCTCCCCGTGGCCTCGTTGGCTCCCCCACCAACCCCCGTGAGATGCTCAGGCATCACCGTAGGATTCACCGGGGCGGTCGTGGCTCTTCAACCCTGTTTTCCTCTGGAAATGTTGGAGATGGGTGGAAAAACCAAACCCCCCCCCCCCCGGGAATGCCTGGAAATCACGGGAGCGCTAATAGGGAAGGGCTGGCGGCAGCGTGAGCTCAACCCCAGAGTAGAGCCTAGAGAAGCCCCAGAGGGGCTCTGCGATGACAATCCCCAGCAAAAGCCAAGGGAGCAACCACCCCAACCCGGCGTGAGCAGGAGGTCCCAGTGCGGCCGCAGCTGCCGGTTCCTGCCAGACCGGGTTCCCCCAGGACCAATTTTGGGGAGGTTTCTTCTTTTTCTAGTGATTTTGCCCAAAGTTTCCCCGTGGGCGAGGCTCGTGCAGTTGCCCTTCCTTTGAATTTGGGTGCCAGGCGGGGAATCTCCCGAGGAACACCACCAGCAAAACCAGCTCGGGGGCCAAACTGATCCCAAATCCCTCCCAAATCCACGTTTCTCCGTCTCCCTCGCGTTGGGTTCCGCTCCTCATCCATCACTCCCAACCCCAGGAGTCGGGGATGCTCCGCTTGCTTCCTCCTCCCTTCATCCCAGTGCTCCCAGTTTGGGGGCCCAAAGGGTGTAAGGTCAGCAGGGGGAAATCCCAGGTTGGCTCAGCTGGAGGTGGTTTTGAAACCTCTTCCTGGAAGAAGGCAAGAAAAAAAAAACCCCATCCCACCTCTCGCCGTGCGTCGCGGTCACAGCTGCCACCCGAGGCACAGCCACAACCAGGGCTTGTTTGGAGCCTCCAAATTGGGTTAAAATCAAACAAAATAATCACTGAGAAGTGGGGATAAAGGCTCTCAAAAGCAGCTGGTGGAGGTTTGCCTTCGGCTGGCAGAAGAGCCCACCCCAGGGGCTGGAGCATCACTTCAGTCTCTTGCTTTGGGTTGAAAAACCTGGGGGGGG